>PVHX01001568.1:69732-171923 GCA_004024805.1 Geosciurus inauris
TGGACACAGTATCTTTTTTATTTATTTTTATGTGGTGCTAAGGATTGAACCTAGTGCCTCACGCATGCAAGGTAAGTGCTCTACCACTGAGCCACAATCCCAGCCCAGGACCATGTGTTTTTAAGAGGACTGTCTGCGGGCAGAGCAGCGCCAATAACCCTTCTTTTGCTGTCCTTTCCTGGGCCTAAAGAGGGCCTTGGCCTTTGTTCAGCCTGAACATAGTAGACTGGAGATTATCTGGCTGAGATTCCTATTGCCAGAGCTGTCCCTGTGGGAGGGGACTAGAAGTATTCAAGAGAGCAGAAGGGCAGCCCCTACTTACTGAACATGCCCTCCAGCCTGACGAAGCAACAGATGAAACTGTCAAAGTCAATGTTCATGTGTTTGTCTGCATACCGCATGGTAATGATGTCATAGAGCTGGCTGTTGAGGTGGAATCCTGTGAAAGGGGTAGGATAGAGGAGAAAAGTGAAGCTGGAATTCTTAGACTGCTGTTCTATTTCCTCTAAGCCTTTATGCATGCTGCCCTCCCAAGGGAAATGAGAAACGCTTCTTTACTAGGCTCCTTTCTTTAGTAGCCTAGTCCCTCTCCCATTCCTATACCCACCAGTTATAGTCCACATGCCTGCCACCCCCTTTCTTCCCAGCACCTGCATCATTGACAGCATTTCTCATCTCATAGCTATTGATGGTGCCAGATTGGTCTGTGTCATAGTGTTTGAAGATTTTCTGGCAATAGAAAATTTGAAGACAGGTCACACACGATCCCTAATTCAACCCTCTTTTTCATTCCCACGCTACTTTCTCATCGCACCTGCCAGGCCTTGATCTTCTTCCAGAGGTGATGGAACTCTTGCAGGTTCAGCCTCCCAGATCCATCTGTCTGGAGGAGGAAGGTCAGGGCTACTGGCACATAGCAAAATCCCCCTGGTCTGGGAGGGTGTGGCTAGGGGACTCTACAGGGAAGGTGGCCCCATAGGAAGCCTCTGCCTGGACTCCCCTACCCACTTCCCTATCCTGTTAACCACCCTACCACCACCACGACCAATAAAGTTCCTGCAGGCTCCATAGCAAGCCTGCCCTCTAAGGATCCTTCATGTTTAGGCAGAATTTCAACCAGGATCTCAGGCCCAAGTTAAGAGCTGGCAATAGGGGCCAGCCACAACCCAGTATCCTTCCTCCGGACTCCTTTCAGACAAGCATCCAGGATGTTGAGTCAGGATCCCCTTAAGTATTTCCTTGGGCCCTCTTCCTGACTGGACATCTTGGTTTTCCTGGCCCTGTGGGCAAATGCCAAAGGTTTGGGAAGGTTTGACAGGAAGGATACATCCATGAGAGCAATCATGCTACGGCAAGACTCCAGCGTGAATCCTTGTGTCTTCAGATCCTTGTCTGGGGGCATGGAGAAGAATAAGGAGCCACTTTCAGACAGCTGGAGCCCTACCCCTCCCCCACACCTGGTTTGAGTTGCTCACGCTTGTTCACAACTGTGTTAAGAACATTCTTGAGCTCATCTGCACAAATCTCCATGTCCTGAGGAGAAAAGGAGAAGAGTCCTGGTTCAAGAATAAAGTAGCTGATGGAGCAGACTCTGCAAAATAAATCCCAGCTGTTTGTTTTTGTGAAATCCTTATTGATGCTATTCTGTCATGAGAAGCTGAGGTTTTTCTGAGGAAGATGAGGACAGATAATGCACCCTCAGCTGTACAGACCAGTGAGCAACTAACTCATAGCCCAGAGGCCTCTGAGCTCCCCGGTGGATGTGTCAGTCCAAAACTCAAGGACTTGTAGGTTTCTATGCTGCACACATACATGCCCCAAATCCAAAATGACTTCTACTGAACAATAATGAAAAAACTGTTCATTTGAACAGTTAATCAAGTAGAGAAGTAAGCTCCTGTGGGAGTCCTAGGGTTGGGAAGTACGTACGTCACCAGCTATCTGCTTGAAAATGCTGCGGAATTGTTGCTGTTCCTCACTTTCGTGGTCTGTGTTGCCAGGCCGTGGCTGTAGAAGACAAAGAAAAACTGGTTCACAGGAATCAGGGATGTATGGAAGAATTTCAAGGAAAGCTTTTGGGCCAAGGGAGCTGGGGTGCCCAAAACAGCCATAGGTGTCAGCTGGAGCTGGGCACAGGACTAATGCTCTTCTTGGTCGAACATGGTGAACTGGAGTGAGAATCATCTCGGCCTTAGTGGCTCTTCACTCCATACCTTGCTAGCCTTGACATCTCCAGCCAAAAGACACTAGTGATGCTGACATGTAGACAGCCTCACTGGGTCCCATCCCAACCCTCAAGCTAAAGCTGCTCCACTGTTTTGAGCCTGACCATTTCAAATAGGCCCCAGCAGATCAAAACAGGGTTGGCCATTCTAATTCTTCCAGCTGTCTGTCTCAGGGGATCCCCTCCTCCCCATTCCACTGCATCGCTACTCCAGGATAAGAGAACATGGCTGTGGGCTTTTCTGGGGACTCTGCCCTTTAGCCTCACCTCCACCAAGCCTTATATGGCCACCTCTCCCTACTCCAGTAGTACCCTCCCCCTGAGCTGTAGAGGAGTACACTTCTGATATCAGTTCTCCCACTTTTCTGCTGCTATATCCCCTCTTGTCAGGAGCTCAAAGACAGAAGTTGTTTGGTCTCAGCTCTCAATCTGATAGTCTTACTCAGTCTTAGCCTCTACCATCTGTCATTGTCCTGTTATCCAGTGGGGAGGCTCAGCCTGTCATTCCGGTCCTAGGACTAATTTCATGTGGCAACAAACCCAAGACATTCACCCAAGCAGCATCCCAAATTTTAGGGGAACTTGCTGAGAGAAAAGGTCAGTGGGACAAATCCAAACATTAAATGTTAAAAAGACACCCCCCTGTAAACCCTTCCAGCCCCCATGTCCCCCCAAAGCATAGGAGGACCCCTGTTGTGCTCTAGCGACCCCATTCATGCCACATGCTCAGAAACCTGTGGGGATTTCTCTTGCTTATCAGGGCTTGTTTTGTCTTTGCCCTCCTCTGACTCCTGGTCCACACCCAGCTCCTTGTTGCTGTTTGCTCTGTCTGAAACGAAGATGATGGGCTGGAGAGAGGAGGGAAGTGGGGAGGGGCAGGAAGGAAGCAAGGATTACAGGCTGAGCAGGCACATTGAGGCAACCTCCCCCCGGAGCAGCTTTGTCCAGTGAAGAAGAAAAGGTCAGAGTTGGGAGCTCTTAAACCTCAGTTCAAGCTCCATCTCTGCCACTAATAAGCTGTGGGACTGGGGGAAAGTTGCCAGGCCTCTTTGGACCTCAGATGTTCATCTCTTTTAATACCCACCCCATCTCTGATGGTAATACAGTGGTGCAAAAAGGTAGTGCATGTGAAAATGCTAACAATGTTATGACAGTACAATCTAGGGCAGTGATTTTCAAATATTTTGTAGACTTTTTTTCCAAATGGAAATAACTTCAAAGTCAGTTTCCCCAGAATTCCAGTATAAAGTCATTAAAAGCAGAGTTTCAGCTGACCACAGTGGTGCATGCCTGTAATCCCAGCTACTTGAGAGGCTGAGGCAGGAGGATGGTAAGTTTTTGAGGCCAGCCTCAGCAATTTAGGGAGACCCTGTCTTAAAAAGGGATGAGGGTGTAGCTCAGTGGTACAGCCCCTTGAGTTCAATCCCCAGGAACACAGACACACACAAGCAGAGCTTCTCTGGTTAACGAGGACAGCTGCTCCTCCTCCTCAGTACCCACATCACCATGGTGGCTACTGAGGAACCTCCCATCAGTCTCTGGGACTCTGCAGAGTGTGGTCAAGCCATGGTCAGAACACTGACTAGTACCCGCTGCCCCTCACATAATACCTTCACTGGCCTGTTTACTCAACTTTTAATGGGGATTTACCTTTTCTCCTGACAGGGCTCTTGTGGAGATCAAAAGAGAATGTAAATTGTACTGCATGTAAAATTGTACTGCAAAAACATTTTAAGATGCTACACAAATATAAGGGATATTTTCAAGATATGCTCATGCAAGTGAAGAGGATATGCAAAGGGGTGGAGAGCAGCTGCCATGTCATGCCAACACAGGTAGGGGATGTGTACCCCATAGGCAAATTCAGGGCAAGGCTCAGCTGTAGGGTTTGGGGGCTGCAATGCAGAGAACAATAGGGTAAGCAGATTCTCAGAGCAAAAAAGCAACCTGACCCATCTCTGCAAGAGGCCCCATTGTCTTTCCATGCTGCTTGTCTAGGACATCTCAAATGGGCAGGCCTATGAATACAGTTTCCCCAGTTTCGGCTCCCAGCAGGCTCTGAAGGCCCTGGCTTGTTCTGCCTTTTAAGAAAAGGGCATTGTCCAAGCAACTGAAGCTTGCAGGGACCCCAAAACAAGTGGAGGTCATAGTCTGAGAGGGGATAAATGCCAGGAGACATGGTATAGTCACAGAGCATCCCTGCCAGGCACACGAATCTAGGCCCCAATGTGGGTTTAGACAACACAGATGTTGGAGTACAAGGGGCTAGCACCAGAGAAGTGAGGGCAAGAAACAGGCCTTAGAGTTTCCAGTTCCAGTTCCCCCACTCATTATGTGTATGCTCGGGGGGAAGTCACTTCACTTCTGAATCTGTACCCTAACCTGTAAATGGGGAATAACAGCATCTACTGTTTAAATACTGTTACAACTAAAAAATCAAAAACCTAGTTTTACCACCAGCACAGTGCTTGGTGAGTGTTGGTTCTAGTCTGGGCTAGTCACCATATTTGGAGAAATCCTGTGATGGACCCTCTAGGCACCAGCATAAACACTAGCACCAAACCTTGTTTGAGGGCCTATGGTATGTGGTTCAGGGCACAGGTGGAGCCAGACCATTGGGCTCCAAAGCTAGTTCTGCCTCTCCCTGGCTATGTGACCCTGGGCAAGTTAGTCAGTTTATACTTTTTCTTCCCCTCTAAAAATGGGGATAATAGGGGTTGGGGTTGTGGCTCAGTGGTAGCGTGCTTGCCTCGCATGTGTGAGGTACTGGGTTCGATTCTCAGCACCACCTATAAATAAATAAAAGTTCCATTGAAGCCGGGCGCGGTGGCTCACGCTTGTAATCCCAGCACTTAGGGAGGCTGAGACAGGAGAATCGCGAGTTCAAAGCCAGCCTCAGCAATGGCGAGGCACTAAGCAACTCAGTGAGACCCTGTCTCTACATAAAACACAAAATAGGGCTGGGGATGTGGCTCAGGGGTCGAGTGCCCCTGAGTTTAATCCCCGGTACCAAAAAAAAAAAAAAAGTTCCATTGACAACTAAAAAATACATATATATATATAAAAATGGGGATAATAATGGTGCCAATCTCACAGGGTGGTTGTAAATATTGAGTTAACGCATGGAATGCACCTAGCACAGTGTCTCCTCAGCAAGTATCAGTTGTCACTATTACACACTCAAGGCCCCAGCAGGGGCACAGGGAAGGAGGGAGAGGAAGAGGCTAGTCTGGCGCATGCATCATATGAACACGCACACACACACATACAGCCCTCTACCCACTCACCCCATTACACCCACCTTGGTTTTTTTCTTTTTCTGCATAAGAAAAGGAAACAGTAAATGCAGAATAAGTGAAAAGCAAGTTGCCAAAATGGCTGATGGAATTGGGCTTCCCTACATGCTGATCCATAACTTGCGGTAAAGCTCTGGGGTCCAGATATCTGGATTATCAAGTCAAAAAGGGAAATAGGTGAAAGGAGGAGAGAATTCTTTTTCCACATCCATGTCCAGAGATGTGGCTGCTCTGGATTTTTTAAATAATCCATTGTTGTTGAATATGGCCAGGGGAAGGGACCATCTGGCTTTTTTTTTTTTAATGAATTTGGTAGCACACACCTATAATCCCAGTGACTCAGGAGGCTGAGGCAGGAGGATTCCAAGTTCAAGGTCAGCCTGTGCAATTCAGTGAAATAAATAAAAAGGACTGGGGATGTAGCTTAGTGGTAGAGCACCACTGGGTTCAATCCTGGGGTCAGGGGATAAGATAGGTTACTAAAACACCAAAAAATGTGGCTCACTCAAACTGACTTGAAACTGAATTTGAATTACAGAAAAAAATCTTAACTTTTGAGAAAACCTTTAATGTAGGGAGGTTTAATATGGAAGTCTAAGTTTGGGGCTTCTTTTGTAAAATTAGAAGGTCAAGTGGGCTACACTAGGCCTGCAATTCCCTGTGGTAATAATGAACCGAGCGGCTGTTTTCTGCAGCCTCCAGATTGCCATGGTTGCTGCCACTCCAGTTGTCTAACACTGAAGCCAAGTGATATGTGAGAACTGCAGACAAATATGGCAGTATTAGAGAAAACCAAACCCCTACACCTGCCTGTTGTATTTCAGTTAGGTGACATGCCAATTCCCATAAGCATTTAAATGTACCACTTCTGATGTACTGTATATTGATTATCAGTGTCCAAAGAATAAGAGAATAGAACCAAATGCATGCTTATACTAACACCAAATGTCTGTCCTGATCCTAAAGGCACTTGGAGATCTGAGCATTAGCACAGCGTCAGGATCATGACCATGTATGTCACTACCAAGACGACAGTTCAGTGGTTGCATTTGTCGACCTGTTGGCTCATGTCATACCCACAGAGTACAAGGGATGTTTTACTAACCAGAGCCCAAAGTCCCAAGACAGACATGAGATTCCTCAGTGTAGAGACTGTAATGCACACCGACTCTGTGCTTCTGGTGTTAGGCTTCTCAAAGCTCTTGGGAGCCTCCTTCAGTAGGGAGGTGGGGTGGGGACCCAAGTCTGGAGTCAGTTTCTGGATTTGAGTTCTAGTCCTACCTGTCACTTATGAGCTCTGTGAATATGAGGAAGTCATTTAACCCTATGGAGCCTCTGCTTGCTTGATTCAAAGGCAGGGATGATAACTTTATCTACTTCTCAGAAAACTTGCAAGGGTTAAGTGAGATACCATATAGAAAAGTACCTTGTAAGTTGTAAAACATGTGAATAATAACCTCTATTCGAGTGCCCATGCTATACCAGACATTTCACACACTTGATCTTATTGATTTAAACCCCACAAAAGCATTGCCAGGTACATTATTGTTATCCCCAATTTTCAGAGTAGGAAACTGAGTTGGGGGATTCTATAATTTGTCCAGGTCAGGTCACTCAGGTGGTAGGTCTGAAGGATCCAGGTTTTGAAACTGGGTCCAGAGGCATGCTGGTGCATTTCCTTTTCTCTATGTGAGAAATCTGCTGTTTTCCAACTTCTTAATCCAGCGCTGGCTGTAGTTCTTTTGTCATCTTTTCCTATGGCCTTGTTTCCTTCCTCTAATTGCTCAAACTACTCCCCATTTCCACATTTCCCAGTCCCTGAACTAACTAAATGGCCTTAGGACTATAAGACCCATTACTACTGGCCATACCAAATAGAAGTTGCAGTAACATCCCCCTCTGCCAATACCCACTCACCCCTCCATAACCACCTCTTCCCTGCCTGAACTGGGGAAGCTTTCTGACCCTTGTCACTCATAAGAGCTAAGCCACTCACCACTGGCCGATCCACGGAGATTGTATTTTCAACTTCCCTGTGAGAAACACAAACATGGTGTCTCAGTGTCACCAGAAGCAAGCAGGAAGCACATGGAAGATTTGCTCAGGTCACATGGCTTCTTGGTGGCCAAGTTGGGACTAACCTTAAGAGAACGCCTGGAACTAAACCTCTACCCCAGGAACCAGTCCCATGTAGGCACCATCCCCAACAGCCAATCCCAGCCCCAGGGGTTCTTGTTGGTGTTGCCCACAGCTCCCCAAAGGCATGACCCAGCCACCTCCCCATGGATCTTGCACTTTAAGGGACAGAGATCAGAATGTGGCAGGGACTATCAACACATCTGTGGTGGCCAACGGCAGGATGTGGCCTTACTGGCTTCCCTTGCCATGCGAACCTAAAATTTCAATCTCCCCCAGCACTCCCTATACCTCTTCCCTACTTTGTTTTTATTCCTTTATCAATTCCCAAATCTAGCATACTATAGTATATATACGTGTGTGTGTGTATACATATTTTTTTTCCTATCTATTGTTGTCTCACACCAGCTGTTAAATTCCACAAGGGAGAGAATTTCTCTGTTTAATTCACTTCTCTATCCCCAATGCCTAGAAGAACCAGAGATACAGTAGGTACTCAGTAAATATCTGCAGGATGAATTAACAAATGAGAGAGATGTGGCATAGCATGGCTTAGCAGTGGGAAAGAGATGCAGACTGGTCAACATGTCCCAGGAACCTTAAGTAAAACAATCCAGTTACTTCCTGTCTCCATTCTGTGGAATGAGCTATGCGAGCTTTTAGGGATAGGAGGGGAAAGTCAGGCTGTTACTTACTCAGAGAGATTCCGCTTTTCAGAGAAAACCCGGAGGATGAATTCCCCCTCCTGATGGGGCTCATAGGTGGAGGGCACAATGACATACTCGCTGGGAGGCAGGCGGAAGCGCTGGGACACCTCCCGCATGTTAATGTAGGTTTTGCTTCTGGCTTTTGAGGCATTATAGAGGAAGAAGTCCTTCTGCAGGTGCTGCTTGTTCCCGTGCATCTGGGGGACAGAAGAGCCTGTGGAACCTGAGCCTTTTGGGACAGCTGTCCTGTCTGGTCCACAATCCCCTCCAGGGGTCCCTTCCCAACTCTATGGTCACCCATTCACAGTCTCCACCTGCCTACTTCCAATTCCCAAGGCCTCAAATAGCTCAACATCACTGGAACTCCCTACCTTACTTCCTCTTTTTTGTCGAGATTCAGAAGTGAAGGTCAAGTCTATTGTTTCCACACACAAGGCCACTTACCAGAACTGCTGCTTGTCTGCTCCGAATCCCCTCAGGCTGGGAAGGACCCCAAAGAAGCAGAGGGGCCTTGGCTGGGTTCTGAGGGAGGTGATTCCTCCATCCCAAAGAGGGCAGCCACCCTCAGAACATGTCTGTGTGACTCTGCATGTGAGTGTGTAATTGGGTGGGTGTGAGTATGAGTGTGTGAAGGTGTGTGTGTGATGGGCAGAGTGTCTGGTGAGAGGGAGAAAGTACACATCTTGGGGGTACAGTACCCTGAGGCACCTTCTCTGCAGATGAAATAATGTGGGCAGGGTCCTCTCCTATCATAGTCTGCCCACAAACCCCACCAGGAATCGTCTCGGTGAGCCACAGACAGACTCAGGACCCCCAGGGAATGCTGCACACAACTGCTGGCGCTGCCACTGCTATACCTCTTTGGGAACCTTGAGGAGAAACAGAAGAAAAAAAGATATCAAATCTGAATGAGAATAAATAGTTGGCAGAAGGGAAGACCAGCAATGATAGAGATGCAGGGTATGACGCCTCATGAACCTGCCCTGCCAGACCCAGCTCCTCTCCACTGCACCACTTGGAATTTCCTGCTTGTTAATAAACACAAGTGAGCCTGATAACAGGAGTTCTGGGGCTCACTCAGTATCAGGGAAGCTAGAGGATCCTTTTGTATTCCCCCAAATCCTTGTTTCCTGGACTGGAGCTGGTCAGGGACTGCACACCTCGTAGATGGCGAAGCCAATGGTGAACAGGTTGGCCCCCAGTTTCCGGTCCTTCCGCCGGTTCTTCTGCATCAGGGCCACCAGGAAGCTGCAGATCACCTCGGAGTCATCAGGGTCATCGTCCTCTTCCAGGAGCTTCAGGCGATACTGTGGGTTGGTCCAGAAAGTGTCTGTGTCCCCCAGAAAAGAAATGTACATTCAGATCTGCCTCTTGGAGAAAGGGCAGGAGAAAAAAATGAGAAAGAGAACCTATTCATCTCTATGCCCCATGTGATGGTAAATTTAAAGTGTCAACTGGATTTAAGAATACCTAGAGAACTGGTAGAGCATTATTTCCAAGTGTGTCTGTGAGTGGCAACAGAAGGAATTAGCTATGTGTTGGTAGACTGAGTGGGGTGGGCACCCTCTGGTTGGCTGGGTGCCCAAATAGAACAAGAATATTGTAAGAATCTCAATCTCTCAATCCCTCTCTCTCTCCCTCCTGCATTTGGGATATTCTCCTGTCCTTAAATATCATAATTCCAGGCTTTCTGTTCTTTGGACTCCAAGACTTATACAGGTGCCACCACCACCCCCTGCCAGTTCCCTTCTTTAGCCTTGAACAGAAAATTATACCACCAACTTCCCTGCTTCTGAGTCCTTTCAGCTTGGAATGAACCACACTTACTGGCATCCAAGGGTCTCCAGCTTGCATGTGGCCTGTTGTGGGACTTCTCAGCTTCCAATATCATGTGAGCCAATTCCCCTAATAAATCCTGTCTGTCTGTCTATCTATCCATCCATCCATCACCTATCCAAATATTTGGTGAGTGGAGTCTCTACTTTTATCAGATGGAACCACACTGATTGGATGTGTAGTTCTCTTTCTCTGAACTTTGATTCTCAGCCTTTGCTGATGGCTTTGCTTTCCTCACCTGCACCATAAATGTTTTTGGTCCCTGGGCTCTGGTTCTCTCCTCTTACCTCCTGTCTCCCTAGGCAACCTCACCTAATTCCACTTTTTAATTGCCCCCTATATACTGATGGCACTGGAGCCAGTCTCTCTTCTGACTCACTCACTCCTTTCCTTCTTTCTTTTTTCCCTCCCTTCCTTCTTTCTTCCTCAAACATTTAAGAGTTCTTATGGTGTAATTCTCTACTACAAATCTTCATTTGGATATTGGATAAGGACTTCAAACTTGCCATGTCCCAAACTAAAGTCCTCTCCCTATAACCTCATAACCAATCCCAACTAAAACAAACATGCTGATTTTTTTCCCCTCAGTGTGTCTTATGTTGTCTTATACTGCAATGTTGTCACTGTCCACTCAGGTCCCTACACTGGGAATCAACCAACCAACCTACTTTCCTTTTTCTTTTCTTTCTTTTTTCCTTTTTTTTTTTTTTTTTTAACTAGGGATTGAACCCAGGGGCACTTAACCACCAAGCCACATCCCAAGCCTCTTTTCTATATTTTATTTAGAGACAGGGTCTTGCTGAGTTGCTTAGGCACTCACTAAGTTGCTGAGGCTGGCTTTGAATATGCAATCATCCTGCCTCAGCCTCCTGAGCTGCTGGGATTACAGGCATGTGCAAGCATGCCCAGTACCCGTTTTTTTAAACATTTTTTTAGTTGTAGATGGACACAATATCTTTATTTATTTATTTTTATGTGGTGCTGAGGATAGGCAAGCGCTCTACCACTGAGCTACAATCCCAGCCCCTGTACCCTTTTTTTCTTCAGAGTACTGAGGATCAAACTCAGGGCCTCACATGCTAGGTAAGGTCTCCTCTACCACTGAGCTATGCTCCCAACCCTACACTGGAAATCTTGACATCATTTTTCATTCTTCCCTCCCTAAATTACTTAATATACACTCCCCTAAATCTGCCTTCTCCCATCCATCTCTGCAGCTACTGACTTAGTTCCAGGCTTTAACATCTCTGACTTGAATGACTACAGCTAACTTGGTCCTCCATTACTATCCACAACATGACATACCCAATATTATTCTGACAGTTTCCTGCTTAAACGTTGTTACCAGCTCCCTATTGCAAACTCAGTGATATGAGCAGGATTTCATAAGAATGAATGTCTGATGCTTAGCAGAGACTCAGTAAATGATCACTGATAGGATTCTACCTGGAACTTGTTCTGCTTGGACCCTTCCCCCATCAAGAGTATCTCCCACCTGGGAAGTTGCGGCAGCCTCCAGCAGAGCAGCCCCTCACCCAGCGACCCTCATTCACAGACACTGTCCAGGTCTGAAGCTTGTCAGACTCCAGGGCATCAGCTGTGAGGTTGCAAATCTCCAGCTTTGTAAAATGGTAGATGAAATCGTCATATGACATCCTGACAGGTTGAAAGAAGAGAGATCCATATGAGAGCAGGTAAGAGGAGGCTGGGGATGGGAAGACTCCAGGGCTGACACAAGACAATAAATTAGTTCAGAGGAACTTGATCAATGTCCCAGAGAATCCTGATTTTTCTTCTTAGGGTACACTGTCAGTTTTAATGTGTCTACACCAAGCTATCCTCAAGTCTTCCAGTAATGACTCAAACTTGTATATGTTTGATGGAAAAGCTAGATAAAAATTTGGTTATCCAAAAGGTTGTCATGTCCCATGTGTCCCATTTCTGTGCACCAGGCAGAGTGCCAAACCCAGGGGAAAGAGAACCTTTGGAAAAGGATAGAGAAATAAGCAAACAATTTTAAGGGTGAAAAGCCTCACGAGTAAATTAATCTCAGTCCTTAGGGAACTAAGAGCCCTGCAGGAAGTTCCCTTTAAGCTGAGACTTGAAGGCTGAGTAGAGATGAGCTGAGTGAGGGTGAAGGTGGCATTAGGGATCAGGGTAAGTAGAGCTTCCAAGGCTCAGAGGAGGGTGGTGTTAAAGCCAAGGAGCAAGTGTGGCTGGAACAAGAGCTGCATTATGCTGCCCTGGTCTTGGACTCAGTCATCACTGTGACCTGACTCTGGTTACTGTGATCAGAACCTCATCGTTGCTGGTCCCCTAGCTGGAGGAGGAGAACAGAGCCCCAATCTCCCAAGAGCTAAAATCCAACAGCATCTGCCCAGGGACTGAGGTCTGAGATTTGACCTCCCTTCCCTGTCCCCTTTCCCCTTCTGAGTCCTCTGGGTCCTGGACTCACCAGAATTCTCCATCCTCAGTGACCTGGTGCTGCAGGCGGGCCTTCTCCTCTTTGTCCACAAAGCTCCAATCTTTCCAACTGGTAGAGAAATGGAGGGATTATGGAAGGAGAAAGAAGGGAAAGGCCTGAGGTGTGTTGGGACAGGAGATATCAGAGAAATTAAAAGTTGAAGTAGTAGCCCATCTCCAAATTGTAGCCAGTGTGAGCCATGAAAATGCTGGTCTGACCTGTCTGTCACCCCTAGTAAAAATCTATAATGTCATCCAGCTGAATCTTTCCTCCTCCTCACACTTTAAAGATTAAGAGCTGGATTCTGGGATCTGTAGTTCAGTGGAAAAGCACTTGCCTAGCATGTGTAAGGCACTGGATTTGATCCTTAGCACCACATAAAAATTTTTAAAAAATTAATCTGTCAAAAAAAAAAAAAAAAAGGTGGATTCTGCAAATAGACAAACTGAGATTCTCCTTTAATAACAGACCTAGCTATGTAACCTTGGGCAAGTCAAATGGAGATTCCTGAGGCCAGAAGAAAGGACATTGGCTAGAGGAGTCTCCTTGAGTGACTGAGGGTTGGGCCCCACTTGCCAGCAGTGCCTGCAATGGAAAGATCAGCAGGAGTGGATCAAGTCTGGACATCAAACTAAAGCTGAAAGGCAGAGCAAGGGTCCCTGCAGGTGACAGGTCAGTGGAGTAGACAATGATGGCGCACCAAGGGCCTTTCCAGAGCAGAGAGCCCAGTTCATCATCATTCCCTCCAAGCATGTCTTCTTTTCCCATCCAACCCCAGCTAGTCAAGGGGCTCCCTCTTTGTGATTCTTACCACAGCAATGGTCTCAATTATTAGTGCATGCTTGTTTTTTGGATGGGCAAGGCCTGTGCCTCTGCGTTCTTTTCTACATCCTCAGACAGTAGCACAGGGCCTGGCAGATAGTACCAAGGATGTAAGGATTTGTCACATGGATAAATGAAGCAATGCATGCGAATGTGTGCAGGAGGCAGGAAGCACAAAGTCAACACCTTATCATAGACTAGCAAGGAAGGCTGCCTGCTCACAGAATATGCCCAGTGCCTACATCTGTGCCTCCTATTCAGTTGGTGCTCAATAAACATTTGCTAAAAGAATGAATGACTGAAATAAACAGTAATTGCAGTGCACTGGGATAAAATGTGTTAGGTACATAAGCACAGGGCCCACACAGAACCTGGGTTTGGTTCTTAGCTACTGAGTCCTGCTATCATGTCCTAGGAATAAAAAGGGAACAAGAGGCCACCTGCCATCCAGCAGAGACAATCTGGAATCAGTGACTGAGTGGGACTGTACAGGGGTTATAAATGTTCTTTATCCTTCAAATAACCTTTCCATGTTTGCTATTTTTGATGCCTCTAGTTTATTCCCTTAAGTGATAAGCAGTAAAATTCTTTCAAAGGGATTGTGTACCTTTGTATGGCGACAGAAAGGGAGAAAAAGAAATCTCAGCACTAGTTAAGCACGTTCCAGAAACTGTCACATTTACATCTTATAACATCCACAAACTAAGTGCTAATTGTTCCCATTTTATAGATAGGACAAAGACATACTAGGAAGGGAAGTCACTTGTCCAGTCCATACCCCTGCATTGAGACTCTGTTCCTACCTGGGCCTGGCCTAAGCTTTCTGGAATCCTTCCTTTCCAGCCTAGTGACCAGCAACCTCTGTCCCTGGCTTCACTCCCAGCCCTTCCCTGGAGCCCACACCTGTACCTTCTTCTCAGAATGAGGATCATTTGTTTTGAAGGTGATATTACACCAAGTATTCATAGTACTCTCATGGCTCAGTTCCCAATCCAGCCTTTCCCAGACCCTATTGCCCTCTCCCATAGTCTGGTCCGTAGCTTACCTATCACTCCACGAGCCATTCCACTCTACCTGGCCCCAGGGGTTCCGCAACCTCACCAGCTTCACTTTCTCGCCTTTGAACAGGGCCTTAGGCAAAGGGAAAAAGTTATCATGCTCTGGAGCCTATCTAGGAAGGGGAAGGTCTGTCTTGCCTGAGGGCTGGGATAGGGATGGAGAGATAATCTGTTCTAGGGACTGTCCTGCTTGTGGAATGTTAAGGTGAGGGGTCAAAACCTTAGGACTGAGTCAGAAGGAGTTAGGGTCTAACCATTGCTTAACCATCTTCTAAGAAGTGACCTTCCTGGAAAACATCCTAGGCCATTGTGAGCTTCAGAGGAAGAACATACAATAGGGCCCTGAACTAGCTTATACACATTAGGTGTCTTTGTGTGACTTTCAAAAAAGCCATCTACTGGCTGAGGAACTATAGACAAATGCTTCCTCTAGATGGACCAATTAGAAAAAGGTGCCTGTCCTCCAGTTGGTTGCCATGGGCTGATGCAGACAGGAACCCCTCTCTGCCCATCCCTCTGTTCCGGGCACAATCTCTCCACCTTCCACCTGCAATGGGCCTGACAAAGTTTCTATCTCTGACATGACCCAGGAAAACCCAGAATTCCTAGAGGGAACAAAACATTCTGTTTGAACATGAGAGAACAAAAACCACAAGAACAGGAGACCACCTTTGTAGAATCAAAGCAATGGTTCTATTTGTTCCTTGGAAATTTGGGGGAAATTACCATCCCTAACACTAAAAACACAAAGATAAACTGAGCACCATTTGAGGCAAAGTCCTCTACAAGTTCCCAGGAGCCTCCCCTACTCCCAGGTGCTTGGCTTATACCTTGAGTGGAATTCCCTATTTGAGGCAAGCTCTCTGGATGAGGAAGGGGCCCAAAATTTAAATTCTGACTTTAGGAGATCAATTCAAGTAGGTCCCCATACCCCACCAAGCCCCAGCTCTCTCACCTCTTCCAGCCCAGTGACCGAGTAGGCATGACCTTTGACCAGCCCGCAGGCCATTCTTGTCTCATACTGAACAGGAACAATTGTCTGCAGAACAATAACCAGGCAGCCTGTTAGTAGTTAGGGGAGCAGAGGTTCTGCTGCCTGGAGACTAAGTTCATACTAGTCCATTTTCTGGTTTCTGTGAGGGCATGAACTACTTAATTCCCTGCGTGTGTGCCTCATGACCAGGAGCAGGGGCCCTTGCTAGTCCTTTAAAAGCATCAAAAAGACAGCCCCAGAGCAGTTGGTCACTCTGAGAAGGCTCTGTCTTGACTACCAAATAAGAAGGTAGATGCTGGGATACAAGGTGAGTGAGAGCATTTCTGCTCCTCCTTTATGGACCACTTAGGGTTCTTCAAAGGAGGAAGGGGGATATCTGAGGATACCCTGGATTTTGAGCTCCTCCTTCCCCTGTGCCATCCAGGATTACCTATTCCTAAAATAGAAAGGGGGCTCAATGAAGCACATGGGTCTAAGCTTTTCTCTTTACATCCCCTCACCTCCTCCACACCCACCTAGAAGATGATACTCAAGAAATCAAGAGTCACAGCATCCAGGGATGGATTTCTTAAGAGATCCCTGTTCAGAAATGACTGTGCTTAAGAGTGCAGGGATAACTGTTCCATATGCACAAATTTCTGAGTTGCAGCCACAGGAGATCCTGTGGGTCTCCAAGGGTAGGACCGCCAAGGCCCAATGAATTCTAGATAGACTGTCTAGGTGTCAGCAGGCCTAGAAACACACCAGATTCAAGGGGAAATTCCTGGAGCCATGTTGGGCTGTGGAATTCCTGGAGCCTTTTTCAGGTGATGAGTGTGGGTTGAGCTGGGGTTTTTGGCATCTCAGTCTCTCCCAGATCTCAGTCCTCAAATGATCCATCACTCATTCTCATGTCTACATCTGGGAAGCTAGCTGGATGCGATGGCACATGCCTGTAACCCTAGCAGCTCAGGAGGCTGAGGCAGGAGGATCACAAGTTCAAAGCTCAGCAACTTAGGCCCTAAGCAACTCAGCAAGACCCTGTGTCTAAATAAAATATAAAAAAGGGCTAGGGATGTAGCTCACTGGTTGAGTGCCCCCGAGTTCAATTCCAAGAACCAAAACAATAAATAAATAAATAAATTTGGGAATCTAGTTGAAATGAATCCTTTGGCATTACAGAAGCCACTTCCATAAAGCATTTAAAAATGACAGCACCGGGCTGGGATTGTAGCGCAGCGGTGGAGCGCTTGCCTCACATGCGTGAGGCACTGGGTTCGATCCTCAGCACCACATAAAAATAAATAAAATAAAGATATTGTGTCCATCTACAACTAAAAAAAATATTAAAAAAAAAAAAATGACAGCACCCCCCCCAAAAAGAAAACCTCTAACTTTCCAATAACAGGGCATTGGGGAAGTAAGTTATAATAGCTGCCTGTTGGGATATTGTGCATCTAGTAAAAAAAAGTTATAGGAGAATGCTTATTGGCATATTAAGAATATAAAACTAATTGAAAAAAGCAGACTACAAACAAATACAAAAATATGACAAGATTTTTAAAACAAAATATAGATTGTATGCATAGAAAAATCCCAGAAGGACATATACCAAATATTAAGAGTGATTATTTTTAAATGGGGAAAATTTAGGTTAAATTTTTCTCTACACTTTTTTCTGTGTCACTCAGTCTTCTTCAATGAATATGTAGAACTCCTGAACATATTAGAATGTAAGGCCTATGAGACTTGACTTTCTTCACTAGACTATTGAACAAAGGGAAGAGAATTTGCTTCATTTTCTCTGGCTGCTAAGGAGAGTCTGACACCAGCAGGGAAGGGTCGTGCAGCCTGGGGGTTGTCTATCTTGACAGTGGGAGGTGTACACACCCGTGTAGCTCTGTCATCTGAGCCTCTGGGGTCGAGGTCTGAGTCCCTAAGCAGCGAGTTCTCCATATTCCTCACCATCCGTGCAATCAACTCCCCCATGTTCAGACCAGAAGGAGAAGTTCCATAGGTCATGTTCGTGCCATCCTGAGGCCCGCCGGGAGTGGAGGGGACAACCCAAGACAGGGGAAGAGACCAAACAAAGGAGGGTGGAAAGGGAAGGAGATAGAAGGGAGGGGACAGACAAAGGGAAAGAGGAGAGATCAGGAGAGCATGAATAGAGAAAAGATGGAGTAAAGTGATATAGAAAGAAAATGTTCATCTAATTATGCTAACTGTCCTTCTAAGCCTTTCTATCCATTGGGAGTGTCGGGCAAGAAGGGAGGAGTAATTAGTTTGGGCCCCTTCCTCTGAAATAGAGAGTACCAAGACCACATTGAACATGCTCAAGGCAGGTGTCTCTCCTGAAACTCAGGAGCCCTGGCCATGATCTGCCATCTCCTTACCCTTGGTCCTATATCCATCGGTTCACACCACTTTCTTGCAGCAAGAGGCTAATCTTACAGACAACATAAAGCCCATATTACAAGCAGGAAATGTGGTCAAAGCCAAATGACTAGGAGGCTTTCTTAAGGAAATGATTGGTGGGTTCAGGCCCATAGTCAAGGATGAGGCCAACTTATGGGGCAAGCTTGCACTAAGCAACCCAGACAAGAGAGGCCTCCATAACATAAGCCACTAGACCTATTTCCACCTAAATTTCAGTGTTTGGAATGTCCTTGCCCAATTCCTTTATTGGGAATTTTCAGGAACAACATTCTTTTTAAAAATTCCTAATCCTCAAAGTCAAGAATCTGTTCCTGCATCTTAAAACATGTCTCGGATGGAAGCTTGATGTTGCCATTAACTGAGTGAAAAGCTTCCCTGCCCTGAAACCCACACCCCAGACTTACATCAATGGAGCAGCCCATGAGGGAGCCTCTCTCAATGGCTTTCCTCATAATCTTGTACATGTCTCTGGGAGCATCCTTGATCTCGAAAAACTCTGTCACCCCTCCTGTGAAGTCCTCCATGGCCTCTGTGGTGTTCCCACCTTTCAGGGCTTCATAGGAACCATGCAGCCTTGAAGAAAGGACAAAGACCAATCTGGAGTCACAAAGTTTCAAGAAACATGACCAGGTACCATTGCCACCAGAACTTTACCCTTAAAATCCTGTGATATTCTCTTATTCCCCAGTAGCTTTATGGACTAATGAACAATTAATATGACTGCCTTTCTTCAAAACAGCAAAGCTGAACTCAAGAGGCACAGGAACATAGCCAGAAGCACTGGCATTGGAACCCAGCTATTTTTTTGATACCTCTCTTTCTACTATATGCTGAACCTTGAGGTTGGGCTGAGTTAAAGCCACTAGCAGTAGTGGTGGAGCTTCTATGTTGAGAGACAGTATGGCATTATGAATATGCTGTAAGCCCATACGTTTGCTATGAGCTCATGAGATTGAGCCAAGTAAAATCCTAGGATCTGAGCTCCAGAGATACGATGCTCTAACCAATGACTTTCAACACCATCAGGAAGGTGGAATTAAAAGAGTTCACTATGAAAGCTAAAGATTTCTTGCACGAATCTTCATTTCTCCTCTTAAACTTAGTGTTCCTAGAGATGTTACTGCCTGGACCTGATCTTCTCTGACTTTGGGTCACAGCTGAACTCCCATAGCACATATGAACATATACACATGCATCCTGCCATGAGACCTGGGCTCCCTCGCCTCTCATCCTGCCTTACATTCTATAGTATTGCCTTACTTAGCATATGCCTTCTCCAGCAGAGCACTCCAGAACTCATTACGGTGGTTGGATTTGGTGAAAACCAGTTGATTGTTGTACGTTGGCAGACAGTCATCAACAACCACATCCACCCAGTCTCCATAACGCCAGAACTGCACAGAAGCATGAAACAGTCATATACCAGTCAGATTACCATTAGGACATAGGCTTGTTCATCCCATTGAGTTTGTGGTGTGTAAATCTATTTCTAACTGTACTGTGAGCTTCTTGAGGGAAGGAAGTGCGTTATAGACCACTTAATTTCTTCCACAGAGTCCAGCCCATTGCTGGGTACAATAGGTGCTCAATGAATGTTTTAGGATTTGAGATTTTCATTCCCAGGCCCAGGAGGTATGGAGCTGCAGCTGAATGTGTGTGTCCCAGATGATTCTCAATCTGTAGCCAACATTGAGAACTCCTGTTATCAGTGAAAGTGCTGTATTGATTTATGCATCTCTCTCTCTTTCTCCCCCTCCCTCCCTCCCTCACACACACATACACACATACATACACACACACACATTTTGGTGGTACTGGTACTGGGGATTGAACCCAGGATCATCTTGCCCCAGGCCCCCCCCCCTTTTTTTTATTTGAGTTTGAGACAGGCCTTGCTAAATTGCCCCAGTTGATCTCAAAATTGCAATCCTCCTGCCTTAGGCTCTGGAGTAGCTGAGATTACAGGTGTGTGCCACCATGGCTGGCTGATTTGTGTACTTCTTGATGACAAACTGAAGAAGGATCAAAATGTAAGAGGAAAATGAGAATACACTCTGGCTATAGCAGAAATATTGTCTGATCATTTCTGGATATTCTTTTTTGAACAAATGAATTTGAACTGAAGAAGGCCAAATGTGTAGGTTAATCTCCCTTCCAATGGTACTTTCTCCCTCATTAAAAAGAAGACAAAAATCTGTTTGGTCTTTGTGTTTAGAGCCCTTTAGATATGAGACCCTTTAAATGTCAGAGGGAAACTAGTAGTCTGATGGCATGGGAAGACATAATTCAAGGCCTTGCTGCCATGCCCATCATAAGCCAGCAGGATGCAGAACATGGACCTGAAGACAGACCCTTTCTGAGGCCTTCAGTGCTGAGGTACAAGACCAGCAGTTACATCAACTGACGACTTGAGTCATCCCAGGACATGGAGGAGCTATTAGAACTGGAAACAGACTCCTCAGAACTCCAGAAAGTACCAGATCCCCACATGCAGAATTCACTTCAGTTCTGGTCCAACACCAGTATTTGGCTCTGTACCAAGATGATTTGGATTCAATGTTTCCAATGGCTGAATGGATTCTAGAATTAAGAGACTCAGTTCTGGACCAAACCAGAAGCCTGATTCCCAGATTAACAAGTTTCTTCCAGGCTCTGGAAGAGATGAGTGAAAGACTTAAAGGGCATAAAGTAAAAGGAGCTGTAGTTTGTGAACTAGGGATTTGGACATAACCCAAGGGGGCCTATGGCTTCCCAGAGCTAATGTCTCAAGGGCCTACTTGAGAAGGCCTGCTGGCAACAACACAGTAGCCAGCCAGCTGGAGGGCAAAAATAGACCCACAACAGCAAACAGGATGTCTTCCTGGCATTCTGGGGCACAGCGGAAGGTGTGTGGGGCCCAGGGGGCAGAGATAAACACCTGCTTTCTTACAGGCTTGAAGCATTAAGGGATCGCTGCCCACTGCTGTGGCTGGGTGGGTGGAAAGGACCTTTTCTGAAGCTGTTGGGAAGTCAAGGCCAGGAGACCAGTGGTGGGTGCTACAGCACACCCTTATGACCTCACCTGGAAGTGGAAGATCCCTGCGTAGTTTTCCGTGAAACTTTGATCATGGGGTATAACTCGGAAAAGCAGCCGCTCATTCAGGGTCAGACAGGCAATGGCTGCAAGAAACCAGCAGTCCCCTGCAGGTAAACACATGACACAGGTTTCAGGTGGGACCTGTCCCTCTAAGAAAGAGAAGACCCCATCCCAGCCAGCTGCTCCACTTTGCTGAAGAATGGGGAGTCACATGGTGCCCACTTTCCTGCTTCTAGATCAGATCTTACAGAAAAACAAACTCACTTCCATTTTGGACCTCCATAGAGGCAGAGCAGTGGGTGATCATAACTGGGTTCTTTTCTTTTTTTCTTTTTTTTTTTTTTGGTACCTGAGATTGGACCCAGGGGCACTCTTAACCACTGAGCCACATCCCCAGCCCTTTTTATATATATATATTTTAATATTTTTTATTTAGTTGTTGATGGACACAATGTCTTCATTTTACTGCTTTGTATGTGGTGCTGAGGATCGAACCCAGGGCCTCACACATGCGAGGCAAGCGCTCCACCGCTGAGCTACAATCCCAGCCCCCTTTTTATATTTTTTATTTTGAGACGAGGTCTTGCTAAGTTGCGTAGGGCCTTGCAAAGTTGCTGAGGCTGGCTTTGAACTTGTGATCCTCCTGCCTCAGCCTCGCATGCTGCTGGGATTACAGGAGTGCACCATTGCACCTGGCTGGGTTATTTTTCTTGGTAGGAAATTTGCCCTGCCCTGTGCCTTTGCAATCTGAGTCCATTTTCCTTTTCTGACTTCAGTGAAGACTAAGTGCCAGTAAACCGTCGGCTAAGCAGATTTGTATCATAAGAAAGGCTAGCTAGGCAACTAACTACCCTGGAGTCAGTATACAGGAACACAAAGAAATTGCTGGCAGTGGAATAAGTTGGTGATATTCCTTTTTTTTTTTTTTTTTAAATATTTATTTATTTATTTTTTAGTTTTAGGTGGACAGAATATCTTTTGTTTTTATGTGGTGCTGAGGATCGAACCCAGTGCCTCTCGCGTGCTAGGTGAGCACGCTACCACTGCGCCACAATCCCAGCCCCCCTTTTTTAAAAATTCATTTCATTGTTTATTTCTCTCAATTTTCTCTGTTCTCCTTTAAGAAATCCTATTATTTAAATTTTGGGCCAAAACTGGTCCCCTGATTTTTATTTATTTATTTATTCTAATTAGGTTTACATGACAAGTTGGTGACATTTTCTTACTCCCAAGCCTCCTTTCTGGCAAGGTACCATATGTAGTGGAAGTGACATTGTGTGTGTGGACACCCAGGGGACATACCTGGTACTCTCACAGTCCTAAAGCTGTCTTCTAAGGAGGACAGGCTAAGTTAACTGCAACACTGAGTATAGAGGGGAGGCTGAAAGCTGCCCGCAGCAACTTTTTCCTCCTCCCCACTGGGGCAGCCAGTCTGTCCTTGGAAACTGGGTATAGGTATCTTTGAAAGGGCTCAGGTCACTGGCCTGCCTGGTGCTCCGCAGGCAGCCTACCCTCAGGTGCAGGAGTGCAGACATCCCCTTTCTCCTCAGCTTCTCCCTCTAGAGCCAAATAAGCCAAATTATTTTCATTTGGTCTTGGATGCCCTTTTCTCTCAAGTTTTAAATCGTGCCTGCTGATGCTTTCTCTAATTTTACTTACCAGAGCTTGTCTGTAGTACATGTCAAAAGTAATACTTCCTGAACCAGAGGCTGGGAGAGAAGGGTCTGATGGAACAGCCAAGGTAACAAGCAAAGAGAAAACTGGATGCTCCTTCATATTACAAATGTCATTTTTGTTAAAAGACTCCTTTAATATGGAGTTGTTGGGGCAACTTAAACAAGAGTTCCAGTTACAAGCACTCTTTTTGGTAATACAGTTTGGGGTGTGTGTGTAAGAATTCTTCATGCTCAAGGGGCACGCTTGGTACATAGATAGCCACAAAGCTGTTTTCTAAAGAAGGAGGTGCAGCTCAAAGCAGAGCTTTCATTGTGCAGAATGGGGTGTGTTGATGTCTTTGAGACTCTAAAAGGGAAGCTGTAGCATCCAGCACATCTCCTGTGATGAAAGGCAAAGTACTCATGAGAAATGGGGCAGGACACAAAGTCATCACCAGCACACAAGTCCATGAGCAAAAAGTAATTGCTATAAAATTCTTCTTAAAATACATTAAAAGCAAAAACACATTTTTGTTTGTCCCTTTACCTCCTAGAAAGGTACTACACCTTTTAATCACCTCTGGATCATCTGGCAAGTATGGCTGGAGGGACTTTCCTACCTAGATCTCCTTGACAGATGTCAGTCCTATTGGCTCCACCAATGATAAATCTGGGATTCTCACAAATCTCCTGTGAAACAAAAGAAAAATGACCAGGTAAAACTAATAGTAGCTATTATATGTTCAGTCCTGTTATTTAGTATTGATTGGCACCCTGTATCAGGAGCTTTACACCCATTTCTAAGTCTCAAAAAAAAAAAACAAAAAAACCATCCCTATGAATTGGATACCATCATTCTTTTTCAGATAAGAAAACTGAGGCTCTGAGAGGTTAAGAAACTTGTCAAAGGATACACAGATAGTAAGTGCTAAAAGCCAGCTCCATGCCTCCTTTTCATTATCCCATAATGCTCCCCAAATTGTCTCACTATTTGAGTAAGGATGCACCTTGAGAGTGCAGTGTCATTCCTGCTTTGACAAAATGAAAACAGAAAGGATGGCTCTTGCTCTTTCTATACCAGAAAGAATGCCAGAAGGAAAATTAAGATCTTTCTCCCCAAGATGTGGCAACATTGATACTTAAGGTCAGTGTATGTCCCTACTTCAAAGGACCTGAATGCTGGGGAAGCAGAGAGTAAACTTAGTGTGAACCTCACCAGCCTCCTGGTCTGTTGTAGGGGGCACATCTTGATTCAATTCCACCCAGTAAAGCACCAGTGGCTCCAGCAGTTTTTAAGTCCAGGTACTAGGTTAATGTTTATCCCAATAGAGGGCGCTCTTGGTTTTGTATGAAGACTTCCAAGTATTTTTGCCTATGGGTGGGGGTTGGTTTTGTTTACTTTTAAAAATAATTATAGATTCAGAGTTTTAGTTTTAACACTTTTCTTCACAGTTTCAAGAATCCTTGCTATTCCTGTGATACCTTTCTCTCTGCTCTCTCTCTTTCCCAACAACCCAAAATTTCCCAAGAGAGCTAAAGCTCCTGACACTTAAGGATAGAAAGTCTTGCTTATACCACATTCCAGCCTTCCTCCTCTGAATGCAATGAAAGGATAAACCACTACCAGTAACTTTCTAAACAATTACCTATATTTGGAGAGAGGAAATAGGTGCAGGGAATTGGGATGGAAATAAAACTCTGAACACAACCATTTGAAAATAGCTTTGACATCAAAACCATGTAAAGTTTTATATAATTAAAAGGCAGAATTAAAGAAATGTAATATAAAAAGCAATATGTAAAAGCTGAAAGCAAACTGAAGCAAAGGAAGCTAACTGTATATCAAGCTGGTAACATAAAAAGAGTTATTTCAAATGACTTAAAATACAACTTTTTGGCTATTTATCCCTTTGAGGGCATTGCCTAAGGATAAACCCAAAACCATAAAGAAATAAGAACCATAAAAAATAATATTTTTCTTTTTAAACTGACATGTACAAAGTAGGATAAAGCAAATAAGAATTTATGCTAATGTAATTAGTGTAAAAAATATGTAAAATTGTAAAACAACTAAAAACCCTACAGTGTTCAAGTTCAATTGCGTATGTAACTCATGAATTACAAAGAAGCAAAGCAAAGCAAAGGAAAACAAATACTGAAACTATAATTCAAAAATCTTCCATCCAGGTGCGGTGGCGCAAGCCTGTAATCCCAGCACTTAGGGAGGCTGAGACAGGAGAATCGCAAGTTCAAAGCCAGCCTCAGCAGCAGTGAGGCACTAAGCAACTCAGTGAGACCCTGTCTCTACATAAAACACAAAATAGGGCCAGGGATATGGTTCAGTGGTCGAGTACCCCTGAGTTCAATCCCTGGTACCAAAAAAAAAAATCTTCCTCTAAATAAAAGAATATATTTAATACTACATATTGAAATAGCAAATGGAATACTAAGAATATCAACCCAGAATGACTGACATGGAGATATATTCTAGCACATAACTGGGCTTCAAAGAAAAGATACTAAAAGAAAAGAAATGTGAACCAAGAATTTATATATAGCATAACCTTCTTTCAAGTGTAAAGGCTATGAGCAAACAGGTTCCCAATATGTAAGAATTCAGGGAATATTGTTCTTATTAGCTCTTCCTAAGAAATATACTAGAGAACGAGCTCCAGGAAACCAGAAGACCTTGAAAGACATCAACATGGGGAGGAGGAGCACTTAATACAATACAGCTATTTACAGAACTAAAACTAAATGATGTTTAGCCAGGCATCATGACTGCTTGGAGGCTGAGGCAGGAGGATTGTAAGTTTGAGACCAGCCTGGGCAATTTATCAAGACCCAGTCTCAAAAATACAATTTTAAAGAAAGGGCTGAGGTGGAGCCAGTGATTGAGTACTCACCTACAATGTGTTAG
This sequence comes from Geosciurus inauris, assembly GCA_004024805.1. NCBI lineage: Eukaryota > Metazoa > Chordata > Mammalia > Rodentia > Sciuridae > Geosciurus > Geosciurus inauris. The sequence goes on from PVHX01001568.1 coordinate 95,336, forward strand.
GACCTGGGTTCCATTCCCAGTGCCAGGGGGCATATAGGGTGTTGGGACCTAAATGGTGGTTAAAAGGGAGAATATACTGCATGTAATGTAGTATATGTACTATAATGTTCAGGCAATGCACAACTATTTAAAACTATTTCACATGGGAGAAGAAAGAGGAAAGTATATGAAAAAATTCTGTTTTTAGGAAATACTTAGTGATTGTTATTCTGCAGCTTAATATTGTTATTCAGACAAACAAAAGTTGAGAGAATTCATTGCTAGCAGACTTGCCTGGCAAGAAACAATAAAAGAAGTTCATCAAGGAGAAAAAATTGATATACATAGAAAACTTGAACTCATATAAAAAAAAAGAAAGCATGTAGGAGAAGGAATAAAGGTAAAATAAAACCTTTCATTTTTCTTATTGTGTTAATTTCAGACAAAGCAGACTCCCAAACAGAAATTATCAGAGAAAGAGAACCTTACATAATGATAAAAACATGTGGTGATGTGGGGGGTGGGGGTGGCACACGCCTATAATTCCAGAGGTTCAGGAGGCTAAGGCAGGATGATCTCAAGTTAGAGGCCAGTCTTAGCAACTTAGCAAGATCATGACTTTAAATTAAAAATTACAAAAAGGCTAGGATGTATCTCAGTGGTTGTGCTCTAGTAAAACACACACACACACACACACATCAATTTTCCAAGAAGACATAATCTTACGTGTGTGCGCACCTAACAACAGTATCAAAATACATGAGACAAAAAGTGATAGAATGAAAGGAGAAATAGACAAATCCAATATTATAGTTGGAGAGTTCACCATCCCTTTTTTAGTAATTAAAGACCAAGCAGACACAAAATCAGTAAGGATATAGTTGGCCTGAACAACACTATCAATTTGATAGAATTGACTTTAATAGAATATTCCACACAAAAATAGAGGAATAAGCAGTCTTCTCAAATTTCTTTGTTACAAGTTTTTTTTGAAGATCACATCTGGATCATCAAACACATCTTGACAAGTGTAAAAGAACAAATCCTACAAAGTAGGTTCTCAAATCATAGTAAAATGAAACTAAAAATCAACAACAAAAGGACAACTGAAATTATTTGGAAATTAAACAACACATTTCTAAAGAACACATAGGTCAAAGAAGAAATTTGAAGTTAAGATATTTAGAACTAAATGATAATTAAATACAGCATCACAATTTGTGGGATGAAGGATAAGCAATGCTTAGAGGGAAATTTGTGGCATTTAATGCATATGTGAGAAAAGAAGTAGGATCTAAAATCAATAATATTCTACCTTAGAAAAGAAATCTAAGCCTAAAGCAAGAGGAAGAAAATAAATTTAAAAACTAGAGCATAAGGGCTGGGGCAGTGGCTCAGTGGCAGAGTGCTTGCCTGGCATGTGCGAGGCACTGGGTTTGATTCTCAGCACCACATACAAATAAATAAAATAAAGGTCCATTAACAACTAAAAAAAATTTTAAAAAAAACTAGAGCATAAATAAGTGAAATAAAAAACAAGAAAATAGAAAGTTAATGAAAACAATCCTTTTGGAAGGATCAGTGAAACTGATGAAATTCTAGCCGCGTTAAATAAGAAAAAAAGAAGATATAAATTACTAATATAAAAAATGGAGACATTATCACAACTGATTCCATGGACATTATAGGAATCCTATGGGCATTCCCATACCCACTAATCTAATAATTTAGATATATGGATACATTTTAAAAAGATACAAAACTACCAAAACTCATGCAAAGAGAAATAGATCATCTGAATAGGGGTATACCTCTCAAAGAGTCAATAACTAATAACTCCCCCAAATGAAAAGCACCAGAACTAGATGGCTTCACTGGTGAATTCTACCAAATATTTAAGGAAGAAATGGTATCAGTTCTCCACAATATTTTCCATAAAACAGAAGCAGAGGGATCATTTTTTGTGGCTCATTTGGTGAAGCCAGCATTACCCTAACATTCAACCCAGAAAAAGATATCATAAAAAGAAAAACACAGACCAGTACGTGGTATGAGCACATAAAAATATCCTCATCAACTATTAGCAACTCAAATATAACAATGTACAGAGTTAGATGCCCCAAGCAGGATTTATTCTACTTCCGCGTGGCTGATTTAATATTCAAAACTCAGTGTAATATGCCACATCAACAGACTAAGAAGAAAAAGTCCTATGATCATATTGATTGATGCAGAAAAAGTATTTGACAAATCTCAACACTCATTTAAAATCAAAACCCACAATTATTACCAAGTAGGTATAGAGAACTTCCATGACTTGGCAAAGAACATTCACTTTTGCAAAGAACAACTAAACCTTCATACCTAAAAGTGAGAAACTAGATGCTTTTCCCCTAAGACCAGGAACAAGGCAAGATATCCCCTTTTACCATTCCTATTCAACATCATACTGGATATTCTAGCTAATACAATAAGAAAAGGAAATGAAAGAGGCAAAGATTAAAATAAAAAATAAATCATCTTTATTCACAGGTTCCATTGTCTATATAGAAAATCCCAAATGAATGACAAGAAAAAAGCAAAAGAAAATCCACTGAGAATAAGCAAATGTAGCCTCAGTGAAGTATATAAAGTTAATATATGAAAGTCAATGGCTTTTCTATATATACCAGCAACAAGCAATTGGAATTTGAAATCTGAAACAATTCCATTTACATGACCACTCATTAGGTGTAAGTCGGTATGAACTCATGTTTAGCTTTATATAGACAGATGGTTATACCTAAAAATGTTTATAGATAAGCATATATGCATGAGTCAGTACACACATGTGTATCTCATCTTTATCAGCTGAGAGTCAGACAGTAGCAATGAGCAAAACTAGCAATCAGATTTTGGTTTCTAAAAGGAACCAGTGTTCCTTGGGAAAATGACTGATTTAAGATTGGGACAGTAAATGAACTAGATTAGCCTGGAGTATCTTGTAGTGGTAGAATGTAAGGAAGTGCTCCAGAATAAAACCTCACAACAACAAGGTTATGTGAAATAGACACAGGAGCCAAATGAGAACTCCCAGTGATCACAGCTGGAACAATGAGCAACAAAATAAGGCAGTATTCTATTATAACCCAAAATGAAAAATAAATATCCCTGAGTCCAAACAGATATAAATAAGTGATTGAACAAGTTAATGGAGAAAACAAAGCTCTCAGTCAGAATTATTCCCGGTAATTTGCAAAGGTCCTCTGCCCTCAAGCAGGTGGAGCATAACTCCCATTTGTTAAGTGTGGCTTTATGCTTAGGGTCTTGCTTCTGAAGAGTATAGTAAGGAAAAGGAGGGGGAAATAGGGGCTTCACAGTAGAGAAAGCTGATAAACTCTAGTCAAGTTAAAGCTCAACATCAATGATGAGGTGTGTTTACAATCTGTGCCCTTGATAGATACCTAATGAAATAGATACCTAATTTACCTCTGCAGGCCTGTTCCCCCAAATCCATAAGTCTAATCAGGAGAAAAAGAGCAGAGAAATGCCAGTTGACGGGTATTTTACACATACCAGTACTCTTTTAAAACCGTGAAGATACAGAAACAAAGAGCTTGAGCGATTGTGTTAGACAATAGGAGCTAAGGAGACAGCCAAGACACAATCAAGTATAAAGTGTCTTGGGTGGAATTTCCGAATAGAAAAAAGCATGCAAAGACTAAGGAAATCTGAACGAAGCATGGTCTTCAGTTCTAATCACTACTGGTCTATTAATTGTAATGAATGTAACATCTAAGATATTAACAGGAAACTGGGTGCAAGGTACAGTGGCCACTACTTATCCACAGGAAATACTTTCCAAGACTCCCACTGTATGCCCAAAACTTTGGATAGTATCAAACCCTAAATATACTGTTTTTCCCTATACATACATGCCTATGATAAAGTTTAATTTGTAAAGTAGGTAATTAAGAGAATAACAATAACTAATAAAACAATAATTATAACAATATACTCTAATGAAAGTTATTTAATTTAAGAATTGTTTATTTCTGGAATCTTCCATTTAATAGTGTCAGACTACAGTTGACTATAGGTAACTGAAATCATAGAAAGCAAAATTGAAGATAAGGGGAAATACTGTAACATTGTAACTCTACTTTCTCCACAATTTTTCTGCAAATCTAAAACTGTTCTCAAATTTAAAGTTTACTTTAATAAGACATTAAAACACATCAAATATTTTTTCATACATTCAAATGAATTCATCTGCTGGGTTGCACACACACACTGCCTCAGGGTACCCCGGTTTAGAGTTCTTTGCTCTAAATGCAGGGACCCTTCTGGGGTTTTAGGCACCTCCTTTCAGGAAGAACTTTGCCAAATATGCCCTTAAAGCACTTTGACCTACTCCCACTGACACAAGTGGGCTCTTCAGTTTCCCCAAAATAGGGTAGCCAGTAGCAAACTGCTTCACCCTGGAAGGAGTCTGGCTGGTCAGCATGGATCTTTCTGTTTAAACACCTCACTAATGAGACAGCCTTAGATGAAAAGTTAAAGACCAGTCTCTAGCCTCCCATTTCTCTACTAATCAAAACCTTGCGTGGAATTCTCCCTGAAACTGTGAGCCTCAGTACTCTTAACCACTCCACTTTCCCAGCCCTGAACTCTTGCTCTCCAGAAGAGCCAGGATGGTCAATTATAGCTTATAATTTTAGTTTAAATTCAAGACAATGTATTAGCTCTCTTTAAAAAATATTTATAGCCTCAAAAGAAAAAAATTTTTTTCATATAAAAAAATTAAAAATTGAAAAAAGTATTTACAATCTTGGGAACCTAATAAAGTATTATAATAATCTCTAGTTCAGGAATAGAAAAATAACACCTCCAATTTCAGAAGGAAGGTATTTGGGGGCATAGGTAAGGAGAGCCTTCATAAGCCACTTGCTCAAAGGGGCTTGGGGTCCATGGCCTCAGGTTCTGGAGCACTTGACCTCCTGTTCCCCAAGAGCTATCTCCTGAATCCATGTCCCTTTCATCCCTACCTTTGGCCTTTTCCACATGATGGCCTTCATCTTGGTTTTCTGGCTCAGCTCATGAGAGCCCAGAGCCTGTATACCTGCTGGGAAGACACGGTCTTCAAAGAGGCACTTCTGAGCCAGACACCGTTGTTTGAGAACGACAAAATCCTGACCCTCAAATTTGAGGGGCTGTGCGACAGTGCCCTCGCCATTTCTCCTGTCCCTTTCTCGGATCACGCGATCACAGAAGAATCCTGGCAGCAGGTAAGGCATGGTGACTGCTCAGGGAGTGGAACTGGGCCTTCACTGAGGCCTCTCTCCCACTGCGCCCTCAGCTCAGGCCTAATCCTCTTGTGAATGGCCCAGAGCCTATATAGCTCCTCCACCCTCAGCAGCGCGATGCAAATGAAAACAGTCCAGAGAAAGGCTGTGATCAGAGTCAGCAGCTTTGGCTGGAGGCCCCTGAGCCCATGGTCTAGGGGCAACACGGTGCCAGTCAGAGAGGGAGCTAGGGAGGGGAAAGAGAGGGCCAGAGATGGCCCCAGGACAGACCACAATGGCTTGTAGACCTTATGGGCATCTCCAACAGCCTTGCTGAGACTCTTTCTTTAAAAGAAGAAAATATAGTTACAGAGAGGCTTACCCTGCCTCAGCAAAAGGCATTCATGCCTTTGACACTGGCGGTCAATGGGATATAGCATGGGGCCTTCTAAACATGCTGTATACACTAATCCTATACAGGCTGCTGAATGCATAGGAGGAATCTGCTTCAAGCCATTGTCTGAGGGTAATGAAGCCTCCATTCTCCTGATGTCCCTTCCCCACCCACTCCCAAAGACCTTGACTAGCCATTTAGGGACTCTAATCTGTGAGAAGGATGCAGAGAGGAGGTAACTGGACCTCAGATTAAAGTCTCTTTTAGAATAGGCCCCATGGCAGAGAACAGACATTCACTGATGCAAATTCAGATTCACGACCTATGGGCAAGAATGTGGTGGATGGGGAAAGGCAGATAAAGATGTGTTGGAATTATATTCCCAAGAAAGCTGGGCTTTTCTAAATTTCATCATGCTTAAATGGGCAATGCTAATGTGAGAGCAGGAAGTTGAAGTGGGTGGAAACAGGTCTGGCAGGATGCCCACTGGATGGTGCCCAATCTCCCTGTCTGCTCATTGATCCCCACTGACCTTCCTCTGCTTTGTGCTTCTCAACAGGTGGTCTTTGAAGTACAGCATCAGAATAACTTGTGATGCCAATTTAAAATGCAAATTCTCAGGGCCCATCCTCCGAATTCAGATACGCAGGTATTCAGGTAGGGGTCTGAGACTTTACATTTTATTTTTTTATTTTAATTTTTCAGTTGTTGATTGACCTTTACTTATTCATTTGTTTATATGCTGTGCTGAGGATCGAACCCAGTGCCTCCCACATGCAAGGCAAGCACTCTGCCACTGAGCCACAATCCCAGCCCAAAACTTTGCATTTTAAATAGGCTCATTAGGAAATTCTTATGTCCACTAAAGTTTGAAACCAAGATTTTAGCATTACAGGGTACTGGAATAGCTCAAAATAATTTGTGAGGTCAGTTCTTTTAAGAGACAATTTAATTTCTAGGGCTGGGGTTATAGCTCAGCAGTAGAGAGCTTGCCTAGCGTGCACAAAGCCCTGGGTTTGATCCCAAGTGCTGCAAAAACAAAACTAAATAAAAAAATAATTTTATTTTTATTCTATTTATACATGGAGTCTTTTTTTTTTTTTTTGGTACTGGGGATTGAACTCAGGGGCACTCGACCACTGAGCCACATCCCCAGCCCTATTTTGTGTTTTATGTAGAGACAGGATCTCACTGAGTTGTTTAGCGCCTTGCCATTGCTGAGGCTGGCTTTGAACTCGCGATTCTCCTGTCTCAGCCTCCCTAAGTGCTGGGATTATAGGCTTGAGCCACCGCGCCCGGCTTATACATGGAGTCTTAAATAATCAAATACAAGAAGAAAACAGAGGACTAGCAATCTTTGCCCTTCTTTCCATTGCCAAATCCTTCTCCTCAGAGGAAGTCACATTTAATTCTAATTTTAGATTTCAGCTATTGCAGTTTCTAAGCTCAATAATTAACATTTTACCACCTTTGTTTACTTATGTATTTGTATTTTAGATTATTTCCTTTGCTAAACCATATTAAAGAATACTGCAGTTATCATCACACTTTTCATCTATAAATACTTAAGATTATATTTAGGCTAAGCATGCATCTTCTAAGGACAAGAACATCCTCCTACTAACCACAATACAATTACCACTAAAAAAGTTAAAAATTATTCTGTGATATTTTCCAAGATAAATCCAAATCCATTTGCTAATTTTTTCAGTTGTTCTCCCAATGCCTTTTTTTAAAAATATTTTTTTAGTTGTAGATGAACACAATACCTTTATTTTATGTGGTACTAAGGATTGAACCCAGTGCCCCACACATGCTGGGCAAGCACTCAACCGCTGAGCCACAACCCCAGCCCCCCTCCTGATGCCTTTTATTACCCACTGCTGAGGACTGAACCCCCAGGGCAGCTCTACCACTGAGCTACATCCCCAGTCCTTTATATTTTGAGACAGGGTCTCTATAAGTTGCTGAAGCTGGCCTTGAACTTGTGATACTCCTGCCTTAGCCTCCTAAATCACTGGGATTATAGGTTATGTGCCACCATGATCAGTTTGCCCAGTTTTAAAATTGATTTTTAGGAATTCTTTTTGTGTGTGTTGCTGGGAATTGAACTCAGGGTCACTTTACCATTGAGCTGCATCCCTAGCCCTTAAAATAAATTATTTTTGAGACAGGGGCTCACTAAATTGCTGAGGTTGGCCTCAAACTTGCAGTCTTCCAGTCTTAGCTTCCTGAGTCTCTCAGATTACAGGTGTGTGCCACTGTGCCTGGCCTGTTTTTGGTACCAGGGATTGAATGCAGGAGCACTTACTCACTGAGCCACATCCCCAGCCCATTTTATTTTTTGAGACAGGGTCTCACCAAATTTCTTAGGACCTTGCCAAATTGCTGAGCCTGCCTTTGAAACTGCAGTCCTCCCATCTCAACCTCCTGAGTCTCTGAATTACGTTGTGCCTGGCCTGCTTTTGTATTTTTGAACCAAAATCTAATTAAGGCTCAGATATTAAAATTTAATAATTAAATAGTTGGATCAAATGCTGTTGAAGCAAGAATTAATAAACTAGAAGCTACATCAGAAGAAATCATCTAGAATACCATATAGAGAATGAAAAAATAGGAAATTGAAAAAAAGGAGACGATGATGATATCATTAAGATATATGCAGAGCCGGGCACGGTGGCGCACACCTGTAATCCCAGCACTTTGGGAGGTTGAGACAGGAGAATCTTTAGGGTTTTTTAAAAAAAAAATCTTTATTTTATTTATTTTTTATGTGGTGCTGAGGATCAAACCCAGTGCCTCACACGTGCGAGGTAAGTGCTCTACCACTGAGCGACAATCCCAGCCCCGGGTCAGGAGAATCTTGAGTTCAAAGCCAGCCTCAGCAATGGTGAGGCGCTAATCAACTCAGTGAGACCCTGTCTCTACATAAAACACAAAATAGGGCTGGGGATGTGGCTCAGTGGTCGAGTGCCCCTGAGTTCAATCTCCAGTACCGCCCCCCGCCCCAAAAAAAGATATATGCAGGATAGAGCAAGGCAAATTCAGCTTTGCATCTACTTTGAATAGGAAGTATGCAGAGAACAACAATCTAGGAGCTTTTTACAACTGATCAATGATTCCAATCTTCAGGTTCAGGTATCGTAATGAATCTTAAGCAGGAAAGACAAAGAAATATGTTTAGGGGCTGGAATTGTGGCTCAGTGGTAGAGCGCTTGCCTCGCATGTGTGAGTCACTGGGTTCAATCCTCAGCACCACATAAAAAAATCAAGATATTGTGTCCATCTACAACTAAAAAAAAATATTAAAAAAAAAAAAAGAAATATGTTTGGACACAACATGGTGGCATTGTAGAATACCAGAGAGAAGATCTTTTCCTTACGTGTGGAATCTAGGAAGGCATAAAAGCAACAGGGAGACTACTAGAGAAGGGGAAGGGGGTCAAAAGGAAGGGAGAAGGGAGCGCAAGGGAAGGGAATGGGGCTGGATATGATCAAAGCATGTTATTTGCATGAAAAATATATCACAGTGAAACTCATTATTTTGTATAATTAAAATGCACTAATTGAAAAAAGGAATTTCTAAACGTACTCCAGGAAAAAGGAAAATTACTCTGGAAAGAAAATTCTAAGACACAAGAAGGAATGGTAAGCAAAGAAATTGGCAAACCTGTAACCCTAAGCAAATACTGACTAAAAATTATAATTTCTCATGTTTAAGGTTGGAAAATCAAGATAGAACTAAAATGCTGCATAGCGATGGCACATTACTCAGAATAGCACTTAAAGTACTCTGTGGTCCTCATATTAGGAGAATGATAAAGTCATTGATCGGTTTCAGACTTTGTTAAGACAAAGTATGCATGTTAACATTTTTAGGAACACCATTGGAAAAACTATAAATTTGAAATTAGAAAAAAAAGAATGAGAGAAAACATGTACTGAATTTTTAAAATGATAGGAAGAGTAAAGCAAACATTTAAGAAAAAACCCTCATAGAATATAGATAGTTAAGATGACAAGAACAAATTAAAATATATCAATATTCGTAATCAATTTAAATGAATTAAAATCTCCAGTGAAAAGACAAAGGTTTCAGACTGAATTTTTAAAGACAAATTTAAGCGATTAATAAGAAACATACTCAAGGTATTAGAATACAGAAACGTTAAAAGTAAAAGAATAAGAAGAGCTGGGTACGGTGGTGCAAGCCTGTAATCCCAGCACTTTTGGAGGCTGAGACAGGAGGATCACGAGTTCAAAGCCAGCAACAGTGAGGCGCTAAGCAACTCAGCGAGACCCTGTCTCTAAATAAAAAATACAAAATAGGGCTGGGGATGTGTCTCAGTGGTTGAGTACCCCTGAGTTCAATCCCTGATACCAAAAAAATAAATAAAAATAAAAAATAAGAACAACATATTTCACATAAAAACTTGCCCTAAAAGTTGTGCACTTACATTAACAAAATTGAGTTTAAAACAAAACACAAATCCAAAGCTTTCTTAGAGAGCATTTCTACAAATTTCTAGAAATATTAAGATTACCAATGACTCAAGAAGAAAACAATTTCATATGATCCCACGACTATTAAAGAGATTCTATTAGATTTAAAAAACTACCTTTAAAGAAAACACTGGAAAAATTCTACCAAATATATAAGGAACCTTTTGTTTTCATCTTACGATCTGTTTCAGAGAATGGAAGAAGGAATGTTCCCCACTTATTTTATGAGACTAGTGTAAGCTTGATACCAAATTGGACAACACAATAAGCTAATCTCACTAATGAGCATAGATACAGAAACCTAAATAAAGATTAGCAAACCAAGATTCAAAGATGTGTTAAAAAAATGCACAAAGGACTAAAAAAAAAAAGAAGACATTAACAAGTGTTTCATGGATAGCAAATTAACCAGTGTTTAAGAAATAGACAAAAGAGGCTGTGCCTGTTCATAGCAAGGAAAATGCATGTTTTCCTATGTTCCTTGGCCATTTCTGCTCACCCCTCCTGTTTTCCTCTTTATACAGCTGAGTCATTTCAGCTTGTTCACCACGGTGTCTAGAGATATGTCCCCATCATGACCCTCAGGAAGAGCTGCTGTTTTGTGGAATATAAAGAGATAGTCCTAAAGTTTGGAGAATTGTCACTCTCACCAATATTTCTGTACCCCCTGCCCCTGGCTCTCCTTGGAATGGCACTCTGAGAGAAGGCTGGCTCTCAACTGAATACCTCATTTTGCTTATTCATTACCATCATCACTTATTGATTCATTGTGAGATGTCATATATATAGTATCTCATTTCATTCCCATAACCACCGTATGAAGGTAGGAATTTTCATTTGTTTTTCACAGATGGGAAAACTGAGCCCTAGGACTGGTCAGTAGCTTGCCTGAGGTCACAGGGTTAAGTGGTTGGGCTAGAGTTTGCATTTGGTTTGTCTGACTTTAAATTAGTTTGGGCTGTCTGTGCTGGTGGTAATTGCTACCTTACCTTGAGCACCTAGGACTTGATGGATGTCAACTCAAAACAGCTGCAAGATGAGGATATCCTTTTCTCCATTATAGAACCTTGTAAGGTTACAAGGTCGCTCCTTGTAAGTAAAGCAGCAAATTTTCTTTTCTTTTTTTCCCCTAGAAAACATTCATTTCTCCCCATCCTGGAGAAAGTACTCTTTGTATTATTATGAGAATCCTTCTAATTTTCCCTTTTGCTATTTTTATTTTTTGGTACTAGGGTGTTTTAGTCAGCTTTATCGCCATTGTGTCTAAAAGATCTCACCAGAACAATTGTAGAGGAGGAAAAGTTTATTTAGAGGCTTACGGTTGCAGAGGTCTCAGTCTATAGATAGCCAGGTCCATTCCTCAGGGCTCAAGGTGAGGCTGAACATTATGGTGGAAGAATATGACAGAGAGAAACAGCTCACAGGGTGACCAGAAAGCAGAGAGAGACTCCCCTCACCAGATACAAAATATATACCCCATAACCACGCCCCCAATGAACCACTTCCTCCAGCCACACCCCACCTGCCTCCACTTACCACTCAATTAATCCCATTAGGGTATAATACAATTATTTCTCCTCCAAACCTTCTTGCATTGTTTCACATGTAAGCTTTGGGAGGACACCTCATATCCAAACTATAAACAGGGAAATTGAACCCAGGGGTGCTTAACCACTGGGCCACATCCTCAGCTCTCTCCCTTTTGCTCTTAAAGAAAGAAGTTGAATGTTTCTGCCATATTAAGAATTTAGAGAATAGACACATTTGGCTAAATATGTCTAAAGAATCAAAGGAAATTCTGGAGCAGTAAGGTAATAGTAAAGAGACCTGACATCAAAAGTATAACATATCAACTCCTCCCACTCCCTGGGGTAACAGCCTGGAAGAAGAGAGAAGTTGGTCCTGCCTGAAGATCCAGATGAGAGGGGGCAGCACCGGTTCATACAGAAGGCAGCAAAAACCAGCGAGTGTGGTTGGGTCCATGCTGATAGGCAGCACGGAAGAAATTGAATGGGAAAAGTAAGATGGGGAGGGCAAAACTGTGAGTTAAGTGAGAAAGGGGTCTTCTTTGTCTTAGTTTTTCCATCCCAGGGTGTTTTATTTCCTCTCACATTTCACATTTTCCCCTCACATCTCTGAAATTGTGATGCATCTTATATTAGAAAGCCTCCTTCCATTGAATTCAGCTAGGATGTGGGTGGTTGTGACTCTGTGGACACTCTAAGATCAAGAAAGTGCTAGCATTGAATCTGGGCATGGTGGTGCATGCTTATAATCCCAGTGACTCAAGAGGCTGAAGTAGGAGAATTGCAAGTTTGAGGCCAGCCTCAGCAACCTTAGCAAGACCTTTAGCAACTTACTGAAACCCCATCTCAAAAATAAAATTAAAAAAATAAATAAATAAAATGGGCTGGGGATGTAGCTCAGCAGTAAAACATCCCTGGGTTCAATCTCCTGTAAAACGCACATACTCAAACACAGAGGTGTTTAGCATCAAAAGCTTCACAGTTGGGCAAAATATGGCTTTGGCGAGTTGCAGCTTGGGAAATTTACCTAATTCTATCCTTAAAAGGAGTCTAATTTAAGAGATTTGGGGGTATGGGAAAAGCACTAAGTAAGGTCAGCTGTTTGGAGTATTAAGGGGCTACTAACTGGCAAAGAGTTTTCTTCAGGTTCAGGTGTTGGCAGAGGGAACTAGCTGGCTGAAGGAGTGAGGAAGAATAGGCGTGAGAATGAGGTTTGGATATGGGGTTGTTGAACTAGTAGTGGTTAGAAGGGAAGGCAAACACCAGAGAGCTGTGGGTGATGTTGAGGCCTCAATTCACTTTCCTGCTGCTTTTCTTTTTCTTTTTTTAATATTTTTTTAGTTGTAGATGGACACAATGTCTTTATTCTATTGCTTTGTATGTGGTGCTGAGGATCCAACCCAGGGCCTCACGCATGCGAGGCAAGCGCTCTACCGCTGAGCCACAATCCCAGCCCCTCCTGATGCTTTTCTGCATAGGACAGTCTCCTTTTTAGACTGCTCAGGTCTCAGAGGTCACTACATCCAAGGAAGCATATGGAAAACAGGTTTCCAAGAAGGGATTTACATTTCAGAAAGTTCTGGAGTCATTTCAGTTTTTCAGTTTCAACCCATATTGTAATATTTCATTTCCATTTCAATTCAATGACTGTAAACAACTCATTTGACCTTTCTGGACCTTAATCATTTCACCCGTAAAGTGAACATGGACTACATCTGGACATCCTCTCCAAGATCCATTCCAACTCTGATCATCTCTAATGCTATTTTCTAATTTATGCTAATGAACCCAAGGCAATGTTCCCCTGATATTTTTTGTTGTTATTGTTCCCCTGATCTTAACCCTAGGATTAAAATGGGCATTTTAATCAACATTGGTCTTTGCTATCTGGTCCTGTAGCAACTCAAACAGTAGAAAATTCACGATCTCGTTGTTTGGTGATGGTGATGATGGTGGCATACCCTGAAACAGCCAGGTCTCCTGGTGCACATCATTTCACACACTGACCCCGATAGGGTAAGTTTTAGGACCAATGTAGTGCCTAGAGCATAAGAGACCCTTTAAACATTTTTATTAATTTGCAATTCTTTGAAGGCTCAAGTCTATCAGTGAGTGACTTCAGTAAAAACCTATTTGCAGGTTTGGTCCCCTCTCCTCTGCAGTGGTATTAGAAAAGGCTTTTAGGAGCTCCAGGCCTTGGAAACCAGGCATGTCCTATGTCTTGGTGACCTATACCCTCAGAAGTGGGTTTTCCTTCATGAGTTTCAGCTGTGTACCACTGTGGGCCTGGCCTGTGCTGGGTAAGGGAGTCTAAAGATGAACTTTTCTAAAGAGAAAAGGCCTTTGCTCTCAGCAAGAGGGGAAAAAAAGAGAAAGTCACCCATGAACAGTCTTGGAGAGAAAGTGAGGAGGAACTAACCAGATAAAAACAAGAAGGGCACTCTAGGCAGAGGACAGCATGAATGAAGGCCTCCAGGGTGAGAAGACCTGGGGCAATGGAGCAGTTGGACATTCAGCTCTGCTGCTGTGTCAGGGTCTCGGGGGAGGAAAATGAAGATGAGTCTGGCGGTGGGCAGTGCCAGCTTGAAGAAGGGCTGACGTCTTGGTTAAGAAGTTTGGACTTATAGTCGTTGGAGTGCTATGAAATTAATACTTGCAATCCAGATGGCTGTAGTTTACACTTTTTCTGTATGTTTCAAATCAGGTGTGTACCATTTGTACTGAGAACACCACAGAACGAACTATCCAAAGTCCATTGATTTTAATATGTTTTGGTTTGTAAACAAATTATAGTAATTTCTTGCACATTTTTGGAAATTAATTATATAAGAGTTTATGTATCTGCTCCTAGATACAGTGTGTAAATAAAAATTTCACACACACACAAGAAGTTTGGACTTATTCTGAAGGCAATGGGGGGACTAGGATATGTCAGTGAAGATATTTCAGCAGGGGTGTGACATGTCCAAGCACTGTTAGCAGGGAGGAGTGGGGGGGGGCAGGGGTGACAATCTTTTCTAAATCAAAGGCCCTCAGTCAAGGGCCTTAGCAATGGACTGTTAGGAGAGCAAAGGAGCCCTGTGGCATACACAGGGTTGTTGGGTAGTACAGCTCAGGGTCATGAAGAAAAACACGGGTAAGGAGTGGCACTGGTGTTCAGCCTAACATCATTTCCTCATGGAGGGTTTCTCTTCCCAGACTAGTTAGCTCCTTGCCACCTGATCCCATACTACCCTGAACACTGACTCCTATCATTCAATGCCCATCTTCCCCTGAGGACTTTAGGCTCCAAGAAAGAATAAATTTTTATCTTTCTTATTCACTGCTGTCTCCCTAGTTACTTGCCCAGTGTCCAGCACTAGTAGATCCTCAATAAATATTTCTCCTTTTTGTTGGTGGTGATTACCTCTTAATCAAAATGTTTCTTGAATTAAGAACAAGAGTCATACTGAAGGAATGATCAGAGAAGGGCGCCAGGGGAACATAATTTTCCTTCTGGTAGATCACTGTAAATGAAACCTAGAGGCTGGAAGGGTTCCCTAAGGGAGTAGGTGTTTTTATCCAAGTTCTGTCATGTGCTCACTGAGTATATTTCACTCTGTCTGCCTTGATATACTCATTTGTGAGGTGAGATATACAGACAAAAACAATTGCTAGAATTCCTCCAGTTCTAACATTTCATGCTTGAAAAAGTAGTCTGTCTACCACACTCCTCTTTTTAGGGCTTCTGTGTTTCAGAAGTTCATGGCCACTGGCAAAATGAACAACATCATGATTTTAGCCTGAGAAGTGGAAGGAATCTGTATTACAAAGTCATTTAAACAGAAGGTAGACCCTGGGCTGTGTGGAATTCATTCTGGAGAAGGGAGATTTATTTTTATAGGATGAATTAAACTGAGTTCCAATCACTTTCATAAAAAGCAAGATTTTTTTTTCAGAGAGAGAGAAAACAAGAGAGAGCAAGAGAGCGAGAAAGTAGAGAGAGTGAGCGAGAAACAGAACAAGCAGCAGCCCTGCCTCCCATTCTCAGTTTGGTGAATTATCTAAGACTTGTCCCTCTCCTCCCTGCTTCACACACGAGGACAGAGCCCAGCAGAGATGCTGCCAGGATCCATCCCCCAGTGCCCATGTGCACAGCTGAGCTGCAGGAGGTGTGGAGGGGGAGGACTTCACTGAGGAAAAAACCCTGACCAGCAACCAGTTAGCTACTCACCGGAGGTCTCTTCCAGACGAACTGGATGGGAAACTTCTGGCTATAAAAGAGAGAGGTCTCATCTGGTGGGAAATCAGGATCCACAAAAAGAACTTTCTTCTCTAGACATTTCTTGTGAAGCTGCTCAAATGTCTTCTCTTTCACTCCAATAATAGGAAAATTGCGGCTGATGATGGCTGAATAGATACCACTTGGGTATCCACCCCCAGCCTCCGTGGTATTGCCCTGGGCTGGGTGGGGAACAGGCCCTGGGGACCTGGGCTCAGCCCCTGTCCATGGGGCTACAGTTGGACTAATGACAGTTGGCATGGCAGGCAACTTTGAAAGGAAGAGCTTTTTAGAAAACAAGAGATAGCTACCAACTGCAAAGGGGAAGATGAAGTTATCCTGTCATTTGAGAGAAAAACGTCCACATCCAATTCGAAGTTTAAAATCCATCAGATGTTCACCCGGCTTAGGTCCAGCTTAAAAAACTGAACTGTGATCCTGAAACCATAAGTTTTCCTAAGGAAGGAGTACTAAAGGAGTTCTGAGCAATTTTTACCTGGGGGCTCCTACCAGCAGCATGCATGCCAGAGGGAGAGAAAGAGAATGAGGGTTGTGTTTCAGTGGCCTGAAGAAGCTTGAGCCAGGAAAACTAAAAATAGATGTGAAGAAAGATGGTGAGTATGAGACACAGGCTAGTACTGGACTGCATGGTAAAGGGAGAAGGTCCTGGTTAGAGAGATTTTGAGTTGCATTAAGTACTGGTGTTTACAGGAAATCAAAGGAGAATATCTTGAGTGAGGTGTACATTGAAAATCAGTATTATTGCACAGTTACCAGACTATCAAACAACTGGCTATAAATCAATGGAAAACAGTAAAAACTAGCTAGAATGTGAAACACTGAATTCTAGGGGAATATTCTGTGCACTTTAGAGAACATGATTTTTACTTCCTAAAACTCTAGGATATCAGAACATTATTCAGTATTGGATTTGGCATCTCTTCTAGAATGTTCTGGTGTCAGCACTAGGTAGAACTGTTTAGGTAGAAAATGCTGCTCAGCAGAATCCTCGGTTGAGGACTCTTCTTGCCCACTTGACTCAGGCGTCTCTTGCCTCCCCATCCTCAAAGTAAACAGTGGGATCAAGTTTGCTACAAAAAGTGCTTCTGAGTAGATTATATATTGACTATTCAGCCATGCCACTTTAGGCATTTGGGACAGAAATAGATGCTAAGCCAGGTTGGCCATCAAGTCCTGGGAGGTCATATCTAAGGAGCTTGTTCAGAGCTCTTAGGTGAGAGCGTAAGTGGCATGGGAAGGGAACTGCCTGCCTGGCCTTCACTGTCTTCTGCCCACAGTAGTTGCTCTCTGAGCTGAAAGGAGATGGCTACATCCCAAGTCTGGCCCAGTGGGGACTTGTCCCAGACTGCAGCCATGCCTGTTCCTCTGTGATCAGTCTCAATAATTCAAAAGTAGAAGCTTTGGAAGAAGGAAAGTGAAAGTTGAAATAGGAGGGTCCTACCAGGCTCATTATCCTTGAGCCTGGGTTACAGCTTTGAGAAGCCCTCTGTCTGGGACTACAGGGACCTTCCGAGAAAATGCCATGTGGATCTTTACTACTCTTGGAGAGGCAGAATAGAGTAGAACAGTCTCTGGTAGCTGACTGTCCAGGTTCAAAGTCTGGGCTGGCCACTTAGTGCCTGTGCTTGTATAACTTTGAGTTACCTCTTCCTTTATCTTCCGTGTCAGTTTTCTCACCTATAAAATGGGTATGATAGGGGATGGGGTTGTGGCTCAGTGGTAGAGCGCTTGCTTAGCATGTGTGAGGCACTGGGTTTGATCCTTAGCACCACATAAAAATAAATAAAGGTCTTGTGTTCATCTACAACTCAACAAATATTTTAAACAATGGGTATTGTAGTCATTCCTTTAAGTATTAAACAGGTTTATTCATGGCATGCATTTAAAATAATACCAGGATTGTTTTAAGCACTCAATAAATGGTGATCTTAGAGAAGACCTGAATTTAGTATTTCTTTGGGGTTAAGCCAGGTTGAGTGACACCTTCACTCATTGTGCTAGTCAGCTTTCTGTCACTACAATAAAATACCTGAGATAATTAAGAGAAAAGGTTTATTTTGGTTCAGAGTTTTGGAGATTCCAGCTCACAATTAATTGGTCTCATTGTTTGGGGCCTGTGGTGAGGCAGCACATCCTGGCAGGAACTTGTGGCAGAGCAAAACTGCTCACCTCCTGGCCAGGAGGCAAAAGGGGAAGAGGAATGGGCCAATGTCCCACAATCTCCTTCAAGGGTTCATATCCAATGACCTAAGGACCTCCCACTAGGCCCTACCTCCTAAAGGTTCTACCCCCTCCCAGTAGTGCTACCCTGGGGACCAAGGCTTTAATACATGGACCTTTGGTGAACATTTATTTGAGCCATATCTCTCATTGATGAAAATTCACATTTCATTCACTCCATGAGCATTTACTGAACATCTTCCAGGTGTACAGCACAGGAATCTAGGTGCAATCCTGCCCAGGCTTGTGTGATGGTGTCTTCAATCAGAGGCTTGCCTATCCACCTGTGCTAAAAGAACCCCTACAAATATTGATGCCCACCCTCAAACCTACCAATGTCCCAGAAAGCAAAGGTGGAGTTTCCTTTCCCCACTGTCATTACTTTGGGTCCTGTCCCAGTGCTTTATGCCACCCTGAAATTCACAGCACTGACTGACCCATCTTTTATTGTTTTAGCTTATTTAACTTCCTACTTGCCCACAAGACTATGAAAGTGGGACTAGGTTTCCATTCCACCCTCAGGATTAAACCTATGAAAGGCCCTTAATGAATTTCCTTGTGAGCACAGAAATTTCTTATATGTAAGGTCTGCCAATGCAATCGCAGTATCTTGGCTGATTTACTTGTATGGGAGGAGCTGTTTCTGGGCCACACACCTGCTGAGCTTTCTTTCCTCAGCTGTCTAAGCCAGCTGCATCTGTTAGTAACTCGAATGAGTATGTGACAGCGTAAGCCTCTTGTCAGA
The DNA here is from genome assembly GCA_004024805.1 of Geosciurus inauris. Classification (NCBI taxonomy): domain Eukaryota; kingdom Metazoa; phylum Chordata; class Mammalia; order Rodentia; family Sciuridae; genus Geosciurus; species Geosciurus inauris. Next base: position 114,249 of record PVHX01001568.1, read on the forward strand.
GCAGGTTGGGAATATCCAGCACCCAGAGGGCAAGGTGCTATTCATTTTTATTTATCAGTTGTTGTGGATAAAATGTCCTTTCAGACATGTAGGACAAACTTTATTCAGCTGCACAGCTGTGGAAACTCATGCTATTATGGAGAAATCCAATCCGAGCCCATGAACAAAAGGCAGATAGCAAGCATATAAACAGCTGTATATTTCAACTCCCAGAAACCTCTTAAAGGGTAAGAAACTAATTGTTTTCTTTTTTCTTTTTGTATTGGCAATTAAACACAGGGATGCTTTTCCATTAAGCTCTATCCCAAGCCTCTTTATTTTTAGTTTTCATTTTGAAACAGGGTCTCACTAAGTTGCTTAGAGCTTTGTTAACTTGGAGAGGCTGGACTCAAACTCGTGATCTTTCTGCTTCAGCCCTCCAAATCACTGGGATTACAGACATGTGCCACCATGCCTGGCAAGAGACTAGTTTTAATAACATATCTCAGTCAAGGTCGCATGACAACTGTGGCTGGAATGGTTTGCTCTGCACAATAGTGACAGCTAATGGCTCCTCTCCCTGTCTTTTCTGCCCCCAAAAAAACCCCATTTCTTTGATTCAACACTATTAAGAGCAACATATTTGCTTATAATTATAATACCTACAATTCATTAAATGTCTATTATGAGCTAGCCACTTCATGGAGTGCTTTTAAAAAACTTATAAGAAAATAATTTAAGACTTACATATGTTTAAAAAAGACTAACATAAGAGTTGCAAAGACAAAACGCCTTAGGGACCTCCAATCTGATAATTCAGTGTTTTGGTCTCTCACGACTTTGATACATTTGAGTAGTATTTGTAGGGTATTTTGTAAAATGTCCCTCAACCTGGGTTTGTTTGATGTTTTTCACATGATTGAGGTTGTGGATCAAAGGAAGACTATCACAAATGTGATATGTACTTTTCCTCAAATCATATATGGGTGTACTTGATATTGTTTTATCATAGGTGATTCAAACTTTGATCACTTGGCTAAGTGGAGGCTAAGCGGTTTCTCTATCTTTCCCTTTTCATACCCACAGAGTATTTTTATTTTTTTGTGGTGCTGGAGATTGAACCCAGGGCCTTGTGCATGATGCGAGGCCAGCACTCTACCAACTGAGCTATATCCCCAGTCCTCCACAGAGTATTTTTAACCTGTAGAATAACTCTGTAGGTTTGATTAATCCCACTCTACAATTGAGAAAATGAGAAATCTGTTGTATTTTTAGTTAAATCACTGGAAACTCACAGAATGTAAATAGATTATCTATTTTATTTAACAAATAAGGAAACTAAGGCCCAGAGAGGTATGGTAAGGATCAGCCAGCCTGTTTACTGTAGAACCAAACTAGAACCCAGATACCTGACCTGCAGTAAAGAAGCAGATGCATGGCTGAGACTTCATTAATGTGAATCAGGCATAAGGTCTCTGGATCCTCACTTATAAATAATCATGGCTCCCTTTCCAGAGCTCTGATTAGGGAGGAATCGAATATCACCAGCCTTGCTGGCAACAACTGTTAAGAAACAGCTGCCTAATTCTGTATGACTTGCCATGGCACTGCAACCTTTAGCAAGGCAGGTTACAAAACGAGCAGATCAGATTTCAGGTGCCAATGTCTCCATATCTGTATTTCTCCTAGAATGCTGCTATACGTCCTCCATTGTTTGTGGCTAATTTGGTAGTCTGTTTCCAGTTTGCTGCTGATGGCTTCCTACTCCCCGCTCCCCACCAGGCTGAGAAGTTATTTTAGTTAAAGTGCCTTTTGGAAGTATGCTGACCATTTGAAGCTTTTGGTAGGTGAAAATATAAAAACCAGAGCGGAATGCTTGATATTGTCATACGAATCTCATTACCCAGAAGGTTTTTAGGTGTGGTTAACTATGAACTAAAAACCATATAGCTCTAGCCAGGCACGGTGGCACACGCCTGTAATCCCAGCAGCTGAGGCAAGAGGATGGCAAGTTCAAAGTCAGCCTCAGCAAAAGCGAGGCACTGAGCAAATCAGTGGGACCCTGTCTCTAAATAAAATATAAAATAGGGCTGGGGATGTGGCTCAGTGGTTAAGTGCCCCTGAATTCAATCCTTGGTACAAAAAATAATAAAAAAAAAAAAGAAAGAAAGAAACATATAGCTCTAGGGGATGGGATGTGGCTCAGTTGCCTAGCATGTATAAGGCCCTGGGTTTGATCTCTAGCACCACATAAATAAACAATAAATAAATACCCTCCAGATATTTGTGTGTTTTGACTACTTCTGTTGCCTATCATTATGATACCCTGATATTAAAAGAGATGTGAAAGTGAAAGTGGAAGAATTCTGCACAGACTAAACTCTCTTGTTTTCCCTAAACCCAAAGGAATTCTTCTATGGAATCATAGCACAAACAGGACAATTACCATGCCATCAAAAGATCTCATTAGAAATGTTGCCAAACTGTCCCAATAATGTCCCTTTATAGGTCCAGAATCCAACCCAGGATTACAACTATGGTCATGTTTCTTTAGTCTCCTTTGATCTGGAACATTCCCACCTGTTTTCTTGTGTGGCCTTCATGTTTTGAAGAGTATATGACATCCTTTAAATTTGAGTTTGTTTTGTTAGAACTTTTACTTAAATCACTCAGTAAATATTTTATCAAAACATTTCTGTTGACACATGTAGATTAATTTTTAATGGTTGCATAATATTCTACTACATGGAGGTGCTATATTTAGCAAACCATCTATTAAAGGACATTACATTTATTTCCAGTTTTTCACAGTATAGACCACATTGCAGTTAGCAGCTCTGAGCATTTATCTTAAGTGGAACTTCTGGGCTACAGTATGCAAATTTACAATTTTGATACTGCTGTCATCCTGAAAGATGATAGTTATTTACAGTTCTGTCAATGACACACAAAGTGCCTATTTCCCACACCCACATCAGAATGGACATTTTCATTCTTTTTATTTTGGTACAGGGGATTGAACCCAGGGGCACTTAACCACTGAACCACATCTCCAGTCTTTTTAATTTTGTGACAGGGTCTCACTCAAGTTACTAAGGGCCTTGCTAAGTTGCTGAGACTGGCTTTGAACTTGAGATCCTCCTGACTCAGCCTCTGAAGCCACTGGGATTACAGGTGTATGCCATAGCACCCAGCTTTCACTCTTTTTAATTTTGGCCAATCAGACAACAAATAATTTATTTAATTATTAATGAGGCTGAGCATCTCATATATACTTATTTTGTTTGTTTCAGTTTCTTTTGTGGTTACTTTTGCCCATTTTTCTGTTGGGTACTTTCTGTTTTTAAACAAATTTATCAATTCATTCCTTGGCATTTAAGAAGAAAAGATAAATTATGCATTAATTTGAGCTTTGCTAGAATCTTTGTTGAAACAATTTAAATTTCTCACATAAAATCCTGTTTCCTGTGAAAACATCAAGAATTAGCCACAAGGTAACTGAATATTGGTAGGCCATCTCAGCCGCTCATGGGTCTCTGGTATATAGCTTTCTACATAGAAGGCAGGTAAAATATGAGAAGCAATAAGAGCAGAAAACAAAAAAACACACAGACAATATTTATCTGTTGTCAAATGTATCAGTATAGATTTGAGTCAAGGCAGAGAGCATTTCGTAACTTTAATAGTTCCTGTTTTATTTCTTCCTGCAAAGATATTGTAAATGGAACAATAGACATAAAACAAATGTTGGTCTAAAGATAAGTCTTTATTATCAAACTTTAATTGCTATTAAAAACCTTTGGGGGGCTGGGGCTGTAGCTCAGGGGTAGAGCGCTTGCCTAGCATGCATGAGGCACTGGGTTCGATCCTCAGCACCCCATATACATAATAAATAATAAATGAATAAAATAAAGATCCATCAACAACTAAAAAAAATTAAAAAAAAAAAAAAACCTTTGGGCCTGGGGATATAGCTTGTTAGTAAAACACTTGCCTAGCATATTCAGCACCACAAAACAAGAACAACATCAAAAAACCTATCATTTATAAAAATAACGATAACAACAACAACAACAAAAAACCCATCACTTATATTAGGAAAGAGCACTCAGTTTTCAGGCTAAGTTTTATTTTAGGTTGGCAAAGTAAAGTTGAAGCTGGTATCTATGACTTCAGTTTATTTAGGGGTCTTCTTTTCTCCTTAATTGCAAAACATACAAATAGGAGCAAAGGATACACATGTAGGTATGTAAACTTTCATTTGGTACAAAATTCAAATCTCAACTAATACAATTAAACATGACCATGGAGAAATGTACAATGTTTACTGTATTTGGGAAGATTCCTATGTCAGAAAAATAAAATTAGAAATAAATACATTCCATACTCACTTTTTAATCAATATAACCTGCCAGTTAACCAGTCATAGCTAACAGTTACTGAAAATCAAATGTAAAGGTGTTCTAGCAAATATAAGAGAAATTTAACATGCTTTTAAGGACATACTTGAGATATTATGGCACAATCTCTGAGAATGCAGAATAGAGCACAATTATAAGTGGGGCAGCATTCCAGAGAAGGGCAAAATCACTACTAATGGGTACTGAAGAGTTGGGATGTTAGAGTTGTTAGAGTGTGTGGAAAAGTGAGATCTGAATTGGGTCTGGAAGGATGGTAAGATTTGTCAGGGTGGAGGGAGGGAGGATACTGCAGCTCAGGGAGGGGAAGGCACAGAGGTGACATTTTAAATGACATTTAAGTTTGATAAGAAAGTGTGCATGCTAAGGAGTGCTGAAGAGTTGAAGCTATCCCAACAGATGCTGTGGTAGGCAACAGGGAGCTATTGGGGTCTCCAGAACAGAGGTCATTGTGATCCAACTGGTATGTTGTAATGTTCTACCCCATGCCAAGCTATATCGGAGCCAAGGCAAAAGAAAACCTCAATAATCCTAGCCTGTCTTTATTTAAGATTTTGATATTTTTTTCGCATGACTTTTGCAATAATTACAACTTTTATTTATTTATTTATTTATTTTTGTGGTACTGGGGATTGAACTCAGGGGTACTCGACCACTGAGCCACATCCCCAGCCCTATTTTGTGTTTTATGTAGAGACAGGGTCTCACTGAGTTGCTTAGCGCCTCGCCATTGCTGAGGCTGGCTTTGAACTCGCAATTCTCCTGTCTCAGCCTCCCTAAGTGCTGGGATTACAGGCTTGAGCCACCGCGCCCGGCTATAATTACAACTTTTAAAAATAGTTCATTAAAATATTTCTTATCATGCCTGAAGCAAGTGCCTCACTTACCTTCTCCTAGTCCTAGCCCTGTGCTCTGTTTCTGAAGTTCAGTGGTAGAGACATGGGCATTTATGGCATTATTATTAATTATAGCTTATTCATGTTATCAATATCCTTAGGCTAATAGACAGTAATAAAAACAATCAAAAAATTTAAATTTTAAGATTAATTTAGAACTTTTGAGCCTGAGAAGCAGGAAAGAGAAAATAATCCTTTGTGCTCTTGAGTAAAGCTCTAGAGGAGAACAGGTCCCCACTGCTGTAGTGTATGCAGTACATACAGAAGAGGGTTATTTTGCCCATGTCAATGTAGGTGAAAGATAACCATGGCACCAGACACTACTGTCCATTTGGAGACTGGCATTGCACAGCTCCCCTGTTGTAGCTGGAGTGAATCTGCCACATGGCCTGAGGCAAGCCCCAACAAATGGGCCACTTAGATAGGCTTGGCCCACCTGAAGATCCATCTGGACCTGCTCAAGAATAGGCCACTCCTAGCCAGGCGCGGTGGCTCACGCCTGTAATCCCAGCACTTAGGGAGGCTGAGACAGGAGAATCGCGAGTTCAAAGCCAGCCTCAGCAAGGGCGAGGCGCTAAGCAACTCAATGAGACCCTGTCTCAACATAAACACAAAATAGGGCTGGGGATGTGGCTCAGTGGTCGAGTGCCCCTGAGTTCAGTCTCTAGTACCAAAAAAAAAAAAAAAAAAAAGAATAGGCCACTCCTGGTCCACACAGCTTACTACAGGGTCATGGTCCAAGAGGCAAGGAAAACTGACCAACTCTATCAATGTCTCAGGGCTTTGTGGGTATGTGAGAAGAGTGGTTATTTGTACAAAGAGTCTCAATCATTAATCATCTTAAAATATGAAAGCTATTGTTCATTAGTATATTAGTGACTAATGCAAGATTATTTTCAGTCAAGGAAACCTAATTACATTACAGCACAAATCTCTAAAGAGGCCAAGGGAAGAACTGAAAGATGCAGGCAGTTCCTTGTGATCAACACTAGGGGAGCTTCTTTGTCATTTGATGTGGACTTCCCAGTCACAACCAATGTTCAGTGAAAGCTTCTCCAGGTTCAGGGTGGATGTTTTGGCACAATACAGAAAAGCCACAGGCTGATCTTTACCATCTACATAGCAAGACAATAGAAGAGGGAAAATTTTTTTTTTTTTTGGTACTGGAGATTGAATTCAGGAGCACTCGACCACTGAGCCACATCCCCAGCCCTATTTTGTGTTTTACGTAGGGACAGGGTCTCACTGAGTTGCTTAGCGCCTCGCCATTGCTGAGGCTGGCTTTGAACTTGTGATTGTCCTGTTTCCGCCTCCCTAAGTGCTGGGATTACAGGCTTGCGCCACCTCGCCCGGCTAAAAGAGGGAAAGTTTGAGAAATACTTAGGAGGTAAAAATCTTTCCTTCAAATCTGATGTGTTTTCTGACTCTATCATAAAAACTTATACTTCACTTAGAAGAATCTAATTTTTTTAGTGTGTGTGTGGTGATGGGGATAGTATCCAGGGCCTTTCACGTGCCAGGCAAGCTCTCTACTCTGAGCTACACACCTATCCTGAGAATCTAATTTAATAGCACTTTTATTCATGAATTTCTATGATTTTTTTAAAATATGAAAAACTTTCATTGTTTTGAATGCAGCCCTAGTTGAAAGGACACTGCAAAACACAAAGTGATGTGTCCAAGAAATTCAGTAGGTAAAGGAGGATATAATTCCCATCCTCTGCCCTTTCATAAACTCCATAAACATTGGTAGGATTCTCCAGGGCTTCAGATGTCTACAGATTTAAAAGACATTCAGAAACACCTAAACTATTAAGTCAAACCCCACATAATTTCCCTTAGAAAAAATATTAACAGCAAGAAGAAAGACCAGAATGGCCTTACTCTGGAGACTAGAATACTTGACCTCTACCAGTAAGTGCAGAATCCACTTGGGCTAGACACAGTATGTTAGTTTAGAAACTAAGCATTTCCTCATGGCAGATACTTTCATGTTTACAAAAACAAATGCTGAGGTAAGAGTGGACTGTTTCCTCACCAGGTGAGTGGGTGATCACAGAAGATGGCTCCTTCTTGAGGCCTAAGAACAAGATCTGCTCCACCACACATTTGCTGAGATAACGACCCCTCTCATCCGCACAACTGGAATAGATTCAAATGAATTATTTGAAGTATTAGAAGAAGTATGGGGATTTGAATTAATCACAGGTCAACATCTCTTGTGAGTTCCCTTCCATCTGTCCCTATGGAGTCATGATTCATATTGACTATGAATGAAGAGATGAAAAAAGATGACTCTGTGCCAAGCACTCACAAACCACTGGCTAAGTCAATCTCCCTTTAACAAACCATTTGAATAAATCACTGAAGTTCACAAAAATCACAGATATGACTAGGATATTATAATCAAATTATAAGAAATAGGGCACTTAATGAGTTGGTGGATGGGATTAATAAGAGCCCAAATTGCTTTTTTTTTTCTCTCCAGTTTTTAGATACAGGGGAAATGAAATGAACATTAAGAAAGGAAGATTCGGGGCTGGGGTTATGGCTCAGCGGTTGAGCACTTGCCTCTCATACGTGAGGCACTGGGTTCGATTCTCAGCACCACATAAAATTAATAAAGATATAAAAAATAATATCACACCATTTAAAAAAAAAAGGAAGGAAGATTCATGGTAGAGTAACTGAAAAATGTTCCAATTCATTTCTTTAAATAATAACCAAAACATCAGCAATGCATTTATTTGAGGATGCCAAAAGGATAGTAAAATTTATTTAAAAAAACACATAGCTTCTTTAGCTGCTATTACCTGTTGATCAAAACACTGGAACAGAATGAAAACCTCCTGTGCAAAAACTGGTTCTGGTGGAGGTACTGGAATGAATGGCCATCGTCGAGATATAACTCCCCCAGGGCAGAACCCTGTGAAGTGAATCAGAAAACATGTTTTATGTAACAGCTGTATAGGAAAAGAATGTCAGCTCCTAAAGGGACATAATTTTGAAAAATGTGAGAGCTTATGTCAAACAAAAACTTAGATTTGCTATAGTTTGAAAATGGAATGTCCTCCAAAGTCCCATGTGTCGGTCCCCAGCCCAAGGTGTTATTGAAAGGCAGTGGAACCTTTAAGAAGTGGGGTGCAGTGGTAGTCTTCAGGTTATTGGGGTCGTGCCTTTTGAAGGGGACTGTGGGAGCCCTGAGTGGCTTTGCTCTGCCATATACGCCCCTCATGGTGTGCTACAGGCCCAAAAGCAATGGGGCCACCTGAAGTCTCCAAAACTGTGAGCCAAAATAACCCTTTTACTTTTATAAGTTAAGTATCTCAGGTATTTATTTTAGTGGTAGAAAGTTAACTAGCAATATTTAAGCTGCACAAAGTAGTCACACAAATAACTAACATATTCAATACCCAATCACTCTCAAATACATAATGAAATAATAAGAATAGGGAAGTCACATAAGAGGAGCACAAATAATTAAACCTTGCTGCATGAAATTTAAACTATGAATTATGGTCAGGGGCATCCCTGGAAATATTTTCCCAGAATGTGACAACAAGGTCAAGAATGTTCACAGAATAAAACTGATGTTAAAAAAATTAGAATAGAGGGGCTGGGATTGTAGCTCAGCGGTAGAGCGCTTGCCTTGCATGCGTGAGGCCCTGAGTTCGATCCTCAGCACCACATACAAAGCAATAAAATAAAGACATTGTGTCCATCCACAACTAGAAAAATATTAAAAAAAAATTAGAATAGAATGGATAAAATGAACTATCTATAGATCTTCCATTTAGACAGAGGTATCTGGTGCCTATTCTTTTCAGCAGGAGGACCCTTTTGCATATCATACAATGTCATAGCACATGGCAGATTACTGTTATTGACAATGCTTGATATGCAATGGATCCCTAGTCTTTTGCATTTATTCTGGGATTTCATGTGAGTCCAAAATCCTTAGTTTGGTCCACAAAGACATGCCTAACTGAAACAGAAAAGAAAGCTATAACTTGGGCTGGGATTGTGGCTCAGTGGTAGAGTGCTTGCCTCGCATGCGTGAGGCACTGGGTTCGATCCTCAGCACCACATAAAAATAAATAAAATAAAGATATTGTGTCCACCTACAATTAAAAAATGTTTTAAAAAAAAAGAAAGCTATAACTTATTTTACAATGCTAATATAAATAAGATACATTGCTAATATAAATACTCTCATTATTATTTTTAAAAAAAATATTTTTTTAGCTGTCAATGGACCTTTATTTTATTTATTTATATACAGTGCTGAGAATCAAACCCAGTGCCTCACACATGCTAGGCATGTGCTCTACCACTGAGCCACATCCCCAGTCTCTAAATACTCTTATTATAATAAGAGTAAAAATTTATATTTGGCCCTATATTTTGGCACAAGGACAGGAGAGCAGTCTGATATAGGTTTCATGTGGCTCAAGAGATCTTCTCAAAAGGACAAATCAGATCTGGATCCTCTCAGGCTTTACTCAAGGAGATTTCAGTTGTTTGAGCTACCTGATGAGAAGTCATTTAGTGGGGTTGGGGTCCCTGAAATGGTCCATAGTCACAGGTACCCTTCTGTGAGAAAATGGGTTTCAGAGCTAATCCACAGGGTGCCTATGGTCTAATGAGCTTTTAGCCCAGCAGTAATCACTGTTCAGCTAAGAGCACCAACAGTCAACTACTCCAGAAATATATTTTCCTCTTTCCTCAACCTCAGTTCTTTTAAGACAATTCCAAGAAGGGCAGACTAGCTAGGCAATAATCCAGAAATGATTTAAAACTTTGATTTCTAGATAAACACTACAAGTACCTATTCTCATAGGTGGGGCTCACCACTTTCACATGCTATTAGATCCTTGAAAGACTATAAAGAGACAGAGAAGTAATAAAAAGAGTAACCTATTTTCCCAAATACCTTAGTGCTGAGAGCAATCCGGAGTCCAAATGGGGAATTAGTCATCCAGCCAGTAGATTTTCCTATAGTTGTCTTTATGGGTACCACACTTCCGCCTCGTTGAAACACTGGTATCTATAGCAGAACAACAATCTCAGGAAAGGTGTATTTGTATAAGAAAATTTCAAAGTATAATTTTAAAATATTTAATTATATAAGATTCACACTCCTTATGAATACAGACTTGAGTGCAAGATAAATTTGTGGGCACAGAGATAGTAAATGTGGGGATCCTGGCATTAAAAGGAAAGAGCACGAACAACAACCAAAAATAGGTCCACTTTTTTTTTGGTATTGCGGATTGAATTCAGGGGTACTCAACCACTGAGCCACATCCCCAGCCCTATTTTGTGTTTTATGTAGAGACAGGGTCTCACTGAGTTGCTTAGCACCTCGCCATTGCTGAGGCTGGCTTTGAACTCGCGATTCTCCTGTCTCAGCCTCCCAAAGTGCTGGAATTACACTGCATCCAGCTAAAAGGTCCACTTCCTAATTATTAGGGAAACTGACTAACCTTCATCAATTTATCATATATACTGTTTTTTTTCTTTTTTTTTTTAACTTTCTCTTTTTCTTTGTAGACTGGGGATTGAATCCAGGGTCCTGTACATGATAGGCAAGTGCTCTATCACTGAGCTTCATCCCTAGCCCTTTTTATTTTGGGACATAGTCTTACTAAGTTGTCCAGGCTGGCCTGGTACTTGTGATCAGCCTCTTAAGTAGCTGGGATTACAGGTGTGCACCACCAAGTCCAGCTACTGTTTTTTCTTTTAATTGATAAATTTTGTTTTGCCTACTCTATAACTGGCCTTTCCTATGTTGTAGTTTAGCATTCTCGTCAATTATAATAAACATGTTTACTTCAAGAGTCCTACTAAGACTTGATTTTTCTAAGTGGTGTATGTGTGTATATGTAAAATATTTCTTGGTTTGGGGAAATGACTTTTGTTCTTTTTTTTTTTTTAATATTTATTTTTTTAGTTGTAGGTTGACAGAATATCTTTATTTTATTTTTATGTGGTGCTGAGGATCGAACCCAGTGCCTCACGTGTGCTAGGCGAGCACGCTACCACTGCGCCATAACCCCAGCCCCATGACTTTTGTTCTTTATCACTGCACCAGTACACTTCTTGCTCTCTGCTTCTCTAGATCACCAGAATGACTGACTCAATTCTCAGGGTAGATCTGTGAAACTGCTTCTGTTATAGCTGGGTGTGGTGGTGTACACCTGTAATCTCAGAGGCCCAGGAGGCTGAGGCAGGAGGATTACAAGCCCAAGGCCAGCCTCAGCAATTGAGTGAGGCCCTCACCAACTTAGGGAGACCCTGTTCAAAAAAATAAAAAGGGCTAGGGATGTAGCTAAGTGGTAAAGCACCTCTGGGTTCAATCTCCAGTACCAAAACAAAACAACAAAAAACAAGAAAAAAACCCAAAAACCACCAAAAAAGCAACTTCCCCCAAATGCTTCTCTTATAGAAATCACTCAGGGTACTTTAAGTGACTCTAATAATATCATGTGGGCACGACCCTCAGCTCTCAGTTTTCTTTTCTTTTTTTTTTTTTTAAATATTTTTTAGTTGTTGATGGATCTTTATTTTATTCATTTATTATTTATATGTGGTGCTGAGGATCGAACCCAGGGCCTCACACATACAAGGCAAGCACTCTACCGCTGAGCTACAATCCCAGCCCCAGATAAGTTAACTTTTCTGAACCTCAGTTTCTTTACCTGTAAGTGTAAGGTATCTGAGTAGATGATTATTAAGTCCTTTTCTAGATCTGAAAGTTAATACCCAAAATAACTTTATTTATGGGTTATTTTTTGTTTCTTTTGTTTTTTTTGGTACCAGGGATTGATCTCAGGGGCACTCCACCACTGAGCCACATCCCCAGCCCTATTTTGTGTTTTATGTAGAGACAAGGTCTCACTGAGTTGCTTGGAGCCTCACTTTTGCTGAGGCTGGCTTTGAACTCACGATTCTCCTGTCTCAGCCTCCCAAAGTGCTGGGATTACAGGCTTGTGCCACCGCGCCCGGCACTTTATGTTTTTTTTTTTTTTTTAAAGATTTTTTTTTTTTTAGTTGTAGATGAACACAATGTCTTTATTTTATTGCTTTGTATGTGGTGCTGAGGATCGAACCCAGGGCCTCACGCATGCGAGGCAAGCGCTCTACCGCTGAGCTACAATCCCAGCCCCTTATTTATGTTTTTTAAAAATTTTTTTAGTTGTAGGCAGACACAATACCTTTATTTTTATTTTTTTATGTGGTGCTGAGGATTGAACTCAGTGCCTCACCCACACTAGGTGAGCGCTCTACCCCAGCCCATAACTTTATTTTTTAAAAAATACTTTAATTTATTTATTTATTTTTACAGGGTGTTGAGGATGAAACCCAGTGCCTCATGCATGCAAGGCAAGTGTTCCACCCCTGAGCCACAACCCCAACCCCTGAAATCATTTTCTTTATAATGAAATCATTGCTGACAATTTTAAAAAATAACATCACTGACTATTTATTAATCTTCACATTACTCTGGGACTGTGACAGTGATTATGATTAAGCTCCAGGAAGAAACTTTCCTTTAGAAACTCAAAACAGCCTGGATAGGCCCCTTTGATACTAACATCATACTGATGTTACTCCCTTGGGCTGAGAGGCCCAGGATCATATCTGAAAAATCATGTTTTTTAACTTAGTCCTGTAGAAGGACATTCTATATGGCATGTGTGATAATCACTGTGTTTTATGTGTTTAGTGTTACTTTTCTTTTTTTAATACCTTTATTTTATTTACTTACTTATTTTTATTTTATTTTTTTATTTTTACGTGGTGCTGAGGATCGAACCCAGTGCCTCATGCATGCAAGGCAAGCGCTCTACCACTGAGCCACAATCCCAGCCTCCAGTGTTACTTTTCTTAGACATACAAATGTAAACATATGGGGAAGAGCTGGGTTTATTCCTGATGTTTCATACTATGGAATCTGAATATGTGTTTTTTTAAGACATTTTCTTCACATTGTAACAGCATTATTAATATAATTCATGTACATTTCATATTTAAAGTATATAATTAAACAGGTTTCAGTATATTGGTCTTGCAACCATCACCACTATTGATTTTAAAATATTCTGATACCTCAAAAACAAATCTGTACCAAATAGCACTCACTCTTCATCATACCCCAATTCCTCTCCCTGCCCCAGCCCTAAGCAACTACTATTTTACTTTATGTTTCTATATGTATATGTTGTTATGCAGAACATTAACATTCTTGGTTCTTTGATACAGGTATACAATATGGACTGAAGGTTAGTAGCCTCCTAAAATTCATTTGTGGAAGTCTAATCCCCAAGGTGACTGTATTTGGAGATAGGACCTTTATGGAGATGAATAAGTAAAAGAAGGTCATACTGGTGAGGCCCTGATATGATAGAAATAGTGTCTTTATAAGAAGAGACAAGAACTGGGTTGAATCTTTACCACCATATAAAAATAAATAAATAAAATAAAGGTATTGTGTTCATCTATAATTTAAAAAATATTTTGAAAAAGAAGAGATAGGAAGAGGTTCCCCATTAGGAACTACATCAACTGGCAACTACATCAACTGGACTTCTACTTCAGAATTGTGAGGAAATTAATTTCTGCTGTTTAAGCCATCAAATTGGCGGTATTTTGTCACGGCAATCAGAACAAATACAACACAACCGGTGAAAATAACTTACAGTATCCAAGGCTACTGGAATCTTCACGGTACATCCTCCTTTCCAATGAGCAAATGTCTTAGAGTGATACCAGATCTAAAACAGACAAGTAAGAAAGAGTTTAAGAGCAACTCTGCTCATAAGTTATTCCTTACAATATTCACTTAACTGCATTTCAAATAATTAAAATAAGTAGAAATAAGTGTGGTTTTTTGTTGTTGTTCTTTCATTGTGGTGTAGGGGAAGTGCTTTTAAAAATTTATTTTTGGGGCACTGGAGATTGAAACCAGACATGCTTTACCACTGAGTTACATCCCCAGACGCCCCCTTTTTAAGTAAATCCCTTAGGTTAGGGCCTTGCTAAGTTGATGAGGCTGGCCTCGAACTTGCAACCTTCCTGCCTCAGACTCCCAACCAGCTGGGCAGCTAGGATTACAGGCATGTACCACCATCTGGGCATGGAAGTTTTTTTAAAAAATCTTGGATAGAAGTTAGGAAGAATATATGCTTTAAGAAGATCTGAAACAGTGGGGTTTGATGGCTCATGGCTATGATTATAGCTATGCAGGTGGCTAAGGCAGAAGGATTTCAAGTTTGAGGCCAAGTCTGAGCAACTTAATGAAACTCTGACTCAAAATAAAATAAAGGGGCTGGGGTTGTGGCGCAGTGGTGGTGTGCTCGCCTAGCATGCGTGAGGCACTGGGTTCAATCCTCAGCACCACGTAAAAATAAAATAAAGATATTCTGTCTGCCTACAACTAAAAAATAATATTAAAAAAATTCTAATAAAATAAAATAAAATAAAAAGGGCTGAGGATATAGCTCAGTGGTGGATGCTTTCCAAGCATGTCCATGGCCCTGAATTTGATCTCTAACACAAAGGGGGGGGGTCTGGGGGGAGAGAGAGAAAAAGAAAGAAAGAAAAGAGCTGGGCCCAGTGGCACAAGCCTGTAATCCCAGCACTTAGGGAGGCTAAGACAGGAGGATCGCGAGTTCAAAGCCAGCTTCAGCAACAGCGAGGCGCTAAGCAACTCAGTGAGACCCTGTCTCTACATAAAACACAAAATAGGGCTGGGGATGTGGCTCAGTGGTGGAGTGTCCCTGAGTTCAATCTCCAGTACCAAAAAAAAAAGAAAAGAAATCTCAAAGGACTATGACTAATTAATTTAATGAAGGTCATTTGTTTATCTGTACACTTAAAGTTATTTGCTAAACAACATACCACAATGCCAGATGCTGGATGTACATGATAATTAAGATGTCTAATGAGTGAAAAGACAGTTCCTGCCCTCCTGGGTCTCATAGCCCACCTGGCTTGCAAAAACTTAGTGCCTCTAGCAGTAAATGGGATGATAAAATAGAAAAAATAACAACAAAAATGAAGAAAAGCACATTACAAATGAGGCAGGAGAAAAGGAAAGGACCAGAGAGAACGGATCTGGGAGGAAAACGAGTGGAAATGTGGATTACTGTTATGGTATCACTTTTTCACACAGTACAATTCAGAGCTAAGGTTCTAACTCTTACGTGAGATCCCTATCAAGAGAGAGCTAGTTGCTAAAGTACAAAAAACAGTCCATACATTAATTTAATGGAATAAATCCTTAAGATATCATTAGAAGGAACATGAAAACAAAAACCTCATTTTCTCTCTTTTAGCCAGGACACTGTCTGGCAGCCAGTGTTGCAAGTTCACCCAGTGGGATTACCACATCCTTGATATAGCACAGTTGTTGAGTCTGTCACTGTCCTGTTGTGAAGGTGACAAAGCTGTGATCTGACCATCATTAGCCACAGTGAACTCTTTTTTTTTTGGGTTGGGAGGACTGGGGACTGAACCCAGGGACACTTAACAACTGAATGATATCCCTAGTCCTTTTTATTATTTCTTTAAAATTTTGAGACAGGGTCTTGATAAATTGCTTAGGGCCTCTCAAAGTTGCTGAGGCTGGCTTTGAACTTGTAATCCTCCTATCTCAGCCTCCTGAGTTGCTGGGACTCTAGGCATGCACCACTGTGCCCAGCTGCTACAGTGAACTCTTAATTCAGCAGGGTCAAACCCATCGCAGTCATGATATATTATTCTTGGTTGGAGTCAACTTGAGAAACTCTCAGCATGCTCAGCAGGACCATTTATTTAGCTGTTGTTGTATTTAATGTTTTCCTCAGGTTTCTATTTGGCAGGGGAATCTTTATAAAGATCCCTCAACTTCGGAACTTCAAATTACTGGAGAAACCAAGAGGGAAGACTATATAGTTCATAAACATTCTGGAGAAAAACCTGGTTAGTTATATCAATAATAAAAAATGCAGGTGGCAGAATGGTGGCCACTGAAAAAGATGCTCTTGACATGGTGGTCTCAGACTGGCCCAGCATCCTCCATGGCTCTTTCCTCTGTGTGCTGAAGCCTGCAATGAAGCTCTAGTTCTTGAGGACTCTCTCTAGGTCTGTATCCTTTCTGCTCTTCATTCCACACGCTCTTTCCCTAGTCTGGAGCACCAAGTTTCTGTGGTCTCTGCTCTGCAGAGCAAGGGTTGTCCCTGCTTCTTCCTGTGCTCTGCCTAAGTTCACTGCCCTGGGCTTTAGTAAGCCAGGACAGTTCATACAGTAATAAAAACAAGTGACGACAACTAATAAGAGAGCCGAGGAAGGTAGAGATGACAGAGGGAAGTCACTGTTGATCTTGATCCACTTTGGTGAGGAGACAAGTCTTTGGTACCAAAACTTAGGATTCAAAGGGAGCCAGAATCAAAAAGCAAAGTTTCTTTATACTTAAGTTTCCCACCAGAATCTGATACCTCATAATAGACAAAAGATATTTTCCTACCCCAAGCCTCAGTGTGTTTAAGAAGAGCAAGTCCAATGATGAAGACAAATTCTGATCCTTCTTGGAGTCATCACCTATTCATCTTTCTCCCACCTGTCCTCCATTAATTTCTTAGCCTCAGTGGACAGTGTCATGACTTTCAAAAATCATCAGTCACTACTGTCATTTGGTGTGTGTTCACCACTGCATGATGGAGAAATTTAGTCGCTTAAAGAAACAAAGTGATGAGAGAGAGATGAGACTTGAGATATGTGACTAATTGTTATTAGTCTTACCTCATTTGATCTTGGCAGAAATACATCAACCATGGTGGCTTTTGGTTCTGTGACTGGATGAACCAATAAAGCACTTCCTTAAAAATGGAGAAGAAATAAAATTTAGTGTTACTAGAAGAATTCTTTCCCTTTAGTTGAACAGTATTGTGGTTTTTGTTTTGTTTTGTTTTGGTATGGGGCTTGAACCCAGGGGTTCTTCACCACTGCCCTACATCCCCAGCTTTTTTCATTTTTTAAAAATATTTATTTTTTAGCTGTAGGTGAACAGAATATCTTCATTTTATTTTTATGTGGTGCTGAGGATCAAACCCAGTGCCTCACGCATGCTAGGCGAGCGCGCTACCACTACACCATAACCCCAGCCCTTTTTTTTTCTTTTTTAAAATTTTGACACTAGGTCTTGCAAAATTGCTTAGGGCCTGGCTAAATATCTGAAGCTGGCCTACAACTTGCAATCTTCCTGTCTCAGCCTCCTGAGTAGCTGGGATTACAGGTATGTGCCACAACACCTGGCAGTATTATGGTTTTAAAAATCATTAGATTGTGAACTACTTTTTTTTTTTTTTGGTACTAGAGATTGAACTCAGGAGCACTTGACCACTGAGCCACATCCCCAGCCCTATTTTGTGTTTTATGTAGAGACAGGGTCTCACTGAGTTGCTTAGTGCCTCGCTGTTGCTGAGGCTGGCTTTGAACTCGTGATTCTCCTATCTCAGCCTCCCTATGTGCTGGGATTACAGGCTTGCGCCACTGTGCCTGGCTAGATTGTGAACTTCTGTAAGGCAGAGACTGTGGTGAGTTGAACCAATGATTCATCAGAGAGATGCATTGTTAGAAAGAGGGCAGGGGCTCAAAGAGGTGACTTTTATCACCCATCATTAATCCATACATGGAATATGAAGGTTATAGGAAGGAACCCTGACACAATTTATTACAGTATCATTTTGTGCATAACTGCTTAGTGCACCAATCATCTGAAAGCACCACTGCATCTCTCCACGGGCTTTATTGTTTTCTTTGAGTGATGCTGACGAAGGTGAGTCCACAACTGTTATCCAGAAGTGTGTCACTGTGGCTACTCAGGTTCTTTTTCTTGGGCAGTTACTGGGAAGGCTATAGCAAGTATTGGCAAGTATTGTTAATTTTGCTTTGATCTTGGTATTACACAGGTAAAATTTATCATCTATAAATTCTTTTATTCAATAAATACTGAATGCCAGGTACCTTGATAGGCTCTGGGGATAGAGTGGCAGATAAAACAAGCATGATCCCTGTGTCATGGAGTTTATAGTAAGTGGAGAGGGATATTAAAAGTAATTGAAAAATAGAGTTAAGACAACTACCAACACATGCAAAAGTACAAAGCAGAAATGAAAGTTTTTTAATAGGACAGATTGATTTTGATGGAGGAGGATAGACTAAGGTATAAGGAAGCAAACAGTGGTTAGAGAGGTTTCTCCAAGGCAGTGATTATTGAAACCTAATGTGTGAGGGATTGAACCCAGGGCCTTGAATGTTTCATGTGAGTGTTCTACCACTGAGCTATATTCCCAGACCAAGGACTCTTTATTTTTTAACATTTGAAGTTTTCCATTGTTTGGAAATGCAGTTACCTTTTGGGCAACTCAATGTTTAGATTGGCTTTTTGAGCCCTGTCCCTAAGATGATAAACTTCCATGTTTTATATTTGATAGTTAATCCTTGTTAAAGAGGCCTATTATTGTATATGAAATAAAGTCTTGGGCTGGGGCTGTGGCTCAGTGGTGGAGCACTTGCCTAGCATGTGTGAGGCACTGGGTTCGATTCTCAGCACCACATACAAATAAATAAATGAAATTAAGGTCCATCAACAGCTAAAAAAAAATTAAAAAAAAAGAAACTCTTTTGGTTTTTTACTATATCTGTATGATTTACTTTTTTTCCTTCCCCATAGTGGGAAGGCTTAGAAGGCTCTTCTAATAGGCTTAGAAGAATGGATACAAAACAGAAGTTCAAACTATACCTACAAATAGAATGGATTTATTTGATGTTGGCAAGAATACTACTGTGAGTGCTATATTGCAACAGAATAGATCTATGATTCCACTAATGCATTAAAAATTTTTAATAAAGGAATTTCTCTTTTTTTTCAGTTTTCTTGGGATAGGATTTTAAAAAGTGCTCTCGTGGAAAATTTACTAAAAACATGATTATGGTATTTATAATTAATAAATGCTCACCCAGCATGTATTCATCTTCCACACCAAAAGCCGCTAATTCATCAGGGAATTCTATCCATAGAGGTCTGGGAAAAGAAAAAGAATGTTACATTTTAATGTCACCAGATGTTTTTTAAGATTTTTATATTTTTAGTTAAAACTATTCAAAGGAAATTGGAAAGCACTGAAGATTCAAGATTCTTTTTCATATAATTTAAGTTTTTATGAACAATTGCTATGATTACATTTTTATTATGTGAAAAAAGCTTTTTATTAACTAAAATATTCTAAAAAATATTGAGAATTCTAGTACCTGCCACTTTTCTTTCTGATACTTGAGCACCAAACACTACTCTAATGGGTAGAGTCAGAGCTTTATGCAAGTCCCAATGTCTAACATCTTTGGTTATGATTTTACAATGATGATAATTCTATGCTGTTTTTTAGAAATATTTTTTTTAGTTGCAGATGGACACAATATCTTTATTTTGTTTATTTATTTTTATGTAATACTGAGGATCAAACCCAGTGCCTCACACATGCTAGGCAAGTGCTCTACCACTGAGCTACAACCCCAGTCCCCTCTATGCTGTTTTATTCTTGCGTTTGCTGCCTTTTATGCATCACTTAATCATTACATATTTGAGTGAGAAGAACTAATGTTTCTTGTTTTCAAGCTGGCAATATTTGGGAGGGGGGAAGAAATTCTGAGTATTCTTTTTGATTGTTATTGTTTCATGTAACTAGGAGGTATTTGGGTTAATAAACAACAAAACTGTCAATATATATCTATCCGAATATTAAATTAATGGTTCCATAGTCATTTTTCAATTTCATGAGGAAAGGATATCTTTTAATAAGCAAAATTTATTTTTAGTTTATTCATTAGGCTTTGTAATAACATATGCACTTTTTAGTGAACAAAGCAGCAGTCTCTACACCTGGGTGATGTCTAGAACCTAGAAGGGAAACTTCTAACAAATACAAATTCCTGAGACCTACCCAAGGAGATTCCTAGAGGTTTTGGAGGTGCAGCCTTTGGAACCTATAGTGGAAAGCTCCCCTGATGATTCTGATCTCATTTAAGTTTAGGAACTTCTGATCCTGAAGTCTTGGTGAACTGTGTTGGTGTTATGTATCATTCCCTAACCTAGAAAGGTTTTTTTATAAACATATATTTTGATTTCAAAATAGAATTAGAATTTATAAACTAGGAACAAATGTTCACCTCAAACTTAGAACAGTTCAGCCCTGAGAGTAAGATAAAGGAAAGCCTAGGGCTGGTAGGTAAGTTATTCTTTCTGAGAAGATGCTTACAGTTAAATAATGAATTGCTACAGTCACTTCCTAATTCTTTGAGATATCTCTATTTTTGTCTCTCACCAAGTATGTACAAACATTTAACCTCAGTAGTAGGGGGTCTAGTTTTTATTATCTGTGTCTTTGACAGCCAGGATCCCATGCACAGTTGGTAGTCAAGAAGCTCACTGAAACTTGATTAAACATGTGGCTTTTCTTCACTTCTTCTTTTAAAATCACTGTGCAATTGGTCTAGTCTGTAGTCATGGTAAGAGGATTAGGATGCTGTGGCTCCTGAATGGATGATGCTTTTTTTACCTCATGACAGGTTCAGAAGCCACATGTGCACAGTAGAACAGAGAATACAAATACGGCAGGAGGGTATAGCGCTCTCTGATGGCTTCTCGGATGAGCTGGGTGTATTGCTCTCCAAAGAGCCAGGGTTCCCGCCGCCTGGTGTTCATGGTAGCATGGCCGCGGAAGAAGGGTTGGTAGGCTCCTGCCTGGTACCAACGCACCAGCAGTTCTGCGTCTGGATTCCCAATGAAGCCACCCACATCAGCTGGTTAGGAAAGAAAGGCCAAGTAAGGCAACCAGATTGCAAATAAATGATGTACACGGGTAAGATAAGGCCTTGATGACTGGCCAGAGAAAGAAGCCATATGTGTTTTCAAAACTATTGCCTCAAATAGGGGAGCACATATATAAAACAGCCTATTTGGGGATCTGACAAAACACTCTATGAACATTCACTTCTTGTCAAAAGACCAGAAGATTTACTGCAAAATCAATACTCCTATATGTTCCTGAACTAATATTACCTTGAAATCATAAAATGTTCACTTGACTGAGAATTTGTGTGTGTGTGTGTGTGTGTGTGTGTGTTGGCAGGAAGGGGCTGGTAACCGATTTCCTTTGGAAGCCACAGGCAAACCAAGATAAAAATTAAAGAAAGAACTAGGGAAGCAAATAATCAGAATTAGAAGTCTGGAGCTGGGCGGGGTTGCACATGCCTGTAATCCCAGTGGCTAGGGAGGCTGAGGCAGGAGGATCACAAGTTCAAAGCCAGCCATAGCAAAAGCAGGATGCTAAGCAACTCAGTGAGACGCTGTCTCTAAATTAAATACAAAAAAGGGCTGGGGATGTGGCTCAGTGGTCAAGTGACCCTGAGTTCAATCACCAGTACAAAAAAAGGAAAAAAAAAAAGAAGTAGTTTAGGTAGAATTTCATGCCAAGTCCTAGAGCAGGATATGTATTTCTTATACTGTATGTGGACCAATGCCAAAACCCCCCACAAATATAAAAATATAACATTAATTTGTTTCTATTTCTGCAGAAAACGAGCAGCTGGAACTGCAGTCACATTGAGCAACTTTTAACCTTTATCTACAGAGAATTCTCAGAATGCAAGGAAGGCAGGCTATCAGACACACTTATTTTAACTAAATTTATCTTTCTCAAGAGCATATCTTTCATTTGACCATTTTAAAAACCATTTTTTTTTGTTATTGTTGAGTTCCTCATATTTTCTAGCTATTAATCCCTAGTCAGATATGTAAAGTTTGCAAATATTTTCTCCCAGTTTGCTGGTTGTCTCTTCACTCTGTTGATTTTTTTTTCTTTCGCTGTGCAGAAACTTATTAATTTTATGTAATTCCATTTGTTACTGCTTTTTGTTGGCCGTGCTTTTGGGGGCTTATTAAAAAAAATCATCACCTAAAAGAAAAAAAAAAGAGCATATCTTTTTAAAAAATACAGTTAAAGTATGTCATGGAATTTAAAATCTGCTGAGAATTTACTTCTCCTTGTCCTCCTTTTTCTTTTTGTTATTTTTTAGCAGTACTGGAAACTGAACCTCGAGTGTTGCACATGCTAGGTGAGAACTATATCACTTATATACAACTCTTGCCCCACACTAACTTCTGATTCACTAAATACTTTGTAAATTTTACTTTTTTCACTTAAAAAAAATTTTTTTTGTAGTTGTAGATGGGCAGAATGACTTTATTTTATTTATTTTTATGTGGTGCTAAGGATCAAACCCAGTGCCTCACACATGCTAGGCAAGCACTCTGCCACTGAGCTACAACCTCAGCCCATACTTTTTTTCACTTTGAAGAAGAAAAAATGTTTCAGGAAGGAAAACTTAGTTTCAAATGCTGCATCTAAAAAGGAAGTGATGAAAGAATGAGGGAAAGAAGTATTCTTTGGTGCTTCACTTTTCCCCTTCTGACAAACTGATTCCATGTCTTCAATTTAGACAATATCCAAGAAGTTCTGAAGCATCCTGCTTTCACTTTTCTCTCTAATCTGCTCTCCTTCACTTTCTCCTGTTTTCTCTTTCCCATATTTATCCCAGCCCAAAATAGCTAAGGAGAAGGGATTTATGACCAGCTTTGAAGAAAACACTCTCACTTTTCATTTTCTCTTACTTCAAACTTCAGGGCAGAACTCATCTTACCTCCACAAAAAGAGATCCCAGTAATGCTGAGGGTGAGTAACATGGGGATAGAAATTTTCAGATAACTCCATTCTGCTGTGTTGTCACCAGTCCATACTGCACCTTTGGTCACCAGTAAGAAGATATTAAACACACACACACACACACACACACACACACAAATAAGTTCATGTACTCAATTTCTTATTTAGAGTCCAGATTACTTATTTATTTATTTGGTACCAGGGATTGAACCCAGGAGCACTTAATCACTTAGTCACATCCCCAGCCCTTTTAAGTTTTATTTTGACACAGGGTTTCACTACGTTGCTTACAGCCTTACTAAATTGCTGAGGCTAGCCTTGAACTTGTAATCCTCCTGCCTTAGCTTCCTGAGTCTCTGGGATTATAGGTATGTGCCACCATGATTTTTAAAAGACAAGCTAATGAAAAGGAAAATAGATTTATTACCTAAAAATAAACAAATTTTGATCTTCTACAATGAAATTTATTAAATTTCTAATGTAAAAAGTTATTAAAATCCACAAAACATTCCATGAAAATATTCTGAAATTATGCTTATTTTTTTAAATTATAATTTTTTTAACGAGAGCATTACAGTTATAAATAATAGTTGAGTTCATTTGGACAAAATCATACATGCATAGAATTTGATTTAATCCACTTAAGTCCTAGAAGGCCCCCTTTCCCAAACTCCCTCCCTAGTCTCCTTCCTCTACTCTACTGATCTCCCTTTCATTTGTCTGTTTAGGTTTTTTTTATATATATATTTATTTTTTAGTTGTAGGCAGACAGAATATCTTTATTTTTTTATTTTTACGTGGTGCTGAGGATCGAACCCAGTGCCTCTCGCATGCTAGGCGAGCACGCTACCACTGCGCCACAACCCCAGCCCCTGTCTGTTTAGTTTTGATTGGTGATTTATACATATTAGATAAAGAAAGGTATATAAAGAATTATATAAAGAATTCATTGTTATATATTTATATATGCACATAGTGTGATTTTGTTAAAATCCATTGCTCTTTCCTCTCCATTCTCTTCCCTCCCCCGTCCCTCTCAATCTCCTTTTATTCCATTGATCTTTCCTTTTTCTTTATGGTATCCAATCCCCCTTTCCCCATATTTGCTCTAGTTTCCATGAAGTATAATTCAAATCTGATTATAGGAGGAATATCTTTAAAAATAAACTTTATTGAGGTGTCATTTATACACAATAAATGTATCTATTTTAAGTGAAGAGTTTAATGCATGTAATGGCCACCATAAGCAAGGCATAGAACATTTCCATAACTAGCAAAGTTCCCTGGGTTTCCTTGCAGTCAACAAATCCCCACTTTAGCCAACTTAACTCATGTGATTTCTATGATTATAGATTAGTCTTTCCCAGAATTTTCATACAAATGGAAACATAATATATACTATATTGTGTTCTAACATTTTTTACTCAGCATAATGTAGTTAACTCTTTTTTATTTGCTGGGTAGCATTCTATGATATGGAACATATCACAAGTTATTTATCTATTCACCTATTGATGAATATATGGATTATTTTCAGGTCTGAGCTATTATAAATAAAGGTGCCATAAATATTTTTGTATAAGTCACTGTGTGATATATTTTTATTTATCTCTGGATAAATACCTGGGGTAAAATTGTTGGGTCTCATGTTCAGCATATGTTAAACACTTCAAGATAATTCCAAACCTTTTAGAAAGGGTTGTACCATTTTAGATTCTCAGAGCAATGTATGACAGTACCAGGATTTTAATTCTAGGCACTCTAAGGAATGTATAGTGGTATCTTTCTTTTGTTTTAATTTATATTTCCCTAATGACTGATTATTTCTTCATGTATTTACTGATCATTCTATCTCTTCTTCTGTAAAGTATCTATTCACATGTTTTGTTCTGCTTTCTTTTTGTTATTGAGATGAGGTCTTGCTATATTTCCTAGGCTGACCTTGAACTCCTAGGCTCCTGAGTTTATGAAGACAGATTACATACCATTAAAGAGATTCATAAAAGGAAAAAAAATCTTATTTTACTACATCTACATTACTACTGAAGCATTTTTGTCAATCTTCTACCAAAACAGTTCTACTAAATATTTTTGTTTTTATTTCTCATACAAATTTTGAATTTTCCTACAATCAACAAGGAAAAATATTTTCAAAGGATTGCCCTTTGTAAATAATATTCAAATAAGTTTTCCTTAACTTCAAGTGAAATATGTATATATCTACATAATGATTTTGAAATATTGTTAAAAAAGCTCATCATAATAAACATGCAAATGTTTTTAGGGCTCATATGGTTGTTTAGACAGAACAAAATACATTTTGACAGAACAAAATACATTTCATGTAAAGCCTTGCTACACACTGAGGCAAAGCAGATTAAATTGGTGGTCTTGCTATGTTGCCCAGGCAGGCCTTGAACGTTGGGCTCAAGAGATCCTCTTGCCTCAGACTAGAAAGTGGGTCAACATTTACAATATCAAAGAAAATTTAGTATTCATGTTTCCTCTTATTTTTTAAACTGGTGTTTATAAATTTTTTCATTAAATATACATTTTTAGCGATGAAAATGATACTTGTAAAGAATTCAGAAAATAAGGATAAGCAAAGAAGAAAATTAAAATCACCATCAGTAAGGTACTGAATTTTCTTATATTTTATCTGACTGCCTATCTACCTACTTACTGATTGAATTACTATTTTATATTCATATTTTATAAAATTGGGATAATATGGAAGTATTTGGGCATTCTTTTCTATTTTTCCTTTAACATGATGTCACAAACATTTTCTCATGCAGTTAAAGCTACCATTTTAAATAGCCTCATGATAGTCTTCCACATGGACAGTTAATTTTGTAACTATTCTCTATTGTTACATAGATTTATTTGTTTATAATAATAGTTAATTTTGTAACTATTCTCTATTGTTACATAGATTTGTTTGTTTCAAGGACTACTGCTGTGGTGATCATCTCTGTATGTGAATCTCTGCCTAAAACAATAATATTTTGGTCTTTGGTTGAGTACCACAGGGGCTGGTTTTCAGGTGTCGAGTGGGAGGACTAACAACGTCTGCAATACAATAAGGGTTTTTTAAAAATATTTTTTAGTTGTCAATAGACTTTTATTTTATTTATTTATGTGGTGCTGAGAATCGAATCCAGGGCCTCACACATGCTAGGGCTCTACCACTGAGCCACAACCCTAGCCATGGGTTGGGTTTTTGAAACTAGGATCTAAGCTTTCAGTTGTTTATGCAAGAAAAGGAAACTTAAAATAGCCTTCCTACCCCAAGGTGGTTAAGTTGAACTAGATCTGCATTAGGTAGTAAACCAGATCCAGTTATAGATGCCCCTGAGCACAAGCAACAGCCAGGTCTATTTTAAGCTATATTGCTAAGTGGAACAGAACAGGTGATTGAATATGTTAGAAGTATATTCCCTGGTTTCAATGAATCAAAGAGACAGGATCAGGGATAACCATGTCAACAAACTGAATATGGTAAAGTCAGTCTCCTATCAAGTAAGTGGCCATTTTTTCAGTGAGAAACAAGTATTAAACTTGATTAAAATTGGCTTACTCTATTTTATAGGACAAAATGCTTACTTCAGAGTATATCATTCTGTACAATCAAAGGTCTGAGCAACAGCTATTGAAAAGGAACACAGGGGTAGCAGATACCAGAAATAGTCAAAAAAAGGATAGGTGGCTAATTTGTGTTTTTCAGTCTAACATGAGCCATTCCTTACCATACTTTTGTGACCCAGCGAAGAAAGAACGTGAAAGAACAAAGGGTCTCTCCTTCCCTTTAGATCGCTGTATCAGTCCTTCTGCAGTAGCCATTTGCTATCAAAGTCAACAGATAAATTTCAGAGATAATAAGATTAGGGCATTATGCCAATATCCTTAATAAGCTAATGTGAAAAAAGTACATAGTAGGTAGAAATGTGAAGTGTTAAATGTTAAAATAAATCCAATCAAATTGTTTTCATGATATAAATTACTCAAAGAATGGGAAAATTTCTTTGAGTAATAATAGCAATGAATAAATAAATAGCATTTATTTGATGCTTACTATTAATTGGCACTTTGTAATATTTTCTCACATAATCTACCAAACAATTTCTGAGACCGTTTTTAGTGGTAGTGGGTGGGGGGACAGATTCAGCAATGTTAAGTGACTGGTCCTGGCCTACATGAGAAAATTCTCTAAAGTAGTCGGCAGTAATAGCAACAGTCTGTTAAGAAATAAACAGATACTACCTGAAATCTGTGCTATCTCTAGCCTGTAGCTCCCACTGGAAAATACCAATAGGTGGGAGGACAAAGGGAACATAGTCACATTCTGAAAATAACAAAGAACCATGGATATAAATTAGGGCATGTGATTGTCAAGTTTTTGGATGTGACTGGCAAATAAAAGACAATTTTACCACCTTTTTTTTTTTTTTTTTTTTTTTTGGTCCCAGGGATTGAATTCAAGGGTGCATA
Source organism: Geosciurus inauris (assembly GCA_004024805.1). Lineage (NCBI taxonomy): Eukaryota > Metazoa > Chordata > Mammalia > Rodentia > Sciuridae > Geosciurus > Geosciurus inauris. Next base: position 141,798 of record PVHX01001568.1, read on the forward strand.
ACCACACAAAGCAATATCCCCAGCCCTTTTTATTTTGAGACAGTGTCTTACTAAGTTGCTTACGGCCTCAACAAGTTACTGAGACTGGCTTTGAACTTGAGATCCTCCTGCCTCAGACTCTTCAGCTGCTAGGAATACAGGCATGTGTCATCACACCTGGCCTATAATGAGAAGGCTAAATACTTCAGGAGAGACTTCTAAATTAAAAAAAAAAAAGCATACTATTGAAATTATGTATCTGTGTTCTAAATTATGCTCCCCTGGTATGAAGGTCAGGATTGCTGTATTTGGATATTTGTGAAGTTTTAAAATATTTAAAAAAAATTTTTTAAATTTGTTTTGATTAGTTATATATGACAATTATAACTTTTGTTTTAATCACCTTTGTTAACAGATTTATACAATACCTGTGTCAAAAAAAGTGCCATATCCTAATGGCTTATATCAAGGCAGATGTTTCCATCTTATCATTAATCTCATAATATTTAAAAATTCATAAAATTGATTATGGAAGGAAAAGAAGCAAAGGGAGAAATAATAAAAAGTAACCTAAGGGGGCTGGGGTTGTGGCGCAGTGGTAGCGTGCTCGCCTAGCACACGTGAGGCACTGGGTTCGATTCTCAGCACCACATAAAAAAATAAAGACATTCTGTCCACCTACAACTAAAAAAATAAATATTAAAAAAAAAAAAAGTAACCTAAGACTCACTGCACTTGTCAGAAAAGACACAGACATGAACAGTATAGTATGGCTGTTAAAAAACAAATGACTTTCAGGTAGTACACACCAATCTAGCTGACTTCATTCTGGATATCTTACCTGATAAAAACCATAGATGTTGTGAAGTTCTCTGTGTTCCCAGTTGCCATGATGAATGGCATTCTTTTGCAGTGTTAGCTCTGGCCCTCTAAAGACTGAGGGCTCATTCATGTCATTCCATATGAAAAGGATATCTGTAGATCCCTAGAAAGTAAATCCTGATCATAAAATACTACCACAGCGATGGTGTTAATATGATAGCATCCCCATTCTTCTTTCCTACCCCCATTTAACTTACTTATTTATTATGTTTTTTGGACAGGGAATTGTGTCTGTTTTGTTCATTGATAAATCCCAAATACTGAGAACAATGCCCGGCCTACAGTAAGTTCTCAATAAATGTTGATTAACCAATAAATGTTGCCCTGTGTTGTCTATGAAATATACATTGCCCAGCAAGTTCACTCCAAGACCTCCCTAGACAACCCCTACTGGAAAGGTTATGAATTTTCACGATTAGGCTCTACAGCATCTACCACATGCTACAACTCTTAACTACAGGCAATTATAGCTATATATAGAAGACTCTATCTTCTCTCTAATACTCCGAAAGATTTGGCGGCTTAGATATCTGTTTGTTACCATGATCTACGTTTAGTGTTCTATGCAGAACTGTTCAGAGTAGGAAGGACAGGTGATTCATCTAGTTAACATCTTGTTGTAATTTCTTTTATAGAAATCTCTAGTCTCTCAGCATTTGGCTAAATAGCTATGATTACAAGGACTCCCTTGGGCAGCTCATTTCATTATTTTCTGAATGTCTTGTTCCTCGCAATATCACCTCACAAGACCTAGCTTGCCTTCTCAAACACCATAATATCACTTCAGTTATTTAACTCTGCCATGGTAGTATGAAAACAGCCATAGAAAAGAGTGAAGTGAACGAGCATAGCCACGTTTGGTCCAGTGGTGATTGTCTATCCTTGCTTTAAGTTATTTACTAGTATCCTAATATATGATGCTCAGAAACTAATGTTTGATGGTTAAGAGCTGGGCTTGGCAGACAAACAGTCCTGAGTTCAAATCTTGGGTCCATCACTTGCTAGATGGGTGACACTAGCAGGCTTACAAACTCTCCATTCCTCAATTTTCTTATCTGTGGAATTAGATTTAGTTAGAGTTCTAATTTCAGAAAATTATTATGAAGAAGAAATAGTATAATGCACATAAAGTGCTTGGCATGTATTCACTTGGTTTTAGGTATCACCATCAGCATCATCACCACCATCATTTATCAATATCAATGTAAATGGTTGAGAACAGTTCTTCAGATACGGCCTATCCACTTTTCTCTGGTTCTTAACAAGATTTTAAAATAATTATTATACTCTGCTTTTAATGATATACTACAGCTTATATTTTCACATTTATTTTATCATTATCTTTAAATATAGTTACAGAATACTTTTTATATAAAATGTATATGGTAACTTTAAAACATAACATATATCTGTTATAATGTACTTTGATATATCACAGAGTCTATTATAACAGTGGTCAAAATTCATAGCTTTTGTGCCTTTAGTAATGCACATGGCACTGCTCCCAGCACCACTAAAGTCTGTAATGTAGTGGTCATCCTTGCCTTTCCACACAAGCATTTTATAACAAGAGCTATTCAAAGAAGCAGAGCAGCTCTATTCACTTTTTTTTCTTTCATCCTTTCAAATTAACTAGGAAAGAAGAAAAGAATAAAGACCAACCTGATAAGCAGGAAAAGCAAAAAGACCCGAATACCATTCTCTGACTTTGGAATTGGTAAAATCCAGATAAGAAGAGAGACCTGTAGAAACACAACAGTAGACAGTCTGTTAGGAATAGAGGTCATCACAGTAAAATGTGTCATAAAGAAGGTATCAGATGTGAGAACTAGGTAATCAGTGGGCACTTTACAATATTCCTAAAAGATAGCTGAGAGAGGCATGGTCTCCAAGAAGTGAATGAAGGTGATACCTGACTCCAGTGACAATCACTAGATCTTTCAACACCAGAGGCCCTGGGAATGGCAATGAACAAGCATCAAGACAGAGCATGTCCCTCTCTAATGGCCTAAGATAGCCCAAATAAGGATGGCAAGTATCCTGCAGTGATCCCTTAGTTCTTTTTTTTAGAGTGAAGACTGAACCCAAGGACACTTAACCACTGAGCCACATCTATAGCCCTCACTTTTTTTGTTTTGGAGATAGGATCCCGCTAAGTTGCTTAGGGTCTTACTAAGTTGCTAAGACTGACTTTAAACTTGCAATCCTCCTGCCTCAGCCTCCTGAGCTGCTGGGATTACAGGCATATGCCACCATGCCCAGCTCCTTAGTCCTTAAAGAGTACTAGAGAAGAGAGTTCAAATGATTCAAGGAGAGAAAAGAAAGACATAGGGTTTTGCTATAAAGCACTATGATATAATAAAGTGATAATTTCCTTTTGTGGTTGTTTCTACCAAGGCATTTGGTAGCTGCCAGAGGCAGCTGAGATTACTCGTAAAAGGCTGAAAAGTCAAAACTATGGACTAGAAGAGCAAAGAACAGGATAGAACCTGCAGGACACTTTTCTTCTTCTCTTCCCTCCCCTTTTCTCATTCATTCTTTCTCTTTCCTTCCCTTCCTCTCTCTCTCTCTTTTGGTACTGGGGATTGAACCCAAGACCTCACACATGCTAGGCAACACTCTACCATGGAGCTATACTCCCAACTCTTTAAAAATTTATTTTGAGACAGAGTCATGCTAAGTTGCTGAGGCTAGCCTCCAATTTGCAATCTTCCTGCCTCAGTCTCTCAAGTTGGATTATAGGCATGTGTCACCATTCCTGGCTCATCCTCTACTTCTTATCTCTATTTGTTTAAAGAAATGCATGCTACTGAGGTTTGCTTATTTGTTTATGTTACATTCATTCAATTACTGATGGATAAATCTAGCCAAACATATAATTCCAAATGTACCAGGCTGTTATGGTTTAGATCTTACATTTCCCAAAAGCTCATGTGTTGAAGGCTTGGTTCCCAGTTGATGGCACTACTGAGACATGGTTGAAACTTTAGGAGGTGGGACCTGATTGGAAGAATTAGGTCACTAGAGCTATGCCTTATAAAGGTATAGTAGGACTCTGTCTCCTTTTTCTCTCTTGCTTTCTGGCCTCTGTGAAATGAACAGCTTTCCTCTGCCATATGCTTCCATTATAATATACCACTATGATATACTGCCTTGGCACAGGCCCAGAAGCCATGGGGCCAAATGATCATGGATAGAAACATCTGAAACTATGAGCCAATATAAATCTTTCTTCCCTTTAAGTTAATTTTCTCAGTTATTTTGTCACATAGGCAGAAAGCTGACTGACACAGGTGTTATGAAATATACAAAGAAGGTAATACTTTCTTTTCCTTGAAGGTATCTAAGATGTAAGTAGAGGAGTAAGAGATACTTACTAGGAATGAGAATGACAGCCATGTAACCTTCAGTAATTGGTATTACATAGTTGGTATTACATATAGTAAGTGTATAAAGCAATATCATACCAGGCCAGCACACTCCTTCAAAGTTGTTCCCTTCATGATTTCTCACAAAGAAGCCCTGTTCTTTGGCCTTAGTGTACACTGAGTAATCAGGATCAATCTTGATGTGGGGGTCACTGATGACTACAAGCTGCCAGGACATAAACGTTTGAAGATCTCATGAGTTTTATGGTTAGACTTAATGTTCACTTATATATTTTCACCATAGTTTTTTTAAAATATTTTTTTAGTTGTAGATGAACACAATGTCTTTATTTTTTTTTTATTGCTTTGTATGTGGTGATCCAACCCAGGGCCTCACGCATGTGAGGCAAGTGCTCTACCGCTGAGCTACAATCCCAGCCCCTCACCATAGTTTTAAGGTAAAATTTATTTTGAAACAACTACAACTCATCGTGAAATATTTCACACATCGGTAAAACTCTACAGCCTTTTGTGTGCTCAGGGAAATTTAAACTGATATCAAAACCTGGCCAATGTTCTTCTGTAATTATTGTTGCCTAACCAATACATGCTTTTAAGAAAGCATTTATTAAGCTTCTCTCTGACTGTGATGCTGGGTGCTGGATGCTATGCATGAAGGATTAAGTAAGCAGGGTCCATGCTCCCTAAACATTTAGAGTCTAAGATAACACTGACAAAAGCAAGTCTTAAAGGAACCAACTGTTATTGTTATTACATTATGAGAACGAACAAACAAAAATCCTTAAACCCAATGGTACAAATGTATTTGGGAAGGAAGTTTGAGAAAAGCTGTGAGTCACAACTCTGTGTCTCTAACCCCTTTCTCTGCCTAATACCGTCATATCCACCCAGTTGAAGGTCTCAATACCAATTTATTTGGTATTGCACCAATCTTCTAATCATATCCACTCTACTTATCCTACATACTGAAGCTTAATTCCTCATTGCTCAAAATCTTAAATGTTAAATTATGGTAAAGTACACATATCAAAATTTACCATCATAACCATTTTAAGTGTTCAACAGTGTTTAGTTGTTCACATTGTTGTGCAAACAATATCTAGAGCTCTTTTAATCTTGCAAAACTGAAACTCTATTTTCATTAAATACCAAATTTTGATTCCTCTTCCCAGCCAATGGCAATAACCATTCTACTTTCTATCTCTAAAAATTTGACTACTCTAGTTATTTTAGATTAGCAAATTCATGTAGTATTTGTGGGGTTTTTTTTTTTTTTTTGGTCACTGGCTTATTTCACTTAGCATATGTCCTCAAGGTTTATCCATGTTGTAACATGATCAGAATTTCCTTCTTTTCTAAGGCTGTGTGATAATTTACTGTGTGTATATTCCACATTTTGTTTATCCATCAATAGACCCTTGAGTTGCTTTACCCTTTGGCTACTATGACTAATGCTGCTATGAATATAGGTGTACAGATATCTGTTTGAGTTCCTGCTTTAAACTCTTCTGGATATATATCCAGAAGTGGGATTGGTAGACCATATGGTGATTCTATTTTGCATTTTTTTGAAGAACTGCCATATTGTTTTCCAAAGCAGATGTACCATTTTACATTCGTGTCAACATTATACAAGGGTTACAATTTCTCTGCATCTTCACCAATACTTATTTACTACTTTTTAAATAGTAGCCCTCCTAATGGTGTTAAAGTGTATTTCACTGTGGTTTTGATTGGCACTTCCCTAATGATTAGTGATGTTGAGCATCTTTTTGTATGCCTGTTGGCAATTTGTCTATTTTCTTTGGAGAAATGTCTATGAATTTTGCCCACTTTAATATTTTTGCTGTTGTTGTTAAGATGTAGGAATTTCTTATAAATTCTGAATATTAACCCCCTTTAAAAAAACTTTTCATATCTCCAAATGCATCCAAAGAAGCCTATAATAAGGCCCAACCTTTCTCGACAGATTCCCGACTACTCAAACCTTCACATGCTTTGTTCTATCAAAACAGCCTGTGTAGCTGGGTGTGGTGGCACACACCTGTAATCCCAGCACTTTGGGAGGCTGAGACAGGAGGATTGCAGCTTCAAAGCCAGCCTCAGCAACGGCGAGGCGCTAAGCAACTCAGTGAGACCCTGTCTCTAAATAAAACACAAAATAGGGCTGGGGATGTTGCTCAGTGGTCAAGTGCCCCTGAGTTCAATCCCTGGTACCAAAAACAAAACAAAACAAACAAACAAAAACCCAGCTGTGTATAGCTTTCCAAACATCCATCAATCCTCTGGTTACATTGCCCTGCTCTTCCTTCTCTCTTCTCCACTAGTTACAGACTCATCCTTTAGGGTTCCCCTACAAAATACCTGTGACACAAGGCCCTGACTGAGTTCTCCAGTAGGCTAAAATCTTCCCTCTCTTTGCCCACTCCCACCTCAAACTTTCTTTGGCTCTCATGTTACTGCCCTGTATTGTGGTTATTGCACACTTGCCTTTTCTGCACTTGGTGGAAAACCCGGAGGAGCTCATCTCTGCATTCCCTTCAGCACTAGCACATCTTTTTTTAGTACCAGGCATTGAACTCAGGGGTACTCACCCATTGAGCCACATCCCCAGCCCTAGTTTGTGTTTTATGTAGAGACAGGGTCTCACTGAGTTGCTTAGTGCCTCACCGTTGCTGAGGCTGGCTTTGAACTCGCAATTCTCCTGTCTCAGCCTCCCAAAGTGCTGGGATTACAGGTGTAGCACAACATGTTGAATGTTCAGAGGCCTCAAAAAACTTCTAAGGACAAAAATTCCTAGAGGCAGGAAGACCAGTACTGATTCTTTCTCTGCTTACTTATTCACTGTGCACAAATTACCAAACCACTCTAAGCCTCAGCTTCTTATCTGCACAATGGAGTAATAAGAGTATATTGATATGTTTTATTATACTGTCTACTCTATAAGAAGTACTTAACAAATGGTAGCCATTTTAGAATTAACATATTGGTTCTAGAGACCTGTGAAAAGTCTGAGGTTCAAAGGAATCGGTTGAAAAGGCGACTTTAATACCAAGGAGAGCGATTGTATCCATTTATATGATGCATGTGGGGTTCACCCTCTTATCCTCTCTCCATTTTCTTCTCTCTCTCCCTCTTTTTATTATTGCTAACACTACCACTGCCACTTCCACATAGGAAAGAAGCACTATACACTTTATGATGGTTCCTCTTCCTCCCCGTTTTCTCTCAGTTTTTTCCTTGGCCAGACCGACAGAGTTCATCATGGAAGCATGCAGAAAAAAAGAATGTAATAAAGAATCTAACTCCTTTTTTTATATTTGGTTGTTAAGAACTTTCAAGCCCCACCACTCCCTTTTACCTTTCTGCCCACATCTGGGCAAGCTGACAAGGTAAGTCCTGGTGCTCCCTCCCTTGGTTGCCAGTAGAAAGTTCAAACCATTCAAGCCCCACGCAACAGGCAAGAACCCTTACCCTGGAGAGTGGGTGCACTCCAGTCCCACTCTGCAGTCACCTAAAAGCCGTGCCAGTCTCCTTTCTCAGCTCTCTCAAGTCATTTTCAACCCACTTGGGAGCTGGCCCTGTTCTCCCCAGGCCTCATTTTGTAATAAACTTTCTCATACATTCTTGGTACATGTATACAGTATTATCAATTTCCATACTGAAACAAAAGTTTGAGTATGGTTGGGAATCTATCATGTTACTACAGGGTAGCCACAAAAAAAATGGAACTGAAAATGCTAGGCCCCTTCATCATCCTGTAGACACAGACAGCTAAGGTAAGGATGGATGGAGTTATCTTTTCACCATTCAATTTCTGTTATCACAATTATAATTACATTTTTAAAAAAAAATTTTTTTAGTTGTTGATTGACCTTTATTTATTCATTTGTTTATATGTGGTGCTGAGGATCGAACCCAGTGCCTCCCACATGCGAGGCAAGTGCTCTACCACCGAGCCACAACCTCAGCCCCATAATTACATAATAAGAGTACTATTTTCATGGACTTTTTTTTTAATCAGATGATCTTCTTCCACTAATGTGCCAAAACAAGCTTAAAATAATTAAAAATTTTGTAATAGAAAGTTTTTTTAAACTCTTTTATTTTTTAATATTTTTTTAGTTGTTGATGGATCTGTATTTTATTCATTTATTATTTATATGCGGCACTGAGGATCAAACCCAGTGCCTCACGCATGCTAGGCAAGCACTCTACCACTGAGCTACAGCCCCACCCCAAAAAGTTTTAAAATGTTGGCTTATTCTACCTTACGCTTTTTGCTCCTGAGCAACTCTTGCATCCTTTTGGGGTTTGCAAATCTTTTTTTGTCCCAGGTGAAGTACCTCTTGCCCTCAGTGTGCTCTATGTCCAGCCACATGACATCATAAGGAATATCATGTTCATCAAATCCTGCATCCACTGCCTTTACATCTTGCTCATCTTCATAGTTCCAGCGGCACTGGTGATACCCCAAGGAGAACAGAGGGGGCATGGCTTGTGTGCCTAAACACAAAGATGAGAACAGAGTCAACTACCGTAAGAATGATTAATTTGGTAAGCATTTCCTCAGTAGGTACTAAGCACTGAGCTTGGTACTGTACATAGACTATCAAGGAGAAGAAAGCATAGCCCTCACTTTCAAGGAAGTAACAATTAGGGTGATAAGCAAGCATATAAATAAATTGCTTTGAACTGAGGTGTAATTGCTATGTTAAATGCTTTGGGACCAATTTATTGGGAAACCAATAAATTCTTCCTTGAGTGAAGTGTGGGGTCTTGAGAGGCTTCCCAGAACAGGTAACACTGGTTTGTATTCTTAAGAATAAACAGAAGAATACCCGACAGGGAGAACAGATAGAGCATTCCAGGCATAGGGAACAGAAGAGACACAGAGGCAGATATGTACATGACAGGCTTAGGAAAAAATAAATATTTCAGGGTGTTACAGTGTAAGGGAGATAAGCAAACAATGAAACTGGAGAGGGTCAGTTTGTACAGGGTCCTTTAGTTCGGGCTAGCAATTCTAAATCTTCTCTTATAGGAAGTCATAAAAATTTGACAAAATGTAACCTTAGCTGATCTTTGTTTTAAAAACTGATATCAGAGAGCACCGCTGAAGCTGACTTAAAGGAATATAGACTGAAGTAAGGAAGAACTGTCGGGACATTACAGTCAAAACATTTACCAATACTATGGAGGAGACGTGGTCAACCACTTGCATTTATCTTGTTCCTCTCTCAAAGTCTTACTAAAATCAATGTAAATAAAATAAAAAATGAATAAAGCCAAAAAATACAGAATGGTAAAAGAGTAATTAAAAAAAAATTGGAAGGTAGCAGGCAGGGGAGGGGTGGTAACTGCAGAGCACAGCCAGGGCAGCTCTCACCAGAGTGCCTGAGGGAAGCCTACTGATGAGGAAGAAAGCTTGTACCTGTTCTCAGTACACTAGAAGACAGGAGAATATTCTCACTCTCACCCCCATACTAGAATGTAAGATTATCCAGGCACACAGAACTTCCAGGCTGAGCCATATTTGAGGAAAATCTCCAAAATTAGAGACAGGGGCCCAAGTAAAGAAATAGAATAAAAGGACCTCTGAGAAAACAGCAACAATGCAAGGAACCAAAGTAACAACCATCAAAACATTATCATTAGTATTTCTAGAGCTGAAAAAGAATTTGGACTCATAATACACAAGTAGAATAGCATAAAAAAGCATGAGCTATTATTAACAAGGAACAATCAGAGAATAAAAAAGTACTCTGATATTAGAAATAGAATAGAATAAATGGAAGGTCTGAAAGATAAAACTGTGAAAGTTGCTTAGAAAATAGGTAAAAAAAAGGAAAGGAGATCATAAAATCTATAAAGGAGAAAGTTAAAGAGGAGGAGAAGAAATTATGAAAGGAATACTGTAAGATTATATTCCCGAACTAAACAACAAAATTCTCAAGATTAAAAGGGTTCACATCTAAATCCAGCATAACAACAACTATTATTATTTTGCAGTACTGGGGATTGAACCCAGGGATTCTCTACCATGGAACAACATCCTCAGCCCTGTTTACTTTCTTTTGAGACAGCTTCTCACTAAATTGCCTGGTTTATCTTGAAGTTGTAATTCTCTCGCCTCAGCTTCCCAAGTAGGAGTGGTCAAAGTGGGCAGCCTTGTCTTGTTTCTGATATCAGAGGGAAGCTGATAGGTTTTCCTTTCTTTTTGTGGTAGTGGGGATTGAATTTAGTCTGTGGATGTACATGATGTTGAGATTCACTGTGATGTATTCATAGCTGTACATGTCTTGTGTATGCCAGACAAGTGCCCTGCCACTAAACTATATTCCCAGCCCAAGTTTGTAGTCTTTTTTTAAAAAATATTTATTTTTTGGTTGTAGGTGAACAAAATATCTTTATTTTATTTTTTATGTGGTGCTGAGGATCGAACCCAGTGCCTCACGCGTGCTAGGCGAGCACGCTACCACTGCGCCACAACCCCAGTCCCCCAAGTTTGTAGTCTTTTAAAGATAAAATACTTTATTGCTAAAACCAGTGAGTGTTTTTTGTTTTTTCATTTTTGGGGGGTGGTTTTTTGGGCACTGGAAATCAATTTCAGGGGAGCTTCAGTACTGATCTACATCCTGGGCATTTCCATTTTTTCTTTTGAGTTACTTAAGGCCTTGCTAAATTGCTAAGGCTAACCTTGAACTTTCTTTTTTTTTTTACTGGGGAGTGATTACAGGGGTGCTTAACCGCTGAGCCACGTCCCCAACCTTTTTTTGTATTTTATTTTGAGACAGTGTCTCACTGAGTTACTTAGGGCCTTGCTAAGTTGCTGAAGCTAGCTTTGAACTCTTGATCCTCCTGCCTCAGCCTCCTGAGCTGCTGGGATTACAGGTGTGTGCCACTATGCCCAGTATTCCAGTGGTATATTTTAATAGAAAAGAATGCATGGAAAAGTTCAGGTTGGAATACTGGTTATCTAAATTAAAGGTAGATAATACCCAGAGAGTAAACATGCCAAGGAAAGTAGATGGTGAGTATTAGGGATTAGAGAGTGGACAGTTCTAGATTCAGTATAATTTTTAACTGTGCTAAGTGGTATGAGGGTGGGAAGGGGGATACTTGCTACTTAAAATACTTAAAATGTTTAAAAGTTCTACATAATGTACAGCAAATATTAACTTACAGTGATGATATATGGAATAGAGGAAACATAATGGAACTATAAAATGGCACCTCTACATGCAAATACCTGTAAGGTAGGAGTACTGCTTGAACACGTCAGATGGTGTAGGTCCTGTCAGCAGAAAAACATCAATGATTCCACTCTCTGACATCCAGCGCACATCAGTTCGAGATCTGACCATTTGTTTAGCAGCAGCTGGGCCCATGTGGGTCAATGTATACTGGGAAAGGAATGAAATGAAAATTTGAGAAATTTCCTCTAACCTATATTATCCAATTGTATGTAAATCCACTTCTTTAGATAGTACTGAAATTCACTGATTACACTCAAAGCTTTTGGTGGCAGAAACTGCCACCAAAAAAGAAAAAGAAAGCCAGGTGCAGTGACACATGCCTGGAATCCCAGTACTTTGGGAGGCTAAGACAGGAGAATCACAAATTCAAAGCCAGCCTCAGCAATGGTGAGGTGCTAAGCGACTCAGTGAGACCCTGTCTCCAAAAAAAACACAAAAAGAGGGCTGGGGATGTTGCTCAGTGGTCAAGAACCCCTGGGTTCAATCCCTGGTACCAAAAAAAAAAAAAAAAGAAAAAGAAAAAGAAAGAAAGAAAAAAGAAAAGAGCTAGACTACAATGCAGTGGATTTATTTATTTATTTATTCATTCATTCATTCATTCATTCATTCATTCATTTGCAATGCTGAGGATCAAACCCAGGGCTTTGTGCACACAAGGCAAGCACTCTACCAACTGAGCCATGATACCAGCCACCAATGCAGTGGTTTTTTTTCTTCTGTTAAGTATGACATACAATCATGATCCATAGCTTACCTCTACTGCAGGTTGTGTATTGATCTCCACTAGTGTTTCTGAGGCATTCAGCCAGAAAATGCCTATAGTCCTGCCCAGTTTGTGGGCCAAGAGATAAGGCACTGATCCATAAATGCCCATTTTGTCATGTATTTTATATCCATAGACATCCAGATTATAAAGACGGTAAGCATCTCCATCCCTAAAACATAAATGAGGATTATCATCAAATATCATTACAAATGTATTGTTAATAAATAGGACAGCTCCACTCTCCACTTTCCCATGCAAACACTTAAGTCCTATGCCTCTTCCAAGACTTAACACTTACCACTTCCCTAAATGTTTCCTGACACAACCTGGATGAATGTGGTCTCCCTCCTTTGACTCCTTTGGCACCCCCTCCTGTGACAATTGGTATACCTACGCCCATATCTCTGATCTCTTTTCTAAATATCTCTTGTGGAAAGGACAATCACCTGTGAATCCTCCACAATAGGAAGCACAAAAATACACATCCACTGACATATTTTTTTAAGTTTCTTTAGCTAAAACAAAAGGATAGTGTCCTAATAGACTCCACAGAGCTGGTAGGGAAAGATCAGGAACTGACTGGGGTGGGGACACAGAATTAGGTTAGTATGAGAGTAGCAGTTTCTTTCCTTTTTTGTTATTTGTTCTTTTTAGTTATACATCATAGTAGTGTTTTATTTTGACATATTTATACAAACATGGAGTATATCTTATTCTAATTAGGATCCCAGGCTTGTGGATGTACATGATGTTGAGATTCACTGTGATGTATTCATATTTGTACATAGGAAGGCCATGTTAGATTCATTCCATATATCAGAGAGAACATTCACCCTTTGTTTTTTTGGGATTGGCTTATTTCATTTAGCATGATAGTCTCCAGATCCATCCATTCACCAGCAACTATCATAAAGTCCTTCTTTCTATGGCTGAGTAATATTCCATTGTTTATATATACCACATTTTCTTTATCCATTTATCTATTGAATTGAGCTGCTATAAACATTGATATGGCTGTGTCACCACAGTATGCTGATTTTAACTCCTGTGGATATATACCTAGGAATGGCCTAACCAGGTCAAATGGTAGTTCCATTCCTAGTTTTTTGAGGAATCTCCTTACTGCTTCCCAGAGCTTTTTTTTTTTTAAATTATTTTTTTTAGTTGTTGATGGGCCTTTATTATTATTTTTTATTTATTCATTTTATATGTGGTGCTGAGAATTGAACCCAGTGCCTCACACATGCTAGGCAAGCGCTCTACCACTGAGCTACAACCCCAGCCCTTTCCAGAGCTTTTGCACCAATTTGCAGTCCCATCAGTAATGTATGAGTGCACCCTTCCCCCACATCCTTGCCAACATTTGTTGTTGCTTGTACTCTTGATTAATTGCCATTCTAACTGGAGTAAGATGGAATCTCAGTGTAGTTTTAGTTTGCATTTCTCTAATTGTTAGAGATGTTGAATATTTTTTTTCATGTATTTTTTGACTATTTGTATTTCTTTTTCTGTGAAGTATTTGTTCAGTTCCTTTGCCCATTTATTGACTAGGCTGTTTGTTTTTTGGGTGTTAAGTTTTTTGAATTATTTACATATCCTGAAGATTAAGAGAGCGGCAATGGTATGGACTTGTCATTGTGCCTGTTAAATAAACAATATCTGACCCTTAGCAATCTGGATTAGACTCTGTTTCTCTTTGGTTCTGTTTCCTGCTAGTCTGATGCCTGTGGTTATTGTCTGTTAGTGTTAACCTGAAATGACCTTCCCCAAGGAATCAGAAGTTATATAAGATGCCATTTTCTGTCTCACTATCCCCTTTAGAGTAAGTGCTGTTTTCTAGGTCAGTGATTTTTCACAGTATATTCTCCTAGGGCTCTACAAAAAGGCCTTGTGAGGTAAACATGAAACATAGGGATAAAGATCTCTCCCCAACTTTGACTGCAGCCATTTCCAATTTTCACTTCTTCTATATTGTTATAGTTTATACACTTAGCTAATTTTTACCAAAAAAATTGAAAACTATTCCTCTGTATGATCATTCAAAGAAGGTTCTTAAAACTCCACAAGTAATATCAAATCAGAGCCTCCTGTAAGAATTCTTATTTTCACATACCCAGTATTTTTAAGTTGGTGTGACTCTGCATGTTGTGGGATCCCATAGAGATGTTCAAATCCATGTAAGGAGAAATCCAAACCAATGGAGGCAGGACCTGTAGAGCCCAGGACACCAACTGAGTTTTGCTTCTCAAGAGGATACTCAATTAAGGAGATTCAGTTAACAATGGTGTAGCAAGACAATGAGACCAGGTGTAGAAAGACCTGAGCTTGCTCTGATAAATAAAAAAATGCTCTATAATGACTACCTGTAAGATGTTATATTCAGGTATTGCTGGGATACAAAAATGCATATACAAGACAAAGCTCTGGTCACTTATTATGTTGCCTTAGCTGTGTGCTGAAGCTCTGACTTTGTTTATAATAAATAACTTTATTACCTGTACAAAACATGTTTACAAAGTTTTAGATTTTTTCTTAATCAAAATTTTGCTAAAGTATATTGTGTACTTCTTTGTTTTAGAATGCAAAGGATATTAAGCACTTTTAATATTTGCTAGATGGATGATTGTGTATCTTCCACCTGATTAACATTCTTACTGCCAACTTTGTCACTGCCTACACGGACTCTAATGTCAACCCCAGGAAAAACTTTGTTAGCTCCTCAAAATACTGTGATTGTAGGTATATGAATTTCCTTTAACTGAAGAGTCCTTTATATAACAATTAATTTAGAGATAAAAGTAGAAATAAGTATGAGACAAAACATTTACTTAAATTTACACTTACGTTAAAAGTACTTTACATACCACTTATAGGATTTTTTGGGGAAAAGGGTGTTAAAGAAAAAGTAAAAAGACTATGATGTCACAGAAAGGAGAGAACCATACCCTTCATACAATTGAGCATTCTGATTTTGTCAGCCCTGATTATACCATGCTGTAGATATGTATAGCTAGAACAAGGATTTTCAAGGAGTTAGGGAAGGTTTGTTATTCTATAGGGAAGGGAGGAGGGAGAGAAATGAGTATTTTTCTAACCACATATGCCCATGTGTCTGAAAGAGATCTCCTAAGAGACAGACTCTAGCTCCTCCTCTAACGCCATCATGGAGCCTGGTGAGAAATGTCACAGATAGGCACGTGACACCCATGTGAATGATGAGGAGACCCTGAAATGTTTAAGAACTGCCTTGGAATGTTGAAGCTGATAAATTCTATAATTTGGTTTCTCATTACTTGAATATCATAAAGACAGAATGCAGGGGCTGGCGTTGTGGCTCAGTGGTTGAGTGTTTGCCTAGCATGTGTGAGGCACTGGGTTAGATTTTTAGCACCACATATAAATAAATAAAATAAAGGTCTACTGACAACTAAAAAATATTTTTAAAAAATTGAATGCAGAATTTGTAGCTGT
This sequence comes from Geosciurus inauris, assembly GCA_004024805.1. Classification (NCBI taxonomy): domain Eukaryota; kingdom Metazoa; phylum Chordata; class Mammalia; order Rodentia; family Sciuridae; genus Geosciurus; species Geosciurus inauris. The sequence goes on from PVHX01001568.1 coordinate 157,544, forward strand.
TTGATCAACTGGACAGTATAGCAGTATGCTGACCTAGGCCCCTTTGCAGGGCCTGTACTTTCCCCCTACTAAAAGCATATAATTACCATTTCTTTGTTGCAATGCATTACTGAAGGATAGAGGACACAAATTTGGTATTTTTGTTCACTTTCAGAAATTATTTGTTTTAGGTGCCAAAACTCACAGAACTTTTAGATAGATACTTAGCCATTTTGAAGCTAGACCAGTTTCAATGTACCATTAGCTTTGATATCCACAAAATTTCCAAATTTCTCCTCCCAAAGGCCTAGATCCTCTTGATTTTCCTGTTAATACAAAAAGGGGAGCTAATTAAGTTTATAAATTGTAACAAATGTGGTTACCACCCTTATAGACCTATGCCCCTAATTAGCAGGAAGTAGTTAATGATTTGATTTCATCGCCCCTAATCCCCTATATGATTTAGGTTCTCCAACCCTTGAGGGGGGAAATGTTAGGTAGCAGTTAGTAATGAGTAGTGAAATATGAACCAATAGCATAGCAAAGTCACAAAATTTCTTTGAAATTGCCTTTAATGAACAATCAAGTAACTTACAGAAGAACAAGTGTACTAACCCTGAGAATAAGCAGGTAGAAACAAAGAGAGTCAATTAAGAAATATATCAAGAATGGAAGATCAATGGGGCTAACTCTTGGCAGGGTCTACTGAAGTCATTATGAAGTTAGCATTTATGGCCACAGGTTCCTTAATCTAGGGTCAAAAACTCCTCAGCCTGAGGTGAAGGAGGAGATAAACATCTGATTGGTAAAGACCGCAGAAGGTGGTGCCTAGTTCTCTTGACAAACATCAAACAGTAATAAACTTGGAAACCACATTGTTTCTTTATTGTTCTCTTCTTGGAGGTGAACCCCTCTCTCTCTTTCTCTGTCTCTCTCTTTTTTGTGTGTGCTCTTCTTGAGCCCTACTATATTTCACTCATAGTGAAATAAAATTCTATTGCTTAGCTTTTCAAGTCTGACTTTACATTTTGTAAGGACACAAGAACTGAAGTTTGGAGCTTCAGCTCCCAACTCTCCTGTGATGATGCCACACTGCACATTTTACTTGGATTATTAAAAAATAATACTAAAAATTAATTAATTTTTTAGAATTAGTTTGTGCTATCAGTATATTTAATAAATCAAACCTGTATTTTATATAAATGTCATTAATCATCCTTATGAACTAAAGCTGACATTTTCATTGTGGTAAAATAACCTAAAATTTACCATTCTCACTATTTTCAAATATGCAGTTCACTGGCATTAAGTACATTAGCTCTGTTGTGTGGTGACATCCATTGTCATCATCTCTCTCCAGGACTTTTTTCAACTTCCCAAACTAAACTTCCCTATCTGTTACATAATAACTCCCCATTTCCTCCCTCTCCACCCATGGCAACCCTTTTCTACTTTCTATCTCTATAACTTTGACTACAATAGGTACTTCATCAAGTGGAATTACATAGCATTTGTTCTTTGTGACTAGCTTATTTCACTTAGTATAGTGTTTTCAAGTTACATTCATTTTGTAGCATTAATTAGAATTTCCTTTCTTCTAAAGGCTGAATAATATTTCATTGTATGCATAATACCACACTTTGTTTATGTACTCATTCATCAAGAGACTTGGGTTGCTTCCTCATTTTGTCTACTTTGAATAAGCTGCTGTAACTTCGCTTTTTTTTTGGTACTTCGGATTGAACTCAGGGGTACTCAACCACTGAGCCACATCCCCAGCCCTATTTTGTGTTTTATTTAGAGACAGGGTCTCACTGAGTTGCTTCTTAACATCTCGCCATTGCTTAGGCTGGCTTTGAACTCGTGATTCTCCTGTCTCAGCCTCCCAAAGTGTTGGGATTACAGGCATGCACCACCGTGCCCGGCTTATCCTCACTTTTGAGTATAAACCCAGAAGAACTATTAGATTGTATTATAATTCCATTTTTAATTTTTTTGAGGAATAGCTAGACCTTATGACATGAATATCTGCACATGAACTAAAGTGAGTGAAAGCACTTTGAAAAATGGTAGTGTTTATATATGGAAGAATTTTTAAAAATTGAGCTGGGGATGTAGCTCAGAGGCAGAGTATTAACTTAGCAAATATGAGGCCCTGAGTTCGATCCCCAGCACTAGGGGTGCAGGGAGAAAAACATTTTTCATGTAAACATAAGGTAAAACATTGAGATGAAATAACCTCAATCTGTTTTTCTTTTTCTTTTTTTGGTTGTAGATGGACACAGTATCTTTATTTTATTTATTTTTATGTGGTGCTGAGGATCAAACCCAGTGCCTCACACATATGAGGCAAGCACTTTACCACTGAGCTACAATCCCAGCCCTTCAATCTGTTTTGAGAGATCCTAAATAGAGATTTCTTTTTGCTAAGATGGGCACTTTTCCCTTTGTCTTCCAACTAGCTAAACTACAGCTATATTCTTATAGTGACTTGAAAAGTCAAGTCAACTGGGATCGTGATGACTATTCAGGTCCATAACCTTATTTTCAAAAATTTTTTTAGTTGTTGATGAACCTTTATTTTTTACTTATTCATTTATATGCAGTGCTGAGAATTAAACCCAGTGCCTCATGCATGTTAGGCAAGCACTCTACCACTGAGCTATAACCCCAGCCCTGAGGTCCATAATCTTTTGATCTAGAGCTACAAACTTTGCTAGATTTATGAAAGTCTCCTTTTCTCTAGGATAATAAAAATGTTTTTAAAAAACTGCATGTGTATGAGGGCTGGGGTAATGACTCAGTGGTAGAGTGCTCACCTAGCATGCGTGAGGCACTGGGTTTGATCCTCAGCACCACATAAAAAAAAGGTATTGTGTCCACCTACAACTAAAAAATAAATATTTTTAAAAAACTGTATGTGTATAAAATGCAAATTCTTTAAAAAGAATTCTCTGTCCATTTCTGGGTTATTTATTCATAATTAAAGTTTCTGTAAGATGGACCTGTACATTTTTAAAAGGCATGCCTGAATCTTTAATGGAGGGATTAGTATCCTGGGACTACAGATGGTGTTTAGAGTCCATGAACTCTATCAAAAGATATGAAATTCAAAAACTTTTCTACAGGTATGGTTCAGTTTTCATTAACTTCTTGCAAAGAGTCTGTGGCTCAGGCTTTACCATTATGTTCTTCAGAAGGTCTTCTGCAGACCCTCACTTGGTCAGGTCCCTTCTTGTATTCTCCCAATCATTTAGTAAATACCTACCTTTCCCAAAAGATTCTAAGTTCCTAAGACATGTTTGGGATTTGTTTTATTCAAGGATTATTCTTTTTGTCCAACATAATGCGTAGAAAAAAAGCAGGCACTTAAGATATATCTGTTTTTATGAATAAATGAATGTATGAATGAATAAATAAAGGAAAGAACCCATAAGATGATAAGGCAAGCAATGAGATGTAATCCCATTTACATGTAGTAGAATATTAACAAGTGCTCTTCTGTAGAAGGGAGGAACAGAATTCATTACGTGCCGCAAAATTATGATAGTGGTGAAGAACATAACAAAGATAAATTGCTCCATCTAGATTACCTGAGAGGTGTTGATGGATGCACTCTCCTCATTTTCTTTGGTAGTTCTGTTTTAACATAAAGAAAGTTATTTCACTCAATGATGGAAAGACTGACAGAATTTTGTTCAATGATTTTCATTTTCAACTTTTAAGATTTCATAAATTATATCCTTTAACTTACTAAATATAAAATCAAGCTTAGAAAATTGAATATTAATGTACAAACCAATAGCTTGGTTACACAAATGTACATTCATTTGAAAATTTAACACTCTAAAATACCTTTATTTTTATTATAAATGTAATACATGCTCATAATATTTCAACAAAAAATAAGTAGGTAAAACATAGCTTAACCCACTCATCGTTACCCTGGTACACAGTAACATAATGTAGTCTCCCAGAATTATTGTGACAATTTATTCTCAATTTACTCTTCCACCCAAAGTTGTATTTGAGTGTTTACCTCCCTACAATTTTTTTGTTTTGGTACTATACCACTGAGCTACATCCCCATCCGTTTTTATTTTTATTTTTTATTTTGAGGCAGGATCTCACTAAATTGTACAGGCTGGCCTCAAACTTGAAATTCTCTTGCCTCAGACTCCCAAGTTACTGATTTTACAGGTGTGCACCCCTGTGCATGGCTCTCCTCACATTCTTTGTGTGTGTGTGTGTGGGGGGGTACTGGAAATTAGACCCAGAGGTGCTTAATTACTGAGCCTCATTCCCAGCCCTTTTTCAATTTTTATTTTGAGACAGGGTCTTGCTAAGTTGCTTAGGGCCTCACTAAATTGCTGAGGATGGCTTTGAACTTGCAATCCTCATGCCTCAGCTTCCTCAGCAGCTGTGATTACAGGCATGCACCATAGCTCTCCTCACATTCTTAACAACACTGGGTTTTTCCAATCTTTTGGGTCTTTGTCATTGTAAAATTTTAGGAAAGATAAGGCATTTCTATTTGTACTTCGATAGTCATTAATGATGTCAATTCCTTTTTTTTTTTTTTTGGTACTGAGGATTGAACTCAGGTGTTCGACCACTGAGCCACATCCCCAGCCCTATTTTGTGTTTTATGTAGAGACAGGGTCTCACTGAGTTGCTTAGTGCCTCACCATTGTTGAGGCTGGCTTTTAACTCGCCATTCTCTTGTCTTAGCCTCCCAAAGTGCTGGGATTACAGGTGTGTGCCACGGCACCCGGCTTCAATTGCTTTTTTATACATTTAATGGTACTTCTATTTCTTCCTCTATGAATCATTTATTCACACTCATTATACATTAATTTGTGTCTTTAACGTAAAACACAGAATATAGGCAAAAGAACACAAAGCATAGAGCATATACAGAAAGTTTAAAGAATAATACTAAGCAAAGAGCTATAAATACCACTGTGCTTAAGCAATTGAAGTAACTTGTTCCTTTGGAGTGTCTGTGCACCTCTCTTCCAATCTATCTGCCTTTCTCCCCTTCCCTTCAAAGACAACATTATGAAATTTTGTGTTGATCATTCTCTTGGTGTTTTAAAAAAGTATACCCATATATATAAATCCCCAAACAATACATGATTAGGTTTTGCCTTTTAAAAATTTATAACACGAAAGTATACTATTTATATTCTTTTGTAACATGCTTTTTTCACTCAATACATTCATTATGTTAACATGCCTTGCTGTAGTTTGTATCCTCCATTTTTAAATTTGCTTATTGTTCTTTTGCTTATTGATTAGATGAACTTTTTCTCTATTGTACATTATTGCACATATAAAATTTTTTTTTTTTTGGTATTGAGTATTGAACCCAGGGGTACTTAACCACTGAGCCACATCCCCAACTTTTAAAAAAATTATTTTTATTTTTAAACTTTTAAAGTACAATTTAGAATCCAGAGTATATAGTAACAATAATCACAGGTCTGCATGGGTGAACAAAAATCAAAGCATAGCCTTAAATCTCTTATACATTTAGGAAACAGTGTTAATGATCAGAAATAGACTTAGTCAAAGCAAACATATATAAGACAGATCTTCAAATGACAGTGTGGCCCTTCTGTGTCAGATACAATGCATAAAAGAGAATACTTATTTGTTGTCTTGTCACTAAACTTACATAAACTTTCATTTTATAAAACTTTTACATAACAGACAAGGCTTAGACAGATAGTTCTCAGATGCATACGTATACCTAGTTACATATATTTTGGATGTCAACAATATTGTTATAACCTAAATAACAGTTGTTTGTTTAATCAGTTACAAAGTAATCATTTAAGACTTTAAAACAGGTAAAAACCTAATTCCTTTAAGACTTGGTTTCCCCAAGTAATAAAACCTAACAAATACAAGAAAATTATCGATAGATAAGCACAGATGAATGTTTCAGACTTCAGTCCATATCAGTACATTAAAGTTCTATTAACTTTGTGCTAATTATGTCAATTTAATCACAAACACAAACTTGCTGAGATTTACCTTCCACCAACTTTCTGAGACTTACTTTGACATTCACAAATTTACATCCTTAGTTTTGTCCTCTTTCATCTTGGATTTTAGTCAAAGAATATTACCTTACCAGAAAAAATACTTTCTTATCAAGAAACATTTCTTTTACCTTCTAATTTTCCATACTAAAATATTTCCATACATATACCTTTCTTTTATCTTTTTTAGTTTCAGATCCTTTCTTTTAATTTTTTTAGTTTGAATATTTTCACATATATATTCATATATATGTTTATATACATTCATAGATATATGAATATATCCTAATAGCAACCAAACTCCTGCTCATGCATTTTCATATATATTCAGTTACATAATTATACACTATATCTAAAACAAATTATAAACATACATCTCAAAAGAAAAATAACTACATAAAAATTTACATCCATTTAAATGTTTTCATGTATATTTTTACGTTTATATTCATATTTGCATTCCTATATATGGATAAAAATTTCAATCCCTAAACTAGCCCTAACTATTTTTCTACATTAGTCCTATACCCACCAATACACCTTGGAGAAACCTCTATACATATAAACCATAACATTTTAAATGAATATACCTATGTATTTGGGGATATAAATTCATAAATTCACATAAAAACCCATAGATATTTTATAATATATACTCATTTCCATAAGCATAACCCAGATTTCACACATAACAATATTGTTTACCTTAAAAATATCCATAGATAGAAGTGTGTATATATAAATTTTGATATATATTACTTTATATTCATATTTATATTCATATATATTGATATGTATGTCCCAAAGGTAACCCATTCCCTAAACCAAAGCCATAATACAGAACTAAATCAAACCTTACTCATAATCATGAGCCTTTTAAACAAAAATTATAAATATTACTTTGAATATCCATGTATACTTATATATATATTTTGTATTTTTATATACATTCATATATATATATGTATGTACCCTAATAGCAACCAAAATCCTACCCATAAATTTTTATATATATTGTTACACAATCATATCCTGTATCTTACCAAAACTGTAAATATCCATCTCAAAATAAAAATAACTATATACAAATCCATACCATTTAAATATTTTCATGTATAATTTTACATATATATTCATATTTGTTTACATATATATGGAAAAAATGTTCAAACCCAGTATTACTGTGTTGTGGTCTATTTGATTCTTGAAGTTGAGAAGAATTTGTTTGATGTGCGTAGATCCTCCATTGTTTGGGGCAAAAATATTTATGATTATTATGTCTTAATGATGTATAATGCCCTTAAGCAGTATGAAATGGCCTTCTTTGTCCTTTGTGATTAACTTTGGCTTGAAATCCACTTTATCTGATATGAGAATAGAAACCCCTGTTTGTTTATGTGATCCATATGAGTGACATGTTTTTTCCTATCCTTTCACCTTCAGTCTGTGGATCTCTTTGCCTATGAGGTGAGTCTCTTGGAGACAGCATATTGTTGGGTCTTGTTTTTTAATACAATCTTCCAGTCTATATCTTTTAAAAAATATTTATTTTTTAGTTGTAGGTGGACACAATATCTTTTTTATTTTATTTTATTTTTTTGGTACCAGGGACTGAACTCAGGGATACTTGACTACTGAGTCACACTCCCAGCCCAATTTTGTGTTTTATGTAGAGACAGAGTCTCTACATAAAGAGTTGCTTAGCAACTCACAGTTGCTGACGCTGGCTTTGAACTTGAGATTCTCCTGTCTCAGCCTCCCAAAGTGCTGGGATTACAGGCATGCACCACCGTGCCCAGCTGGACACAATATCTTTATTTTTATTTTTATGTGGTGCTGAGGATTGAACCCAGCGCCTCCCGTGTGCTAGGTGAGCATTCTACCACTGAGCCATAACCCCAGCGCCCCCGTCTATGTCTTCTGATTGATGAATTTAGGCCATTAATGTTCAAGGTTATTATTGAGATATGATTTGTGTTCCCAATCATTTTGGTTTATTTCTAGTTTTTAATTTGAATTAGTTTCTCCTTTGATTAACTATTCCTTCAGTGTAGTTCCTCCCTTTACTGGTTTTCATTTTTTTTTTTTCATTTCATCTTCATGGAATATTTTGTTGAGAATATTCTGAAGTGCAGGCTTTCTGGTTGTGAATTCTTTTAATTTTTGTTTATCACAGAAGGTTTTTATTTTATCTTCAAATCTGAAGCTTAATTTTGCTTGATGTAGGATTCTTGGTTGGCATCAATTTTCTTTCAGAGCTTGGTATATGTTATTCCAGGACCTCCTTGCTTTAAGGGTCTGGGTTAGAAAATCAGCTGAGATCTGTATTGGTTTCCCCTTCCATGTAATCTGATTTTTTTCTGTCACAGCGTTTAAAATTCTATCCTTATTCTGTATGCTAGGCATTTTCATTATGATGTGACTTGACATGGGTCTGTTATAATTTTGCACATTTGGGGGTCCTATAAGCCTCTTGTATTTGATTTTCCATTTCATTTAGATTTGGGAAATTTTATGATATTATTTTATTGAAAAGATCATACATTCCTTTTTTGTTTGTTTGTTTTTATCTCTGTGCCTTCATCTATCCTGATATCTTAAATTTGGTCTTTTCATGTTATACCATAATTCTTGGAAGTTCTGTTCATGGCTTCTTAACATCTCTCCATAGTCAACTCTATTTTCAAGAGTATATATTTTGTCTACATTGCCTGAGGTTCTGTCTTCCAAGTGATCTAGTCCGTCAGTGATGCATTCTACTGAATTTTAAAATTTGGCTTATTGTTTCCTTCATTTCAAGGATTTCTGTTGGTTTTTTGTTTTTCAGAATCTCTATCTCTTTATTGAAGTGATCTTTTGCTACCTCTATTTGCTCTCTTACATCATTCTTTACTTTGCAGATCAGTTTAACCATGTACATTCTAAACTCTTTCTCTGACATTTCTTCTACTGTAGTGTCGATGGTTTCTGCTATTGGAGTATCTTGGTTTGCTTGGGATTTGTTCCGTTACTTTTTATGTTGTTTGTATATCTATCCATCTGGCAGTATGGATCTGAGGCAGGAGAGTTTCTACCCTGTGGACTTTAAGTGTCCCTGAAGGTTTCCAGTACCTCACTGTTTAGAGGCGGACAAATAACAACAGCAACTAATGCAAACAATTTATAGCATTAAACTAAATAGTTCCAACTATGATATCTATAATGTCAATTATCACAATAAATAGAAATGATATCATCAGTTATTGCCTAACATAAAAACAGCAAGTTTGCAAAAGGGTTTACCTTTTCAGATGGTGGACAGAGAGAGAACAAAAAAGAGATATAGGATGTGATGATTATGAGGAAGGAGGAGAGAAAACAGAAGTAAAAGATTAAAGGAAGAGCGAAAGAGAACAATAGAAATTGGCTGTTAGCAGAAGAAGAGAGAGAAATCAAGGTAAATACAGGAGAAAAATATATATAAAGCAAAAATTTTTAAAAATTAAAAATAAAAATAAAAGTATACAAAAAAGAACTAAAATATACTAATCAAACATCCTAGTTCACAAAAATATTATCCATGTAGAATAACTGGCTTCAGAAATGCTAGAGATAAGAAGAAAAAATAGGAAACTGTATAAATGTCTTTGTACTATTAAGATCATAAACAGTGAAAAATAATTTAAAAATATAAATAAAAGAAAACAATCATAATGAAAAGTTAAAGAATTCTTTCCATTGGAGTTCAAAATATTCTTAGCTCCTCTTCTCAGTAGTTTTAGGTGGATCTTCTGGAGTGTGATGCTCCACCTTCTGGATTGCTAGAGTGAAGGAGGTAATCCCATAGGAGGCAGGGTTTAGTCTCCAAACTCCAGGCTCTTTGATGAATGCTAATTGGTCTGGAGATTTTTAATCAGCACACTTCCAGTGCCCAGTATTTGCTAGTCCACGCTGGAAGACTATATCTTAGTCTTGAAGTAAGCTATCAGTTCTCTAACTTTGTTAGTCTCCTCAGTGATAAATTGGCTGGGTCTTTTGCCTTTCCATGTAACTTTGGTTTGTGGACATTCACAAAATAACTTGCTGGGATTTTAATTTAGATTGCATTGAATCTACAGATCAGGTTGGGAGAACCAGCATCTTGACTTGAGTTGTTCTATCCATGCAAACAGAGTATCTCACTATTTATGTTGTTCTTTGAAATCTTTCATCAGAGTTTTGCAGTCTTCCTTACATAGATCTTGTACTTATTTGGTTAAATTTAAAGATAAGTGTTTTGTTTTGGAGGTGCTAATATAAGTGATAAATGTGTTTTTTTATTTCAAATTGTACTTGTTCACTGCTGGTACACAGGAAAGTAATTGATGTTTGTACATTTAATTTTACATCCTGTATCCTAACCCATTCATTCTCTAGGAGGGTTTTATTTTTATTTTTTTATTTGTGATACTGGTAGTTTAACTCAGGGCCTCACATGTACTAGGCAAGTACTCTACCACTAAGCCATAGCTCCAGGCCCTTAAAAAGAAAGATATTTTTTTAATATTTAAAATTTAAGATAGAAATAAATGAAACCCAGAAAAAGAAAATCCTCACTATTTGGGAATAATAAATACTAAATGCTCTCTGCAGACCATGTAATATGTTCACTATAATGACAAAATGCAAAGAATACTGATTGGAAGATTTAAAATAATAATGGATTTTTTTTAAAGGAAGAATCTCTTCCTTACCATTACTTCTCAGTCATGTGACTGGGAACAAGCAGCTTTGATGGAGTGGATAGTCCCAGAAAATTCCTATAGAACTATTCATGTCTACAGTTATTCCAGTTATTTTAAGGCAGAAAGTGACATTCTGAAGACACGGTAGTTCACATTAATATTTTTTTAGAAGACTGTGTGGAAGGAGAGAATGCCATCAGTCACACACAGAAGTAGTAAGAGTGCAACATTCTCAAAAGTTTGGGAATCATTTTTGTCACAAAGCATGTACTTACCTGCACAGGTGAACACATGAAATTTTTCAGAGTATCACAGCAAAAAGGCAAACCACTTTTCTTTTTTTTTTTTAATATTTTTTTTTTAGTTGTTGATGGATCTTTATTTTATTCATTTATTGTTTGTATGTGGTGCTGAAGATCAAACCCAGTGCTTCACGCATGCTAGGCAAGCGCTCTACCACTGAGCTACAGCCCCAGCCCAGCAAACCAATTTTCTTTGATGATTTGTTATCTAGTTAGGCAACTGATATTCATAACCAGGTTTTGTTAGCATTAAGTAATGTGTAAAAATACCTTTGTTTAGGAGGAATCTGTAGGTGCTCAAAGTACAATTGGCCCTGGGAATTTATGCTCATCACAACCTCTTTTTCAGACACCAAGTCTATCTTGAATGGGTTTGCCGTGATATGACACTTCAGATCTCCTTTTCCGTCTGCCAATATTAGACTGCCTATATCCCCTGAACATGAAATCAGCCTAGAAAACAGATCAGGAAGGGAAAAATAAATTGCTACAGGTTATTTTTTTCAGTTGTAGATGGATGTAATATCTTTATTTTATTAATTTGTTTTTATGTGGTGCTGAGGATTGAACCCAGTGACTCACGCATGGGAGGCAAGCGCTCTACCACTGAGCCACAGCCCCAGCCCATAAATTGCTATAGGTTTACATGATTCTATGTGATTTATAATTCAAAGTAATTAATTAGTAAATCAATCTTCATGTAATATAGCATAGATAAGACAGTGGAAAACCATCGTTAAGAGCATGGGCTTTGGTGTCAGAGAGCTTGGACTGAACATAACTTTACTATATACTTTATAACATTAGATAATGAAGTTATCCCAACATTTCTAGGTCTGAGCTTTCTTATCTGTTAAAGTACAGATAAAAGTTACAATGCATGGGCTGGGGCTGTAGCTCAGTGGTAGAGTGCTTGCCTAGCATGTGTGAGGCACTGGGTTCGATCCTCAGCACCACATATAAATAATAATTGAATAAAATAAAGATCCATCAATAACTAAAAAAAAAAATTAAAAAAAAAAGTTACAATGCATACAGTTTTTGGACAGAATTAAGTGAGATAATGCATAGTGCCTGACACAGAAACACTCAAATGTTAACTGTCATCATCAGTATTACTTCTGTGTGTAAAGTCTAGTAACACTTTGGTGTACAGAATTTAAACATTATTTTCCTTTCTCATTCTCACTATACATTCAGAAATTAAGGAGTCTACAGGAAATGGAACCAGGTCAATTATTATTTCTCTACTTATTACGTGTCTCTCATCAGCCTCCAATTTGACAGGCAGACTGTTAAGATGTTTTGGAGCCTGAGGATGTAAGCTCAGAGCCAGCACTTAATATCCCTCTCAGGTCTAGATCTCTCCCTTTCTGTAGTGCACATTCACCCTAGTAAAAGATTATAGGACTCTTTAGGGATCGTTACATGGGACAGTTTATGTTCTTATTATGTCCTTTCAATCATTTTCCATGGATTCTAGGCCTCCCTTTCAAGTAGATGCTTGAAACCTGGAAACCAATTCTGTCTGGAGTTGGTTGAGAGGCTATTTCACTGTTAATTAAACCTAGAGTTCTTTTGATTATTACAACAAGTAGGACTCTAGTCCATCTGTCTTAGTCTAATGGACCCCAGGATACACTGTTAACTACCCTGAGGGTTAAAATGTTTTGTATACTATTGAGCTCTATTGCATATTATGAAATTATGTCCACTCTGTCTCTGACAACTAAATGCTGGTACCTTGCCTCTATCACCTTGAATCTTATCACTGCACCTACAATTAGAGAGGCCATTTTAATAGCATCATTTCCCACCATTATTTCCAGTCTGCCAAAACAAAAACAATTCATGCTTTACAACTGTTCCTTTGCCAACACATTTTTCAGTGAAGGGGTATCTTCTGGATTTTCTTGCAGAAAGAATGAGGGGCTAGGTGAGCTGGTTGCATGTGACAAATCCACCTGAACATCTTTTTTTAAAATAATTTTTTAGTTGTAGATGGCAACAATATTTTTATTTATTTTTATGTGGTGCTGAGGATCAAACCCAGTGCCTCATGCATGCAAGGCAAGTGCTCTACCACTGAGCCACAATCCCAGCCCCATCTTTTTTTTTTAATATTTTTTTACTTATAGATGGACACAATACCTTTATTTATTTATTTTATGTGGTGCTGAGAATTGAACCCAGTGCCTCACACATGTGAGGCAAGTGCTCTACCACTGAGCCACAACCCCAGCCCTCCACTTGAACATCTTAATCTCCCTAAGTCTATGAATCATTTCTTCTATAATGTGCTTTGGAATTTCTAGATCTCAGTTTAATCATCAGAATCCACAGCTGAGTTTAGTTCAAAGTAAATCAACCAAGCAAACAACCTGAACCACTCTCAGTTGTCCCACTTAGCATATTAAATCTATATTCTCTGGTACATGTACCTGTGTCAATAAATTTAACCTGATCTAAAATAGGTTCTCCTTCTTATCTAGAAATCCCTCAGAATCATTTCTACACATTTCCCAGGTTTTTGTCATTACAAAATCTTATAATTCTGTTGGCATGTGAGCCTTCTCCTCCTAAGTTTAAATGTAATAGGCTCAAACAAGTTGGGATCTGGCTGTGACAATGAGTCTGGAGGCAATTACGGATAGTAAGGGTAAGATGCAAGGAACACTGAAATCCCTTTTCAAGGTTTATCTTAGGTGAGGTCAGGGTGTTCAAGCAAGTGAGGATCAACCTTATTGGACATAAGTGCTGGTGAGTAAAATGATAAAGAATAAATAGAATGGGTAACTTAGAAAACTGATAATCTTATCCCTGAATAATTGAATACTAATCCTGAAAATGATTATAGCTTTGAACAGACAAAGTAGGAGAAATATAAAAAAATCTATTCAAGATACAATAAAAGAACATATAGAGGGTATACATAAGATATCTTGTTCCTTGGCTTACCTTACAGTGCTTGGTTTGCTGGTGAGGACATCAGGAACTTCATACCTGGGTTTCAGTGGAGTCTCTTCATTAATTTTAAGCCTGAAAATGTTTCTCTCTATACCATAAACTTCAGCCAAAAGAGGAACCTGGGAACAAATTTATGAGATTAGCTTCAACAGGTTATCCCAATGATAGTCTAACGAATTACAATAATCAGAAAGTAATGTTTAAATTATTGTAAGTCAATAAAATTGGAGAAAAATGGAAATAACAGAAAGAACAAACTCCTCAATTTATGTACTTGCTTGGCCACATCTATAGTAGCACAAGAAATACCTTATGAGTAATTGGCTAGGTAAACATATAATTGTCCAAACCAGGATCTTTTTTTTTTTTTTTTTTTTTG
>PVHX01001568.1:172023-184438 GCA_004024805.1 Geosciurus inauris
GCACCAGGGACTGAACTCAGGGGCACTCGACCACTGAGCCACATCCCCAGCCCTATTTTGTGTTTTATGTAGAGACAAGGTCTCACTGAGTTGCTTAGTGCCTCGCCATTGCTGAGGCTGGCTTTGAACTCGCGATCCTCCTGTCTCAGCCTCCCTAAGTGCTGGGATTACAAGCGTGAGCCACCGCGCCCGGCTCAAACCAGGATCTTTAGAATGAAAAGTCTACTAATAATTACACTGGATAACAGGCATAAACTGAAACCAGCCTTGGGAAATTGAGATACATGGCCACTGTTATCTATGATAAACTACAGATGTGCCAAGAATAACAGTTTGAGTGTTAAAACCACAATAATTCGATTCCAGCTGAATGAAAGGTAAAGGATAGCAGGCCACAGGCTCCATTTGTGTACAATGAATCAAAATGCATTCTGCTATCGTGTATACCTAAGTAGAATAAATAAATAAATAAAATTTTAAAAAAAGAAAAGAATAGAGAGTAAAATGATGATCTTTGGGGTTCTCTAGTGGTAGAAGAAATAAGGCTTGAGGCACTAAAATCAAGTCATCTTCTATAGCTACAAACAGGCCTGGGAAACTCTCTCAAGGGGCATTTAGGTAAACTTCTGTCTACAATGGAAGATGGAAACAACACAACTATAAAAAGATACATCTGAAAAAAATCCTACAAAACAACAAACCCTGTGAGACAGAAATGGCTTACAAAATGAGGGATCTAGATCAGAGGACTATTTTAAGACGGTGGCTTTCAAATGGTGTGTCATGCCACACTAGTCTATGGCAAATTCTTCATGACATGTGATGCCAAGTTTTGGTTACAAATGAATACCTATGTTACTATTCATACATCTAAACAAAGAGTAAGCTGGGTAGGCTGTGTGATATACTGTAGAAGAGATGATATATGGTGATAGGAAGCATGGAAAATATCAAGTCACACCAAAAATGTTTTAGTTTTCAAGGAACTTTGCCTCTTGAGAATACAGAAGAGCAGTCAAGGCATGTAAACAGTGACATGATACTGAAGAGTGACAGACTAACTGGCAGTATGGCTGTGGATGCTTTTTAAAAAAAATATTTACTTTAGTTGCAGATGGACATAATACTTTTATTTTATTTATTTTTTTATGTGGTGCTGAGGATTGAATCTAGTGCCTCGCTGGTGCTATGCAAGCACTCTACCACTGAGCTACAACCCCAGCCCCTGTGGATGCTTTTATAGACACTTTAAGACAGAACTATGTTGAGTACATTTCCATTGCTCTCTTAAATTCAACTAACATTTATTTAGCATTGTGATGATTAAGCTCTTAGGAAGACTGTAATTTAAGAGATGAAATAGATACAAAGTTCACATAAGGTATTTTATAAGTGCAGATATAAAGACAAGTATAGTGCTAGGGGGAACAAGGAAGGGAACTATTTTTTGTTTTATTTTATTTTGGGCACTAAACTCAGGGACACTTTACCACTGAGCCACATCCCCAGCGCTTTTTATTTTTTATTCTGAGACAAGGTCTCACTAAGTTCTTCAGGGACTGGCTAATTTGCTAAGATTGGCCTTGAAGTTGGGATCCTCCAGGAAGGGGTCTATTAATGATATGAGGTGAGATGTTCTGGGACATCTCTCTGGAAGAGGAGGGACTTAAGCAGGGTCTTCAGAGATTACTACAATTTCAGGTAGGCAAAAATGGACAAAACATGATACAAAGGGCAAATAGGTTGTCTGCCTATATCTGATTAACAAATTCTATCTAGTTATATACTGGAATCCCTCCATTTTTAGTAAAATATATCCTTCTTAAAAAAAAATAACAAAACAAGTAATTTCTTAAAAACCTAAGACTGGGCTATTTCTCTCTGGAGACAGCCCACATTCTCCACTGAATGTGCCTCTACATCCCTAAACAAACCTCTAGATCTCTAGAAAAACAAACAAACCACCCCCAAACAGAAGACTACTCTGTATCTTCTATTCTTGAGACTGCAATCCAGAAAAGAATTTTAATTATATGAGGTGAAGTAGCAATAACCCTGCTTTTACCATGATGATGTTATGCACAAATCAGAGTTAAAGCTCCATTTTAAATTTTTAAAAACTTAACTCAGCAAATTTCCCCAATAGGGTGGCTCTTTTCAAGGTCAATATTCAGATTCACTCTTTGTTTTTGGTGTTGGGGATTGATTGAATCCAGGGTGTCTTGCATGCTAAGCAGATATTTTATCACTGAGCTATTTTCCTAGCTCCCAGATTCATTTTTATTTCCTTCACCAACACAGCTTACATGTGCCAGAACATTGTATCCTTAGATATTTATATGCACTTACTGCTATGATCTAGCTAATGCTATATTTTCTGTTGGTTTAGTTTGTTTTTCCTAGTATCAGTATACTCCAAGAAATCCAATAAATAAAGCTACTTGGGTTAAAGACAGTGGGAGTGGCCCAGAGCTCCTACTTTGGAGTCTCTTCTCCTTTCTCCGTTGAGCTCCAAGATACCTCCGGGGAAACCCGAGGACTCTGTAGATGACAGTTTAAAAGCCATTTCCCTGAGCCTTCTAACTGCCACTATTGCCCAATCTTTTCCTCAAAACCTTGCTCTTTTAAAAAGTCTAGATATGAATGTTACATTATTTTATTTGTTTTAAGATATTATTTTATTTGTTTTAAGATATCATTTATTCTAGATATTCCTGTTCTCATTTGTTAGGAACCTATTTGGATATTTATGAACAAAAAATATACAAGTGAATTACAAATCTTTACCTCCTATTAGGGATGGTTTGGATTATTAATGAAAACTATATTAAAATAAGTTCTAGAAGTTAGATTGTTTAAATTGAGAATTGAATATTAATCCTTGGATAATAGAAGCAGTTACTTTTTTTTAATTTAAAAAAAAATTTTTTTTTAGTTGTAGATATACACAATATCTTTATTTATTTATTTTTATGTGGTGCTGAGGATCGAACCCAGTGCCTCATGCATGCGAGGCAAGCGCTCTACCACTGAGCTACAATCCCAGCCCTATCTGCCTGCAATTTGAAAGTAACTGCTTCTAGGAGCTTCTAGTCCATCTACAACTAAAAAATATTTTAAAAAATTGCAGGCAGATGAACAAATATATACCTAAAAATTTTAAATGGGGTGTGAGAATGTGTTTTGCTCCCTTAGAAATATTTAAGATGTATAACATACACATATGCAGAGAAGCTGAGATAAATCCTCAGAGAAGGATACCTTTTGGAGACCTTTGGATACCTTTGGAGAAGGATACCTTTCTGATATTATAAGTCTCTGCTTGGTTTTTCATATATCATTACTAAGAGGCCCATTTTTCAGTCAGGGTAAAAGAGTATAAATTTCCTATCTTATTTCTCCTACACTGAATAAAAACAAAACCTGGTAGCCTGTCATCTATATGTCTAATTGTTTTTAATGTCCACACAGGCAAATATGAGATACTTTATAACAAGCATGGTAGTAGAAACAGCTTTGTCTATGTACTCATGCAGAGAATTGACCATAATTAAACTAAAGCAACTTTTTTTTCACCCATAACTGAGAATCACAACTATTAGAAACTGTAATCAAGTTAACAGAATAGTCCTTGAATACATATTTAAATGGCAGTGGATGTTATCAAGGGAAATCATTACTCTATCAATTCCTCCTTGATGGGCTGATCTTACTTTTCCTCTGACACCAGGTCTCAACATTATGATATTAAGAACAATTATCCTAAAAGGCCTATAAGAGCTAATGACCTCTCCTACCTGTTAAAGACCTCTCAGGAATCAGAGAATGGTTTAAGAGGTCATTAAAACATTGTAGGGCACTAATTCACTTGATTATTCTCCCCATTTAGCTTCAGTCAGTTCATTTACTGTAAGAACTGATTCTCTAGGGAAAACACTAGAAACTTCACACTAGGCATTAGCCTGTTCCTCAAGGACAATTAGCCTGTCTACGTGTGCTTCTGATTGTCCAGTTACCAAATTTGCTGCCTATTCCTGGCCATTTCAGCAGAAATGGCACTTTCTAAAAAGCGATACCCATGTCTCATCTGCTGCAGATATGGCTGGTTAGGTTAATTCTCATTTTTTTTTCTGTTTAGATGAAGAAGCAAGGAATAACTTCATGGAAGTGCTCAAAAATATCTTGGCATCCTTGGAGAAACTGAGAGAAGTGCTGTCTCTGGTGAAATTTTGCAAACAGTTCGCAAAAGTAAATGATCATCCATATTATGAGAAAGCATCAAAATTAGCAATATAAAGTAGGATAAAGACCAAAGATCTGCTCTTGACAGCCTTCCTAGCTATGCTCAGAAGACAGTACATATTTCCTTGTATTGATGTCACCAGGTTTGAACTCTGTTTCTCAATCTAGGTTACTGAAGGTACAAACTTCACTGAAGGTTAAAAAAAATGATAATGGGGGGGGGGATAGTAGTCAACACTTTTATGATCACTTTCCTTTCAGATTTTCTTCTGGAAGTTTATCAAATATTTACTTGATTATTCTGCCTTCAGGAATAAGAACAATGCTATATTGAGACCCTATGTGAGAAAAATTCAGTATCTGAACCTGCTACTAGTTTCTCTTCAAAGTCTAGATGTCCTGACCTGATGATAACATATAGATCAACACTTTGGCTTGTTTTATAACATTATTGTATCTTAGGAACATCATGTAAGCTATGGACTGAACTGTGAACTCCAAAATTTGCATGCAAAAGTTCTATGACTCAAAGCTATGTTATTGGGAGATGGAATCTTTGTGGGGGATTAGGCTTAGATGAGGTCAGGAGAGTGGAGTTCTCAAAATGGGATTAGTGTCTTTATAAGACCAGAGTTTATTCTGTCTTTCTCCACCATGTGATGAAGAAGCAACCTTCTACAAGCCAGGGATAGGGCCATTTCCAGTGAATGTGTTGGCATCTTGTCTTGGAATTCCCAGTCTTCAGAACTGTGAGAAAGAAATGTCTATTGTTTAAGTCACCCAGTCTGTGGTATTTTGTTATGATGGTCCAAGCAACAAAAAAAGACAATGTTGAATGAAGCTTGATTCTGTTTCTTAATTGTTTATTAAAGGACAGATTGAGGGAAGAGAATTGGGAAGAAGGATTAAACAAAAAACAAATCCTGACAAATCTGAAGTTACCGCTTTAAGGGTTTTAAAGGAGAGGGGGCAGTCAGGCACTGAGAGTGCTGTATTTATCAGAATCTGCCTCATCAGTGCAATTTGAGAACTGCAGCTGTGAGCTGAATATGATCCTCTTAGACTTTGGGATCTGTCTCTCTGAATCTGAAATAAAAAACTAACATTCTTATTAAGTGGATATATGCAGCTTATTTTAAATCTTCAGACAATACTGGTTCCATATCCTAATGTGCAATCCCCTTAAACAACCATCTCATGCCAGAAACAACCTTTAATGGAGATTCTACTTCTATGCAATGAGATGAACACAATGTGCTGACAACTTTAAAAATTATTGTCTGGATCTTCATTGTTCCTATGAGACTAACATAGGGCATGGAACTTTAAGTTCCTATTAGTGTTCTCAACTTTACAGAATAAGGAAGACATATAAGAGTTCAGCCCAAATTTCAGGGTGACTTCTCAGAATATAAATTGCTTGCACTCAGAATGCACAGATTCCTTATGCAGTTCTGATATTTCCAAATACCTAAACATGGAGTTTGTTCCAAGGGGTCCACAAAGTTCTCTGTCTTGGGTGCTATGTTGCTGACATCCTAGATAATCTGTCCTTGCTTTCAGGCTCCTCAGCTCTGTTGTGAGCCAAATGCTGTCTGTGTTGAGATCCTGTGGATCCTCCGGTGTACTGTAAATTCTTTTCCTCTAAAGTCATCCAGATCTGTTGGACTCTGGTGCTGGCAACTGACCTGAACAGCAGTCTCACATATATTCAGGATCCAAAGAAAGAAAATGATCTACAGTACTATAAAGGGCATATGTGAGGGGTCTTCCACTAAATACTGGTATCCAGATGTGTTGAGCATTTTCATTTATAGCTGGGCATGGTGATTCATGCCTGTGGTTCCAGCAACACAGGAAGCTGAGACAGGAGGACTGAAAGTTTGAGGCCAGCCTCAGCAACTTGTGGGGTGAGGTGGGGAGGGGGCAAGACCTTCAGCAATTTAGTGAGACCTTGTCTTAAAATAAAAAAATAAAAAAGGTCTAAGAATGAAGCTCTGTGGTAAAGTATGCTGGGTTCAACCCCCAGTACCAGGAAAACAAATTTAATTTTGGTTCACCAATGATACTCTGAGTAATCTTGCCTTATTGATTTTCCTTCAATGTGTGTCTTCATGATAGTGAATTGTTCAGTACTCTCAATATACTAAGCCTCCTCAAGGATGGATAAAGATTCTTGTCCTGATCACGGACACTATAATGCTTTGGGATTGAAGATAGGAAGGAAAATGAGAAAATGAACAGAAAAAATGAGACAGGAGAGTTCCCGATATCTGGTGAGAGATTTTAAGATTCCTGGAAAGTCTGTGGTAGGCTCTGCATTCTGTAGCCATGAGCTTCTGCTGATCCTAACCAAAGTTTCTAAATTAAAAGTCTTACAAATGTTACAACTGTTATAGAGACCTGATGTGGGCAGTTTTTGTTCTGTCTTCTCTGATGAGTTTCTTTAGTAGAGAGTTCTATTGGGCAGGAACTATTGTAGTTACAGGAGATCTCATACAGTTTCCAGGTAAAAAAGTCAGTGTCCCAGAATTTGTAGTGAGTTGATGGAGTCACAAGCTGTTAGGGGACCCAGGCCATACAGTCTTAACTATATGTTTCAGTTATAGAATTACCAGTTAGTTCGTATTGATCTGAGAGGACTTGGGAACTTAGGATGCCTTTACAAGATGGGGAAGAATCTGGAAGTGAGTGTCAGGTTGAAAGCATCAGATACTTGTGCACAGTCACAATTCCTAACACAGCTCACAGTACTTCTTCTATGACTGGCCCACCTTTATGGCACGTATTAAGTAGTGTGATGACCTGACAGGTAAGAAAAAGTACTTATTTTAAGATATTCTTTCATATGTAATAAACATGGTGATTTGCTAGTGAAGCAGCTCAGGAGATGGGATACTTGTGACTTAGATTTTCCACTGAATGGTCCCTTTACTATTCCCTGGTCACCTGAATTTTGAAGTCTGAACATTCACTGAATCTTCTCAGGCTGCAGGAACAACTGTATGTTATATAACATGCTAGGAAGTGCATGGATGTTTGATGGAGTTTGACAGACATGAGGGAATGAATATTCTGGTTACGGACTCTGTGACTTTGGGCGAGTGACTTTCTAGATCCAATTTTTGTTATCTGATAACTCAGAATAATAAAATGTACCTCTTAGGTACATTAAGAAGACTAATTAAAAAGAAACAACATTTGTAAACACCTAGAAAAACATCTGATACATAGATAACCTATGTTGACATTCATATTAGTATTAAAATACTATTAGTATAGCCAGGTACAGTGGTACGCCCCTGTAATCCCAGCAGCTTGGGAGGCTGAGGCAGGAGGATGGTGAGATCAAAGCTAACCTTAGCAAAAGCAAGGCACTAAGCAACTCAGTGAGACCTTATCTCTAAATAAAATATAAAATAGGGCCAGGGATGTGGCTCAGTGGTTGAATGCCTGAGTTCAGTCCCTTCCAAAATACTATTAGTATAGATATAAAAAGATAAATTCCTTCTCTAATGAAATATACTATGGAGACATACAATTTTAATCAGCTATTATGGGAATTTACATAATTCAACCCAAATAAATAAAGAAACAAAATTATTCTCTGTAGAAGATACTTTTATCTCACCTTAGTTGCTTCATTGATGATTTGGAATCTGGTGCTGTCTTTGTCTGTTGTGACTAAGTCTAATAATGCCCGATAGGTAGAATTCTTGAAGAGCTTTTTCTGACGCCTACAGATATGGAGTATAAAGATGTGTGAGGACTATCTGTGAAGATGTGTCAGCATCCAATAGACTATATTATCATGCAGAAGTCATTGAAATGCATTATGAAGCCAAGTGTAGTGGCAGATGCCTGTAATCCCAGTGACTTAGGAGGCTGAGGTGGGAAGTGGGAAGTTCATGAATTCAAGGTCAGCCTGGGCAATTCAGTGAGATTCTCATCAGCTTAGTGAGACCTCGCCTCAAAAGGAAAAACAGAAAGAACTGGGGATGTAGTGCAGTGGGGTAAAGCAACCATGGGTTCAATCCCCAGTGCTAAAAAAAAAAAAAAGTTCACCATTATTAAGTGAATTGGGCATAGGTAGTACTAGTATTCTCATAAAGGATTAAGGGTACTACACATTATTTAAGTGCTAAGAAAATTAGTACTAATAAGAATACTAATGTAACTTTTCAATATAACATCCTTAATTTGCTTAAGGATTGCAACTTGTCTCTTTTATTGAGCAAGTGGGGTAATTTTCAAAGATGACATTTATGAGTTTGTTCATTTCCTGCTCTTTTCATGAAATAGATCCTTTAATAGCAACTCAATAGATTCTAGTAGAAATTCATCTAATGGTTTAACAAGGTGACCAGGCATATCCTATGAATATAACTGTGAAGTGGATTTTTGCTCATATAAAATCTAGAGTGTATCCTGAGACTAGAGAGTATCAGTGGACAAACCTTCCTATAATTGTGAACACTGCTCATATGGATAGTACATAGTGGAAGTGAGCTACAATGTAATGTGAATCCTGTAAAACAACACCTAGTGATGAGTTGGCTACAACAATTCCTGTAAGACTTTCAATGGTAAATAGCAAAATAAATACAAGGGCTCATAGTATTGCAGGAGATCATTTAATGTTTCTGCTGTGTAGTGTTGCTAGTCAGCTAAAGACTTTAACCCCTGTTGGAATGGAGATAATTACAGTAGCTGATGTAAAATATGTTCAGGTATCAATATCTATTCCTATGGTAATTATGTGGTAAGCTCAGAAGATATATCCTAAGCAATCAATAGATATTATAGCTCACACTGTTCCTATATAACCAAAGGCTTCTTTTTATCCCTGAATAATAAGTAACAATATGTGAAATAATTCCAAATCCAGGTGAAATAAGAGTATATACTTCTGGGTGTCCAAAGAATTGGAATAAATGTTGATAAAGTATTGGGTCCCCTCCTCTAGCTGGGTCAGAGAAAGTTGTACTAAGATTATGGTCAATGAGAAGCATAGGAATTCCTGCTTCTAGTATCGGGAGGGAAAGAAATAACAGTACTGCTGTAATTAACACTGATCTGACAAATAGTGGTGTTTGATATCAATGTAGACTTCCCTCTAAGATACCTGTTCTAAATTAAAATGGTATGCTTTCCTGGGTTGGGGATGTAGCTCAGCACTTCCCCTCCAAAGTGCTTGCCTAGCATGCATGAGGCCCAATATTCAATCCCTAGAAAGACACACACACACACATTTTCCTTCCTCTACACAGTAAATAAATTAGAAAGTTAAATTATATAAAACAATTTTTTATTATTTGTTTCAGGACCACATAAAGGTAGATAGCAAAATAGAAAGATTTTTTTTTTAAAGATTTTTTTTTAGTTGTTGATGGACACAATGTCTTTATTTTATTGCTTTGTATGTGGTGCTGAGGGCACCACAGGGCCTCACGTATGTGAGGCAAGCGCTCTACCGCTGAGCCACAATCCCAGCCCCAAAATAGAAAGATTTTAAAGACATCTTTTTGAGGCTATGGGGAAACAGGTGATCTCTTAGAATAGTGATGGGAGTATAAAATAGTACAATCCTGGTAGAGGAAATTTGGTAGTACTTAATACGTGTCAAATGCATTTACACTTTAAACCAATAATCCCATTCCTAGAAATCTGTCCTTTAGACATCCCTGTATGTATAGAAAATGACTTAAGTAGCTCTTCTTTGTGGCAGTGCTATTATAGCAAAAGACTGGAAACAACCTAAGGATCTAGCAACAGATGAAATAGTATATCTACTCATGGAATACTATGCAGCTACAAAAATGGAGGAAGTTCTCTAAGCACTCAAGTAAAGGTTCTTTAGAATAAACTATAAAGCAGAAAAAAAGATGTACAGAACAGTCTATGCAGAAATTTATTTGATATAAGAAAGGGGGTGATGTAAAAATATATATCTTTACAAACAGAATTACTGGGAGAATAAATAAGAATTAATAAATCTAGTTACTGACAGACACAAGGTGAGGAATAGGGTGGAAGGGGACAACAGTGTGAATAACACTTTTCCAATATGTATCTTTTATATTACTTTTGAACCACATAAAAGTGTTATTTATTCATACATGAAATTTTAAAAATTAGTATAAAAATTTAAATACTACATTGGTAAGTATATAGAGGTAAAAGTCCCCTGAAGAATTACTTAATCATTGCATTTCCTAATTGATCTTTTCCTTAGAAAGCCTGTTCTCAAAAGTTTAATAGAATTAATTTTGAAATATTGTCAGAATTTTTAATGAAAAAAATTTTTTTGTGGTACTAGGGATGGAACCCAGGGGCCTGTGCATGCTATCTATGCAAGTATTTCACCACTGAGCTTCACACCCAGCCATTTATTTATTTATTTATTTATTTAATTTATTTATCTTTTTGGAGACAGGGTCTCACAAAGTTGCCCAGGCTGGCCTAGAACTTGCAATTCTCCTGCCTCCCACATAGCTGGGATTACAGGTGTGTGCCTCTGCATCTGGCCAGAAGTGTTTTGATCTAGGTAATACATTTACTTTCCTTACCTGTAGAAAGCAATCTTGCTGCAGTCTCTGAAAACGGTTTTATCTACAGCTTCATCTTCAACACTAAATAAAAGACATTTTTAAGAAACATTTTACATAGTGTTTTTGAATCCAATTTTTGTACCTTCTCTATAGTATGAAGATGCAAAATAAACCTTTGTAGTCTATTGTGCAATGCAAAATTTTGTCACAACAACTTCATGTAATACAATGGCACAAGTGTTGCAGAACTAATATCCTTCTGTAAAATATCCAAGTTGAACAATAAAATATCAAGTTCTGGGATTACCCTGACAGCAAAGGAAAAAGAGCACTGTCACTTATGAGAAAGTGTTCTTTTAAAATGAGTACAACAGTAAAATCTGAAAGAGCAAAGAACAAACAAAACCACCCCCCAAACAAATGAAAACTAAAACCAAAAACCACCACCACAACAAAAAAACCCCGCTCTCCTATTTAATCTACAAAATATTTTCAGAATATATTCTTACTAGGTGTTGGGCTCTGGACAAGATAGGAAGGACTATGTCCATTCTTTCTGTAAAAGCCTAATCAGGAATCACAATAGAACCTGACAAATACTCTTTTTTTTTTAATTTTTTTTTTTAGTTGTAGATGGACACAATGTCTTTATTTTATTGCTTTGTATGTGGTGCTGAGGATCGAACTCAGGGTCTCACGCATGTGAGGCAAGCGCTCTACCACTGAGCTATAATCCCAGCCCCTGACAAATACTCTTAACAGGCATTGCAACGTGCTAGAATCAGAAACAATCACTGAAGGAAAATCTTTTGCTTTTTAAGATGATGATGCTGACAATCCAGAGGTAAATGTTCTTTAAAACTAAATTTCCAGAAGAAATATTTCTGGAACAAAAGATGAACAAGATGTACACTGCTGTTTGAGTATGTGTATTTAACTTAGCCTTCTTCATCTGATTAAAACAACTATAAAAATAAAACATTGGTTTTAATGCAGAGTTGTGGCTGAGTATATCTGTAGTCAGCATGTCCATGATTTTTTCTGGACACAAACTTCGAAATATGAAAACAAGTCCATATAGATACATACATTTTAGTCCTACTAAAGAACTCTCCAATCATGGAGTAATTAAATCTTTCATTAAACTCAGCTTTTGTCACTGTTTCTTTTAATCAAACGTGTAAAGACTTTGCAGTCTACTCTTCCCACATTTGAAGCAGCAGCTCTGGAATGACACAGGAGAGTATAAACTTAACTTGGAAAGCAACATGCTTGAAATTCACATATTAAGAGTTATGATGGCAACTTTTCCACTGTTAACGCTACTCAACCATTCTGAAAATATTTTGTGAGGCTATTAACATTAGCTAATTCCCTGCAAAATTCAGTAAAAACGATAAAGCACACAAATACCTAACATTCAAATAAGAAATGCAAAAAAAGTGTTTGTTTTTCAATAAAAACTTCAAAACCAGAAGGCTGTTTTCAAAATACTGGGGTCAGTCCCTGCAAGAGCACTTGGTCTTTACCTGATTTCCTCTTTCCCAGCTGCTTCCATGGCTTCTGTCACTCCAACCGGCTCTCAGCTCTCAGGCCACAGGCTAAGGCGATCTTTTTTTTTT
>PVHX01001568.1:184538-201978 GCA_004024805.1 Geosciurus inauris
TTGGCACCAGGGACTGAACTCAGGGGCACTCGACCACTGAGCCACATCCCCAGCCCTATTTTGTGTTTTATGTAGAGACAAGGTCTCACTGAGTTGCTTAGTGCCTCGCCATTGCTGAGGCTGGCTTTGAACTCGCGATCCTCCTGTCTCAGCCTCCCTAAGTGCTGGGATTACAAGCGTGAGCCACCGCGCCCGGCTGCTAAGGCGATCTTTATGAAAAGCCAAGGAGCGGTCTTCCTAAATTATGACCAGCACTTCACCCTCGTCAAGTTTCTGATAAATGGAAAAAAGCTCTTGCTCCTTGGGTTTTTCAAACCCAACTAGCGTTTCTACAGGTATTATCGTGGCAAATTTTTCCTGATTATGGGTGACTGTTGAAGACCATGCTTTTATTAGGAACCGAAACTATTTGCAGTGGAGAAGACGTGTATACAATGAGCCCTAAAGGGTAAAAATGAAGAGCGTGCGAACCCGGAAGCACGGAGACCGCCTCCTCATTGGAGCAAAGCTACTGCAGTTCTCAGTGGCAGTCACGGTAAGATACTGAAAACTGATCCACTCTTTTCCCAATTTTAGTTTGAAAGTGAAGTATCAGCGGAGTCTTTCCTGGAAGCTCATTGTCCGGCCAAACTCCTGTAGCTTCGCAGTTTTCAGGGCTCTTTGAAGGTTTTCTATTACACTGTCCAGCTAGGAATCGCTTCTACTACATCAGTGCCAAATTCCAGCCTTTACTTAAACAGCTCCCAAACCGGAGAACTCGCTAGAGGATACCTATCAGGCAGCCAGAATTACCGCTTCTTCCTACTTCTCACCCCGTTTGACTTAGAAGGAATGAAGGTTGGGGCAAGAGGGAGGAGGGGAAAGCCGAAGGCTGCAGACTGCCTGTTAGTCCTCAAACCCTTTAAGGGGTGTAAGACAAAGGAGAAGCCTGAGGCATGAGTGGCTTCGGGAGATGCTCCTAAGCAAATTGACCAGGCTACAACAGGACAACGCCTGCGCAATAAGCCCAAAGTCTCACAC
The DNA here is from genome assembly GCA_004024805.1 of Geosciurus inauris. Lineage (NCBI taxonomy): Eukaryota > Metazoa > Chordata > Mammalia > Rodentia > Sciuridae > Geosciurus > Geosciurus inauris. The sequence continues at coordinate 185,559 of PVHX01001568.1, forward strand.
TTGAGCTAAGACGACTGTACGAGCGAGTGACCGCTAGGTTGCAAAACAAACAAGCCCCACGAGGTTTCCAGGACCCGGATGATCCCGCCCTCAAACAGAGCCGGAAGAGGGCGGGACAAACCGGAAGGAGGTGAAATGCTTTTAGTAGACACTCCATGGTTGTGAAGATGGCGGCAGCTGCGTGGCTTCAGGTGTTACCTGTCATTCTTCTTCTTCTGGGGCCTCAGCTGTACCCATTGTCACTTTTTGGCTTAGGACTGGCACCCGTGTCTGCTGCCGACCGATCCAAGTGGCACGTTCCGATACCGTCGGTGAGTGTTACAGTAGCGACAGAGCCTGGAGGAGCTAGAGGTGGGGCTACGGCGGCCCAAGGGGTTCATGAAGGTTCGGGAGAAGGCTGCTTCCGAAGGGGTGGGATTCCTGCAGAGTCTGTGTAGCCTGCCGGCTTGGGACCCACCTCCCTGGAGAGAAAAGCCGTTCACTTCGTGGGAAGGCTAGGGGGAAAAGTCAAGGATACTTAAGCAGCGCAAAGGAGCAGTAGAACGGGTTCTCATCGGAGAGTAACAGCTTTCAGTGCCTGACTTGAGAGAGATTTAAATTTGATATTCAGAGACTGGTTTATTTTTCATCGTAAGTTTTTCAGAGTACTGTTACCCCCAAGTTGGATAGGAGGGATACGTAAATAGGCGCCGTCGTTTCTTTTTTCCTCTGCACTTTTTTGTTTCTGAGTAATTCTGCTTTCGAAATGGTTCGATTTCATTTTAACTTTAAAATGGTTATTCTAAGATTTGCTAAGATTGGGAAGCCTAGATATTTAAAAATCTGTTTCCAACACCGGAATGGCAAAAATGGAAGAAACAACTCTAAAATGTAACTTGGTAAGGCTAATTTTTAAAATTTGGACAATTAACTAGATAGGTGGACTTATTCTGCTCCTCCCACTTTTAAAAACTTCATTTTGTAGCACAAAAACCAGATGCAGGTACGAAATGCTAAAAAAAAGCAATAGCCCTATGAAAACCACATTGGCTTTTTTGTTTCATTTTGCTCTGCTCGCTGATTGTAAATTTATACGGCACACGTTAGTTTTCATTCATTTGGTGAAGAACTTGTTCTCAGTTTTAGGTTTTTCCTTGTTCTTAAAAATGATGAATACTTAAGTCTTAGATTTAAAAGTAAGACTGCTCATAGAGTGATTATTTGGGGAAGAAAAAATCCAACCTCTATTGGTTCTTCTGGGCAGTGGTTAGTGAGTAGAAGAAATGAGTTGATTATTAAAGGGTAAGACCCATAAAGATTTAGGTTGAGCTTTCTAGTAGCCTTCCTTCTAGATTCCTTGCATTGTGGCCTGTGGGGAAAAATTCTGCACTTTATTTTGTTTTATTTTTTAGTTATACATGGTCACAGTGTCTTTATTTAGTTTACTTATTTTTATGTGGTGCTGAGAGTCAAACCCAGTGCCTCACAAGTGCAGGGCAAGCGTTCTGCCACTGAGCCACAACTTCAGCCCCAAAATTCTGCACTTTGAATGTGATCAAATTTCACTAAAAGGAGAGATGTTACTATTTTTTTAGTTAAGAAAACTAATTTGAGGGGGGGAAAGCTAACTTAAATATTTTATACATTTAAGTAGTTATATTCTGTTGTGGGAATTGAAGCGATCTGATGCTGATTGTCTTTTTTCTTGTTTTTTAATCTTTGCAGGGGAAAAATTATTTTAGTTTTGGAAAGATCCTCTTCAGAAACACCACTATCTTCCTGAAATGTGAGTGGTTGAATTTCATGAATTTATTTGAGTTTTTGAAGTTATAAGTAACATTTGTAAGTTACCTATTTTCCGCTTCTGGTCGTCTACTCGCAATATATTTTTAAGTTCAGAAATTTGGTAGTCCAACGCTATATAGGTATAAACATCTGGTATGACTGAGGTCCTTTCACTAAATACTATTCAGAATACTGTATGAACTTTATTTTCTTCCTTTGTTTTTCAGTTTATTATACATAAAAATACACTATATGTTATATACAGTATTACATATAATGTCATACTCATTTATACTATATTAAATTTATGTTGAATAAATAGTATGTGTATGTATAGTTATGCATTATGTATATAACATATTCAGTCATCTCAGTTGAATTATATGTAATTATGTCAGTTGATTTCGTAGTACTTCAATCTGTTCTGAGTCAGAGATCACTGATTTTACCCTTGTGGGCTTGTTAGGTATTTAGTGAAAACATGACCTAGGTTGGTCAGATCATTGGCTCAGAACAAATGTGTTCAATAGATCTTTTATTTACCAAAGGAGTATTTTACCATCTTGAGGAAGATGAAGTTTAGATATAGTACCAGGAAATAGGGATTATGTAGAACAAAACCAGTTTGTCCAGTGGGAAAACCACAGTATCTGAATCTAAACTATCCCATTGTGTATTAAAGAAAAGCTTCCTTTTAGTTCTGAAACTGGCTGTATTTTAGGGAATAAATGGTCATGGGAAGCTCAGTTTCATGATAAGGGATGAAATCCAAATGATTGCTATTTACTTTTTTTTTTTTAAACTGGGGATTAAACCCAGGAGTGCTTTAATACTGACCTACAATCCCAGCCCTTTTTATTTTTTAATATTGATTCAGAGTCGTGCTAAGTTGCTGAGTCTGACCTTGAACTTGAAATACTGTCTCAGCCTCCTGAGTTGCTGGGATTACAGGTGTGCACTACCTGTTTTTAACTGACTAATGTGTACTTCTAAACATACCTTTCTCTAGAAAGTGCAAAGTTATAAGACATAGGTGATTTTATTCTCTTAATTATTCAGAAAGTAGCTGTTAAATACTTACTGTATGCATGCTGGGTACTCTTTTTATTTTTTGTGGTACTATGGATTGAACCCAATGGTGCTGTGTTACTGAGTTTCATCTATAGCCCTATTTATTTATTTATTTATTGAGTACTAGGGATTGAACTCAGGGCACTCAACCACTGAGCCACATCCCCAGCCCTGTTTTGTATTTTATTTAGACAAGGGTCTCACTGAGTTGCTCAGTGCCTTGCTATTGCTGAGGCTGGCTTTGAACTCATGATCTTTTCTGCCTCAGCCTCCTGAGCCACTGGGATTACAGGTGTGCACAACTGCTTATTTTTTGAGACAGGGTCTTGTTAGGTTGCTGAGGCTAGCCTCAAACTTGCAGTCCACTGGCCTCAACCTCCTGAGTAGCTGGAATTACAGGTACCACCTCTCCTAGCCCGGATACTCTTTCAGACAATATTTTTTTTCCTCACCTGCATTTTGATCTAATATTCCATTAAGTCAAACAAACTGCATATTTTAAATTTTTTTTGAAGGATTTGGGGCTCCCTAAAATTTTTCTTTGTTACTTCTGTGTACCAGTTGGCTCTGATTTTATACTTTTGTGGGTATGGAGTATGGTCTTCAATAGCATACACAGGACCATTTTCATTATCTCTAGACAGGTCTTCCATTCAGAGTTCTAAACTTTGTCTTAGTTGTTTGTTTGGTTTTTTTTTTAACATAAACAGCAATATTTTTACAGCTCAGTTCCCTTGCATATCTTTTTTTAGAGGTTGTTTTCTTATTGCCTTTTAATTTATTAATCTTGTCTCTGTAGGTGTTCCTCTGAATAGTTCATAGCCAGATTATAGTATCCTTTATATCATTTCCATAAGTTATACTCCACAGATGAAATTTTTCTATATTCTATCACAGCCCTATGAAAATGTGTTGGTTTAAAAATTAGTCTGAGAAAACAATTTAAAACAAAACAAAAGATGTAGGGGAACTTATAATTAGGTTGCTTCTTTTGTTGTGAACCAGAGGTAGATTCCTAAATTCAGTCATGTTTTTCACATTTGTGTCAAACAGAAAGGGAGTCTTCAATATATTGTCCTTTGCAGCACTTTTCCAGATAAAAGGGAATACTGACTTTCTCTGGGTGAATAGCTAATCAGTCATATAGTTAGATTTACATTCCCAAGTCTTCAGAATAGTGCCTATTAGAAGAGTATGTTTGTTCTATTAGAAGAGTATGTTTGTTCCAAATTATGTTTAATGAGTTATATGAAGGTTCTGTGATTTCATGAAGCCTATAGTGAGCTTTGGGGAAAAAAAATCTAATGCTGTCTTTGCTTTTGCCATTTCAACCTTTCCCAGCCATGCTTGCTTTTTATTGCTCTTTGTGTCCATTCTTGATGTCTTTCAATGTCCAAGCCTCAAATTTTTCCTTCAGTGGAAATGTTAGTTAAACCACTTAAACTACCATGTAACAATAGTGAATGTTGCTTCCTGACATTGTTCTTCATGTTATTCTGTATCTCTTCAACTAGAGTCTTTCCTGTCCATTTCTTTCTTTTGCCTAACCCTGTGTTGTTGTACCTTTGTAAGCTCTGCACAATAAATATTTGATTACTGGAAGACTGATTTTAACTTAGAACTGTTTTTATCACTCCCAGGTTTTCCCAGTAGAGATCTAGAAATTGAGGTTTTTAAGGCATAGAAATAGATCCACAGTTTCAAAAGAACAAAAAACTACTTAATTATTATCCTTTTCTGTGAATAACTATACTTTTATCTGAAGAGTATTGAGTTCTTTTGCATATGTTAGTCCATTTCCTTGTGTTTGGAGAAGGGATGATCTTTGGATATCTAAGTACAGGGTAGAAAATAAATAGAATATGATAGGGAAATGCTTTTTGTAAAAATGCTTCACCTTCTATTTTCACATCCATCTCATTCCATAAGTATTGGAAATCATTTAGCTCACATAGCAGATAGAGTTCTCTAAAATTTCAGATTTTGCTCGAAAGCTCGAGTTTTATCATTGACAGTAATATTGTCCATTTCTTTCTTGAAGTTATAGCCCATTTTCAGGAGAATATCTCCCAAATCACCAAATGTTTTGTTTATAATTATTTACAGTTGATGGAGAACCTTGTGATTTGTCTTTGAACATTACCTGGTTTCTGAAAAGTGCTGATTGTTACAATGAAATTTACAACTTCAAGGTAAGGAAATTTACAACTTCAAGGTAAGGACCATAAAATTACAGATTTTTCTTGGACCTTAGGAAGGTCATCTGGTCCCAGCCTCTTAATTTTATAGAGGAAAGAATATCATGTAGTTGTGGAGGAGTAGAGCTGTAACTAAAATCCATTCTTCTCAAGTTACAAATCTGCTATATCAGCAGTTCTCAAACTTTTTGGTCTCAGAACTCTTAACATTCTTTTGTCAATTTTTTTTTTTTTTAATATTTTGGTAGTGGGAATTGAACCCAGGGACACTTTACCACAGAGCTGCCTTCTTAGTCCTTTTTTATATTTTTTTAAATTTTGAGATAGAGTCTTGTTAAGTTGCTGAGGCTGGCCTTGAATTTGTGGTCTTCCTGTCTCAGCCTCCCTAAATCCTTGGGATTACAGGCCTGTACCACCATGCCTGACAGAACTCTTAGCATTTTTAAAATTATCATGGATACCAAAAGCCTTTGTTCACGTAGGTTTCTCTTCTAGAAATTAAAACTGAGGAAATATAAAAATATTTAGTAAGTTATTTTAAAGTAACAATTATAACTTGTTACATGTTGCTATAAATAACATTTTAATAGTATTTTTTTAATGTTTTTTTTAGTTGTGGTTGAATGTTTGTTTTATTTATTTGCATGTGGGGCTGAGAATCGAACCTGGTATCTCACACATGCTAGGCAAGTGCTCTACCACTGAGCTACAATCCCAGCCCCTATAAGTAACATTTTTAATGAAAATAACTATTTTTCAAAAAACAGAGGGTTAACATTATTTTGCATTCTTGCAGATCTCTCCCTTCTTTCTGCCCACCCCCTGTCCCAGGTACTCAGGATTGAACCCAGGGGTACTCTGCCACTGATCTACATCCCAGTCCTTTTAATTTTTTATTTTGAGACAGAGTTGTGGTAAGTTGCCAAGGCTAGCTTCAAACTTGTGATTCTCTTGCCTCAGCCTCCCAGATTGCTGGGATTACACGTGTGTGTCACTACACCTGGCTTGTAGATCTTTTTAATTAAAATCTGGCAGAACAAAAGACCACTAGATTCCTAAATCTCATTTTTTCACCTCTTGTGATATTATTTTAGATTGAAGTATATGTTGAAAATCTAACCTCATATAGGTACATAGTTGGAAAAAGGACTGGTACATGAGTAATCTTTTAAATAATTAGGGATATTTCTGTTTGTATACCAAAATATAAAAGGGTTTAAAATTTTTATTTATTTTTTATCAGTGGAGTTTTTTAAAGATTGGTTGGAATGTGGAATCTGAAATGATATTAGTGAACTTTTTTGTATCCTGTAATATAAAATGCACTTTGGGGCTGGAACTGTGGCTCAGTGGTAGAGTGCTTGCCTCACATGTGGGAAGCACTGAGTTCGATCCTCAGCACCGCATATAAAAAAATGAATAAATGAAGGTCAATCAACAACTAAAAAAAAAATTTTTTTAAATGAACTTTGAATGGATTTTTTACCCATGCATGATTTTAATATCATTCATTGGTCAGTTAGAAAATATTGGTTGATGGAATTACATACATCTTTCAAATATTAACTCATTCTATTTTTAACTCTAAATTATACTGTTAATAACTCTCACCTTCTATTTTCATACCTATCTCAATCATAAGTATTGGAAACCATTTAGCTCACATAGCAGATAGAGTTCTCTGATTCAGATTTTGCTTTAAAGCTCAAGTTTCATCATTGACAGTAATATTGTCAATTTCTTGAAGTTATAGCCCATTTTCAGAATATCCTCCAAACCATCAATGAAAAACCATATTTGTAAGTTACTTTTTCAAGTTTTAAAAAAGTTGTAATATTAACTCACATGTCAAAACAAAAGTAACAGTCATTTATCATGTTTTGCATACTCCCCATTTTGTTACTTAGGTAATTAAAAAAGGCATGTACTCACAGATCCAGGTTTGTTTTTTTTTTTTTTTACTAATAATAACTTCGTTGTGGTGGTGGTAGTGGAGATTGAACGTAGGGCCTCAGGCATGCTCAGCAAATGCTCTGCAACTGAGCTACACCCCTAACCCCTTTTAAATTTTTATTTTGAGATGGGGTCTTGCTGAATTGCTCAGGCTGGCCTCCAACAAATGTGCCCCACCATGCCTGCCATAACATCAATAATTTTTAAAATTTTTACTGTGCGTCATCAAGGACATTCTTACATCTTAGGTTTTTTGTTTTGTTTTGTTTTGTTTGATAACTGAGTTTGTGACTATTAAAAATGCAACTGCTACTATAGTTTCATGCCACTGTTTTGGTTCTTGATAAGCGGCAACAATTTATCCACCACTGTTTTTGTACCATGAGTGCACAGCAAAAAAATTTGATGTCTTAGATGGTGTGAAAGGGGTTATGGACCATTCTTAGAATTGCCATGGTACATGATATTTAAGTGTTAAAGATACATTTCTCTGAGATGAGTTTTTCAGGCCTTTCCCAATCTATTTCTAGCGCACTATTTGCAATTTGCATCATTCCTTCTAGTTCTTTTTTTTTTTTCCTCTCTAAAATTTTCCTATTCTTGAATTTTTTTTTTAATGTTTTATTTAGTTGTAGATGGACACAATACCTTTTTTTGAATTTTATTTTTACGTGGTGTTGATGATCGAACCCAGTGCCTCATGCATGCCAGGCAAGCACTCTACCGCTGAGTTACAACCCCACCCCTTGAAATTTTACAAAGACAACATGGTCTTTAAAAAATGCCCACCATCCAGGTAGTTTTTCAAAACACATAAACATTTTGAATCTCTGCTTGATATTGAATTTTTGCATGATCTCTTATGTACTAATGGTGCTTGTGCTTTTGTTTTTGTTATATAACATTGGGTGAGACTGATGATGACAGGAAAAAATGAAAGATGTGAACAATTAATTTAGAGAGAAATGATAACACTTCAGAATATAGTTGGAATTATCAGTGATGCTTTTCTCTTGCTTGATCACTAAATGAATTTGCAGTAAAAGGTTCAGACATTTGAAACTTTATATAAAGATCTTAGCAGATTATGTCTTCATAGGAAATGCAAGTATCAATTATTTTGGACTGGTACAAGATGAAAGTATGAAGATGATAAACCAAAATGTTGGAGATTTGGTATTGGAGCTTTTTCTAATGAAGGCAAGATCAGAAATGTGGATATGGGAGAAAAATCACAGAACTAATGGGTTATAAAGATCGAAATTATTATTATTTTTTTTTGGAGAGTGTCAATGATGGGCTATGAATGGCTACATTAGTTAGCTAATGAGCATGTGTATTTTTTTATTGATGTTAAGTTGGTTAGTGACTCTTAAATGTATTTTCTTGTGATAGAAATTCTCTGAACTCTAACGGTTTCCCTTAGAATTGCTAGAGTACTATCCTTTGTGAACCAAAAACAAGAATTCTGTACTTCAGAGTTTATTAACATTAGATTCCTGGATACTGTTTTATGGTCTTTGGTTAGTGCTATTAATTTTTAAAATAGCAAAATTTGTACTATAGGTGATCTATTTGTTATCCTCCGAATATCTTATTTGTGACAGGTAAATTAAATACTTTGTTTCTCCCCTTTTCCAGGCAGAAGAAGTAGAGACATATTTGGAAAAACTTAAGGAAAAAAGAGGCTTGTCTGGGAAATACCAGACATCATCAAAATTATTCCAGAACTGCAGTGAACTCTTTAAAACACAGGTAATCTTTCAAAGTGGGAAATAGAAGAGGTGGATAGTGTAGTGTCTATATTTTTTCACATAATCAATTCCCACCTGCAATTATTTCTTGTAGGTGAAATAATAAACAAGTTGGAAGCTTGTTCTGATAGGTGCATAGTCAACCACTTACATATTCATCTCGTTAAAGAGAAGTTGTGAGGAGAGTCGGGGAAGGGTGGGGTTGTGAGGATGGGAAAGACAATAGAAAGAGACAGCCATTCTTACTTTATATACATGTATGATTACACTAGTGGAGTGACTCTGAACCATGTACAGCCAGAGGAATGAGAAGTTGTGCTCCACTTGTGTACTGTATGTCAGAATGCATTCTACTCCTAAATAAATAAATAAATAAATAAATAAATTTAAATAAGTAAATAGAGAATGTACTTTGTATGTAAAAAGCAAACATCATCTTTTTTTTATCATGGAAGATATATATTGCCATTTAACCTTTTAAATGAACAGTTCAGTGACTTTAAGTATCATGTCTATCTCCAGAACTTTTATCATCCCAAACTGAAACTCCATACCCATTAAATAGTCACACCCATCTACTCCTAGTCCCTAGTAACTTTCTGTCTCTATGATCTGACTGTCCTAAATGCCTCTTCAGTAAAATCATATGCTTTTTGTTCTTTTTGGTCTGGATTCTTTCACTTCACATGTTTTCAAGGATCATCTGTGTTGTAGTGTGTATCAGAATTTTTTAAAAATATTTTCTTAGTTTTAGGCAGACACAATACCTTTATTTTTATTTTTTTTATTTGGTGCTGAGGATTGAACTCAGTGCCTCACCTGCATTAGGCGAGTGTTCTACCGCTGAGCCACAACCCCAGCCCCTGTATCAGAATTTTACTCCCTTTTAAGACTGATTTATATTCCCTTGTAAGTATATATCACGTTTTTCCATTCATCTGTTGATAGACATTTAATGCCTCAAAAATAAATTATTATTACTTTTTGTAGTTCTTCTAATCAAACCACTGGGTCATGCATGCTAGACAAGTACTCTACCACTGAGCTACATCCCCAGCCCTTAACACCTCAAATTTTTAATTTTCTTGCCTGATTTAATTGATAGCTTCCCAGAAAAATCAGTGTTTGTTTTACTATTGTAGATCTGAAGTCAGAAGATTGTCACTGCCTTGGAGTGGAGTTTGACACTGTTTTTTAGAGAAAGAGATGACTAGTATATATATATATATTGATGCTTTAAATATTTATAATCATGTAAGTGTGGTTTCTAATATGAAATTCTATTTACTTAGAATTAAACATCAATTTTTTTGATAGAATAATTTTATAGATATTGGAAATAGTTATTTTGATAGTTTTTGCTTTGCCTTACTGACTTAAAAGTTGCTTTGGAGGGGCTGGTGATATATCTCAGTGGTAGCGCACTTGCCTAGCATATATGAGGACTTTGATTCAATCTCCAACAACCCCCCTGAAAAAATATCCAAAGAGTTGCTTGGGAATATCTTCCAAATTGCCTTGAAATGGCAGGGAGTTCCCTGAAAGCTAGGTATTCTTTCCAGTCACTAGAGGTAAAGTTTATTTATAAGATTTGTTTTTATTTGATACTGGGGATTGAACCCAGGGTCTCTCTGCCAGTGAGCTGCACTCTCAAAACTTGTTATTTTTTATTTTGAGACAGAATCTCACTAAATTGTGAAGGCTGATCTCAAATTTGCAGTCCTCCTACTTCAGCCTTCCTATGTATTTGGGATTACAGGTGTGGGTCACCTTAATTGGGCTTTGTATAAGATTTTAATTAAGAATTGGTAATTGATAAGCAAATGAAGTAATTGATAAGTGAATGATTAGAGTTCAGTTCTTGTCATAGCTTAGTTTTTTTTGTGTGTGGGTACTGGGGATTGAACTCAGGGGCACTCAACCACTGAGCTACATCCCCAGTCCTATTTTTTATTTTATTTAGAAACACTGCGCCTGGATGTAGCTTAGATTTTCTAGACTTGAAAGGAAAAGAAAATAGCTTTTAAATGGAAGAGAAATGGTAAAAAAACGGAAGCTGAAAATAATGTGATGTTGAGTCATTTGTATGTTTTCTGTTCTCCAAATTTATCCCCACGCTGAGGATTGGTTGGTCTTAGGTTTGATTATGGAAAGCTACCTGTTGAATCCTAGTGCCTAAGGTTCCCTACTTTTAAATCTGATAAACTCTTTCCAGATTCATGGCATATACCCATTTTGGTAAGGTTTTCTCTTTTGCAGTCTAATGTAAGAGTTGAATTAGATAATCTTAACTACTCAGGAAGGAGAATACCTCATCTACCGATAACTGGTAAGGTGAGTAATTAATGTAGTCTTTTTTACAACTATGGAATGTGATGTGGTAGAAGGAATAATGGACTTGAGAATCAGGAATCTTAGGTTGAAATCCCATGTCTGCATTTATAGCTTTTAAACTTTTTAAATGTTTTTTTCCTCATCTGTAGAATAAGAGGGAATTTTGTAAGGTCCTCCATCCTCTGCAGATATCCTATATCTTAAGGTTTTGTCATTCTTAAACATTTGTTATCTTTACAGAGAAACTGAGTGACAGTTTGGTTTGTTGTTATTTTTTAGTTTTCAGCAGAGTTTTAATCACTTGTTTGCGGTTAAGAAAATTTTTGACTGCTGATGCTTTATTATTCACTCTTACGGTGTTTATTATGTTTGCTTTAACTGTTTCTGAGTATTTAAAAAAATTTTTTTAGTTTTAGATGGACACAATATCTTTATTTTATTTATGTATTTTTTATGTGGTGCAGAGGATTGAACCCAGTGGCTCTCTTGTGTTAGGCAAGCACTCTACCACTGAGCTACACCACCAGCCCCTGTTTCTGGGTATTTTAAAGCACACTTTCCTTTTACTATTTATATATCTTTAATTTCATTTATGTTTCTTTTAATAGAGTTTTTCTGGGGAGTTTGTGCACCGGCTGCCTCTCTTAGGAGAAAAACAGGAGGTAATTGTTTTCCTTACACATTTTTATTTCTTTATATCCTTTATATTTCTGAGAGTCAAATAAAAATTTCTGAATTTTCTTTTCTTTCTGTGATGTTTATAGGCTAAAGATAATGGAACAAATCTTACCTTTACCGGAGACAGAACAGTAAGTGCATTTGGGTATTTGGGGCATTGAACATATTTTAATTTTATGTTCATGCATTTTTTAATTGTTCTTTCATTATGCTAACATTTAAAAAGAAACTTAAGACTGGAAGCTAAACGCCAGTAATGGTTGTCTCTGGGTAATATTACTAGCTTTTTATTTTCTTTTTATGTTTTCTGTATTTTCCATATAAACCTATATTACTTTTGTGATTATTACCCCCCTTCAATAAGTATTTGTAAAAAGGAAAAAACTTTTTCAAAAGAACTTTAAATTCCATCTAAATTATCAGTGCTAGAATGTAATTGGAAGAAAGTTTGGAAAATGAAAAGGCTAACAGTTATATATGTGCTTTAAATTTTCATATATACACCCTGTATGGAGGCTTATTTCACTTTCTAATTCATATTAACTAAGTCTTCAGAAAATTTCCAGTTAAAATTTCCAGTTAAAATTTCCAGTTAAAAATATAAGATAGTTACCCTTGTTGGGTCATGTTTTTTACAAAGTTGATTAAAGTTTTTAATTTTATAACTTAAGATATAATAACACAAAACTTTCCTTTTAAAGCATATAATTTAATGGTTTTTAGTATATTCACAAGTTGTATAACCACCAGCCACTAATTCTAGAATTCTTATCACTCTGAAAAGTAGCCATTATCAGTTATTCCCCATTTCTCACTTTCTCCAGTCTCTTGCAATCACTAATCCACATTCTGTCTCTGTATATTTGTCTCTTCTTGACATTTTATATGATGGAATTATATAATATTTGACCTGGTGTCTGGCTTCCTTTACAGTTTACAACTCTGTCTTAACCTTTACTTGATTCTTACACTAGACCCTTACAATCTGCCAGAGATGAATGATTGGAACTTTCTCAGGTTTCTCCTGGCCTTTGCACAGTTATGGGCATGTATGTACTGCCCTACACATTTGCCTGGCCACTAGATTTCCATGAGTATTTTGGAATTTTTCAAAGTTCCTATGGGGCATCTTCACTTTTTCCCTTTCAGTTTTTGTTTGCTTCTTGATAACTCCAGTTCCTAATGTCATGTAGGCAGGTATGATCTTTAATGATTGTTGCTAAGTGTTTTTGACAAATGTGTTGAGTATGGGATTTTTGTGTTGAGTTGTCCCTGAGGTCAAATATAGAGAAGCCTTGAGATTGGAGATTTTCAACAACCTGCTAATCAGCTCAAGTGATTGGTCTTTAGGGACTTCCAAATCTATTCTGCTTTTTCCTGTGGCATCAGACTGCTGTTTTTCAAAGCTGTCATCAGTTTCAAGGACATTGGTGTCAAGGAGCTTGGAAGAGAAGATGGAATTAGGGTAAACAAAAGCTTTATGAGCTTGTTTTTCTTACTGAGATTCAGCTATTTTTCTTAAAGAATAGTTTTTGGATTGTTGTAAGTCTTTAATTTCTGAAGTTCCAAAAAAGTTAATTTTGATACCTTTTGTCAGTGTTATTACTTTTGTGGATGACTGGATTTTCAGAAGTTCTTATTTGGCCATTCTGGAAGTGTCCTTGTGACCTCCGTTCCAATTTGATTGTACACAGGTTGAAACTGAAAATGAGGTAGGCATGACAGTATTCATTAATTTTTTTTAAATAAAATCTAACTATTGGGTTTTTTAAATTACTAATATGTATATATTGACTGTCAAAAATTTAGAAAATGTACATAAGCAAAAAGAAAATAATTGCCCGTAATATTACCACACAGATATATTATAAATATATTCATTTTCTTCTATGTGCAGTTTATATTTATTTACTTATTTTATTTTATTTTTTTGGTACTGGAGATTGAACTCAGGGGCATTCGACCACTGAGCCACATCCCCAGATCTATTTTGTGTTTTATGTAGAGACAGGGTCTCACTGAGTTGCTTAGTGCCTCGCCCTTGCTGAGGCTGGCTTTGAACTCGAGATTCTCCTGTCTCAGCCTCCCTAAGTGCTCGGATTACAGGTTTGCACCACCATGCCCAGCTAGTTTATATTTATTTTTTAAAAAGGGAATTTACAGTGTGTGTTGTATGGCAACCTGTTTTTTAACTTAGCATATTTAACTTTGACATATATAACATGGACATCTTTTCAGTTCAGTAAATGTTGTATTGCATCATTCAATACCTGCATAGTATCTTATTCATCTTATTGTATCAATTTATTATTTTGTAGTTTTACAGTGTTGTGAATGTTGTCACATTTGTCTCTAGATCTTTATTTTCTGACTTCAGAGGAATTCCATATTGCTTAAAGGTTTTGATTTGATTTAAAAGTTGAAATTCTTTCAAAAAGGATTTCCACCCCTAGCAGCTAATTTTATTTTCTAGCACTTTTAGCCATTTGTTGTGATTTCACAGAGTACATGTATATTAACCAGAATGAGATCATTTTATATATGGCTTTTTTTTCTTTTTGGGGTCACGGTGCTGGAGGTTGAACCCAGGACCTTACACATACTAGGCAAGTGCTATGCCACTGAGCTACATCCTCAGCTCCATATTTGCTACTGTTTAATGTTCTTTTTTTCTCACTTACTAAATTGGTACATTAAATACTATTTCACTTTTTCATGACTGCATAGTGTTCCATTTACCACAGTGTTTTAGTTTTTTAAAAATTTTTTTTAGTTGTAAATGGACACAATATCTTTATTTTATTTATTGTTATATGGTTCTGAGGATCGAACCCAATGCCTCACCCATGCGAGACAAGAACGCTACCACTAAGCCACAACCCCAGGCCCCATTTACCACAGTTTTAACAATTATTTGATCCACATATATTGGGTTGTTTCCAAATTTCCACTGTTTGGAAAGGGTTGTATCCATAATGTGTAGCTATATATATATATTTTTTAATTTAATTATTTAAATGCGTTTCAAGTCATAGTATATAAACAGAGCTCAAGTTTTTCCATTTCTCTGGTTGCAAATCAGATAGAGTCACATTATTTGTGTCTTCATACATGCACCAGGGGCAGTAATGACCCTCTCAAACAACCATCATTACTATACCTATTTCCCTTTCTTTCCTCCCACCTCCCCCCTGCTGCATCCAGAGCTCCTGCATTTCTGCTATGTTTCCCGTTCCCATCCCCCTTATGTATCCTTATCCACTAATCAGAGAGAACATTCGGCATTTGGTTTTTTGGGATTGGCTTACTTCACTAAGCATAATGTTCTCTAATTCCATCTATTTCCCTGTAAATGCCATAATTTTATTTTCTTTTGTTGCTAAATAATATTCCATTGTGTATATGTAGCACAGTTTGTTTATCCATTCTTCTATTGAAGGGCATCTGGGTTGCTTCCATAGTTTTGCAATTGTGAATTGTGCTGCTATAAACATTGAGGTGACTGCTTTATTGTAATGTACTTTTTTAAAATCTTTGGGGTATAGGCCAAGGAGTGGGATAGCTGGATTGAATGGTGGTTCCATTCCAAGATTTTTAAGAAATCTCCAAACTGCTTTCCAGATTGGTTGCACCAATTTGCAGTCCCACCAGCAATGTTTGAGTGTACCTTTTTCACCACATCCTCGCCAGCACTTGTTGTTGCTGGTATTTTGAATACCTGCCATTCTGACTGGTGTGAGATGATATCTGAGCGTAGTTTTGATTTGCATTTCTCTAATAGCTAGAGATGATGAACATTTCTTCATATATATATTTATTGATTGTATATCTTCTTCTGAAAGGTTTCTGTTCAGCTCCTTAGCTCATTTATTGATTGGGTTGTTTGTTTTTTTGGTGTTAAGTTTTTTGAGTTCTTGATATATCCTGGAGATCAGTGCTCTATCTGATGTGCGTGTGGCAAAAATTTGCTCCCAGAATGTAGGCTCTCTGTTCACCTCATTGATGGTTTCTTTTGCTGAGAAGAAGCTTTTTAGTTTAAGGCCATCTCATTTATTGATTCTTGTTTTTATTTCCTGTGCTAAAGGAGTCTTGTTAAGGAATTTGGGGCCTAATCCAACGTGATGGAGATTTGGGCCTACTTTCTCCTCGATTAGACGCAGGGTCTCTGGTCTAATTCCTAAGTCCTTGACCCACTTTGAGTCGAATTTTGTGCATGGTGAGAGATAGAGGTTAAGTTTCATTTTGCTACAAATGGATTTCCAGTTTCTCAGCACCATTTGTTGAAGAGGCTATCTTTTCTCCAATGAATGTTTTTGGCACCCTTGTCTAGTATGAGATAGTTGTATTTATGAGCATTACTCTCAGTGTCTTCTATTCTGTACCATTGGTCTACATGTCTGTTTTGGTGCCAGTACCATGCCATTTTTGTTACTATTGCTTTGTAGTAGAGTTTAAGGTCTCGTATTGTAATGCCTCCCGCTTCACTCTTCTTGCTCAGGATAGCTTTGGCTATTCTGGGTCTCTTATTTTTCCAAATGAATTTCATGATTGCCTTTTCTATTTCTATAAGAAAGGACTCTGGGATTTTAATTGGGATTGCATTGAATCTGTATAACGCTTTGGGTAGTATGGCCATTTTAATTATATTGATTCTTCCTATCCAGGAAC
>PVHX01001569.1:0-201572 GCA_004024805.1 Geosciurus inauris
GTTTGCATTGCCTAAAAGCCCCACAGGTCATGTATAGTTCATTACAAACGTGTGGTCGGTCTCATCTTGGGATGAGGCTTACTTATTCTAAGTGGTTTAGTGTAGGTTCAAACAACAAAGAACATTTTCCCCAAGTCATGAAAGCTTTTATAGGCATTTCAGTTCCTAACATTTTCACGTATATTGTTTTTACTCCTGGACAAATAAGGTTTTATGCTAAATCAGAAAAGAACATATTTCAATAGATGGTTCACATTTTCCTCCAGAAATGTTAAATTCATAAGCATTATATTCTGTACAACTTTTCTCTTCCTTCTCCTTGCAGTCTCCACCTACTATTATCTGATTAAGACTCAGAGGGAATCATACATGTGTGTTTTGCTGCTTGAACATTCCAGTTCCAAATGGAAGGAATCTATCTCAGCAAATGGGATGTTATACAGACCTCTCGTCCACCTGCCAGCTCATTGTGACAGAGATTTATACTGTAATCTCCCAGAACATTTTAATTAGAGACACGAATCCTGATGTAACTGTCTACAGGTTGAAAACACAAAGGTAAAAACCAGATGCAGCAAACCTTCCTCTCCTTTCACCCAAGAATTCACTTTATTTAGTGCCTAAATAATATTTATGATGCTCTTATTATTAAGCAAATTTATTTTCTTCATGCTAAACACATTTCTAACAAATACTACATTTTCATTAATTATTTAGCAAAACATCTCAATAAGATAGTAGATAATGATTAATCTCCAGATAGGCATTAAAGCTAAGTTTTAGTTGTCTGAAGTCACATACACACACACACAAATACAAATACACACATATGCCAGGGTTGGGATTACCAAATAAGAAGTGATCCCTTAGTGGATGGAATACTGTTCCTTTTGGATTTTCCTCTCCATCACACAAACTTACTGATTCATTTAGCTAGCGTCAATATGTATCTTTTTAAATCCACAGTTGGGTTTTCTAATATCTCTTTGAGAGATTAATTAATACAGTCATGACTAATTATCTGCATCTGTTTACATGAGCAAGGCCATTATACACAGCGAACATCATGAAGATGCTTTTTCATCTTAGCACAGATTAGGATAAAGCCTTATTCTCTGTAAATGGGTAATCACACTTCTGGTCCAGGCTGATAAATATTCTTTCAGAATTATGGTCTTAAAAATTGTTTAGTACAAGCTGGGCGTGGTGGCGTAATCCCAGCACTTAGGGAGGCTGAGACAGGAGAATCACAAATTCAAAGCCAGCCTCAGCAAGGGCAAGGTGCTAAGCAACTCAGTGAGACCCTGTCTCTACATAAAACACAAAATAGGGCTGGAGATGTGGCTCAGTGGTCGAGTGCCCCTGAGTTCAATCTCCAGTACCAAAAAAAAAAAAAAAGTGTTTAGTACATGAGTTGAGAGAAAAAAAAATAGGGGGAAACACCTAAAACACATAAGCCTAGAGAATTTCCCTTGAATCAAAATACTCTGCAATAATCTGAAGCAGAGAAATATTATAATAACCTGAGGAAACCCTCGAGTTGAGAAGTTCCTCATCTATATTTTAACACTAAGCATTAATACTCATTTTTAGGATTCATATGGCTGGGGACACCATCTTAATTTAGATCCCATACACCTCTGCAGGTTTGGCATGGGGCCTGGAATTCTGTTTTTGGATCCATACCACCCAAAGTATTCAGATTACAACTTCTCTTCTTCATAGATGCTTAAGCTCATGATACTGAGGGAGCCATTTGGGAAGGCAAGACAAAGCTGAAGACAAAGCTGTAATCCATCAACTGAGGCTGATAAAACTTAAAAGTGTTCAATAACCAGGCTATCTAGTATATGTCAATTCTAATTTAAAAGGTCTTTAAACCCTTGAAAGGTCAATGTATACACTGCAATACATCATAGGAAAGTATAATCCATTATGTCCTGTCAGTGGCTCCCACTGCCCATCCCTTCAAAGGTGCAAGCCAAGAAACTCAGGCCAGGTTATCATAGGACCCATGCTTCCTCTCCAAATACACTTTTCACACCCACACCACATACACAGTCTGCTGCCTTGCTCTTTCCTACTTCTGCTTCTTTTCCAGCTCCCTTCAAACTGGAAGTCTTTCATCTCTGTTAACCTGGTTAATCACACACATTCTTCATTAACCAGATTAAGTTTCATGCCTTCTATGGAAATGTCTCCAGCTATATAGCTTCCCCTTTGTGAATTCCATTTCCACCCTTTATTTGTTTTTATATTTATAGATGTAATTGATATTGATTGTTTTGCCCCCCTCCATACGTTTGGACATCTTAAATGTAGTTATATCCCCTATGCCATCTATAGCAAACAGTTTATGTAAATTAAAATAAAACATGGTTCTTTAAGGTGTTTCACAAACCAACCCCATCAGAATTACCTGAAGAGTAGGCTTCGTATGCACACTCCTGGGCCATACCCTAGACCGGCTACTCCAGCATCTTTGTCTTTTTAGCTATTAGGATACACATGTATCCTGCAGTTTGAAATCAATTGGCCAGAGGCACATTTTCCCTAAGCAGCCCAAGCATAAGAATCATTTAAAGCACTTGTAAAAACCATACATCCCAAAGCTCTGTTAGATCTTCTAAAAGAGAATCCAAAGTACAGTGGAATGGGAATCTGTTTGTTGTTAATAAGCCCTTTTGACCACGACCAGCAGAGCTTTCCTAAAGGGATAAAAGTCCATTTTATAGAACAATGTAATGCACTTTCTCAACATTTTGATTTAATTATAATCACTTTCATGATTTAAACATTCGCAGTTTGAAAACCAAACTAAAGAATAATGCATTGGTTTTAGAAATTATTTTCCTATGATTAAGTAAAGAGCCTTGCAGCTAACCTTGCATGGTATAAAAATAATGAAACTTATAGTTGCCAGTCCTACCTTTGATGTTTATGGACTGATGGGCTTAAGAAAGTGACCTAATTTTAGGAGATTCATTTTTCTCAGAAAGAGAATTGGGAACATGTTACCTAACTTGAAAGAAATGAAAAACTGTGTGTGCGTGTGTGCGTGTGTGTGGTGTGTCTATGATATACTTATCATCCATAGTCCATCATTTATTTATCTCTGAAATTCCAGCAAGATGAGAAAATTTGTGGAAAGTGCATGGGTTTTGTAAATTACTTTCCCATGATTAAGTAAAAATTTGGCGGTAGGAGCCCTTGTCTTGATCATGATTCCTGTCTGCACTAGCAGAGAGGAAACTTTTCTTCATTGACCACTGACCTCTTATGTGGACTATTTGCATTACAGATCTGTGACCCCTACCCTGTAAAGTACCAGCACCAGCAATAGAGGACTTTTCACCTTTCATAACCTGCCTCAATTTTACAAAATACCAAATAGTTTTCTTAAATGTTCATGTGCCTTCTCTAAACAAAGTATTATATCTGTAGTGATAATAAGTAACAGGGTTGAAAATTTGGTAATTTTCTCTCAGTTCATTGTTTGTATCTGTGTTTTGTGTAAAATAACATTTAAAAAATAACCAAAGTAGATATTCACAGAGCAGAAAATTAAAAAGGCTAGATTAGAAATCCTCCAATGAAAATCACTATAACTGTTTTTAAATACGTATTTCCATCCTTTTCTAGAAATATGCATTTTTTATTTTTTAAATTAGTGTGATTTTATACGTGATTTTATACTTCTGTTTCTTTTCCGGCTCCCTTCAAACTGGAAGTCTTTCATCTCTCTGTTAACCTGGTTAATCACACACATTCTTCATTGACCAGATTAAGGTTCATACCTTCTATGAGAATGTCTCCAGCTATATACAGAAGATTTCCTTTAATGTTTTATAATATGCATTTCTACATTTGTCCAAATATCCTTGTAAAAATGGTGGTTTGTAAGTGCTTACTATTTGTTACTATAATAGTTCTGTTTAAATATTCTATTCTTGAATATTTAGTTTCCTTCTGTTTTTGCTATTATAAGGAGTTTTAAGATGATTTTATGCATAATATCTGATTGCAGTCATCAATTGTTTTGTCAAAACCTATTTCTAAAAGTGGTGTTACTAGGTCAAAGGAAAGAAAGTTTCTTCAAGCTCATGACATACATTTCTCAATGGCTTTCCAGAAATCTTGCTAGTTTAAGATCCACCACTTTCTCTTCCCATTGTATATAACACCAAATCAGTGAGATTTTTGGTTTAATGTTTAATAAAACCTAAGAAAAAAATCCATGTTTTAATTTGCATGTTTTTCATTACATTAAGTCTTCTCCTTTTTCCATTCACTCATTGTTCACTTTAGTTTTTGTATATTCTTTTTGTCCCCCTTCTATAATGGAGTGCCAGTGATTGATAATGATGCTATATATTTTGAGAGTAAATTCCTTTTCAGCATGCTTTTCCTAAGTTGAAACTCACCTTTAACTTTTGTTTAAATATTAATTTAAATATATATAAATATCTAAAACATCTAAACATTTGGATGAACATGTTTCATTTCCTAAAAACTTTTTCAACATTTTATTTTAAAACTTGAAACATTCATATAAGTTGAAAGAACTGCACAAAAGATCTACCTTCTGGGCTGGGATTGTGGCTCAGTGGTAGAGCGCCTGCCGCGCATGTGGGAGGCACTGGGTTCCATCCCCAGCACCGCGTATAAAAAGTGAATAAATAAAGGTCAATCAACAACTAAAAAAAAAAAAAAAAAATTAAAAAAAAAGATCTACCTTCTTCAGTAACCATTTTGTTATATCTTATTTAGAATATATCTAATAATTTACTGAAAATTATTTGTCCTTTGGCTTATATTCCATTATTTTTACATAATCTTGCTTTTAGGAATTTAAAGGAATGATTGCTAACATGTAAATTGCATAATAAGTAGGTGCTTTTTCTATCTTGCCTTCCCCTGTAACCCCAGCATCTGAACAGGATGTATCATATTGTAACAATGACTAAATAATTATTGACCAAGTTGTCTCAAAGGAGAGGAGGGGGATTTCCTCTTCTAGGGTGATAAAGATGACTTTTTAATACGTTGAAGCCCCCAAGATTTAATATATGTGGTACAAAGTACATTCCAGGGCCAGTAAGATTTAACCGGCCTGTTTAAACAGTATGCTAAATTTCTGCAAAAGTGTGCCTTAAAATATTAGTGACATCAAATATCTTTTATCTACAAACAAGCAAAAACCATGTGGATAAATTATCATAACTTCTGGAAAGTGGTTTGCATCATTTAGTGACAGCATCCCAAATCTTGGAGGAAATTAGAATTCAAAACATTTCACTTCCTTCCAGAAGATGATGAGCTAAGGTTGAAATGCCTATGAAGACAGAAGAACAAAAGAAAATGTTGCAGGCTAGAGGATCTGACAAGAATGGAGAAAAGTGCCATGGGTTGTAGAATCTATCTCATTGAGAAAGGAACAGAAAAATGATGCATGATACTTCACAGGGGAAAAAAGTCTGTCATGAATCTTCTGAGTCCAGATTCCTCAGTGAGCAAAAAAGTAGAAACAAGCTAATTACTGTCTGTCTTTTACTCTCCCAGTAGGAACAAAAGGAGAAAAGAAGCCACTCAGTATTTTCTATATTTACTAATGAAGAAAATTTCGGTCGTCTTTTTACTCAGGGATCTTGGAATGAAGGTAACTTTGCTATGTGGCCGAAGACAGAATTCATCTAGAAGCTTAAAATCCTTCAATCAATCAGTCTGATGCCCAGAACCTGTTCCAGACCAATGAAATCAAGAATCTCACTCATGGCTTCATGAGGGTGGAGACTTGAAGACATTCATCTGAAGTTTCCCCCAGACACCTGAAGTACAGTCAGGAATATCAACTTCAGGTGAGAAAATAGAGCAAAGCAGGCAAGGAGTCAAATCCTGTAAAGTGCTAAGCTCTCAGAGTTTTGCTCTTCCATGACAATCATCTGAAAGGGGACAAAGAAGAGAAAACACTTTCCAATGATGACAGATTTCAGCTAACTTGCACCCAAATCTCAGTGCATACCTTGGGTTTTGTGGAAAAGGCTACTGGAGGCTTCATCAGGAGTAGTACCTTCCATCTGTATCTAGGGTAGTATATAGATCAAGCTCAAATGAGTCCAAGGAATATCTTCTTACATGAAACAAAATAAAGCAAGAATAGAAATAAAAGCATAAGAGGGTTGGGGATATATTTTTATGACCTGATTTTCTAAATGTCTCACTTTTTTTTACTAAGCATTTTACAAATCTTAGTTCATTTTGTCCTTTGTGATAGATATATCATCCCTTTGTAGAGAAGGAAATGTTTTCAAAAAATAGATCTGGGATTTGAACTACAACTGCCTAAACATAGTGCCTGTGTTCTTATAATTACTATTTTGCACACTTATTTAAAAATCTTCCATTTTTTGACATTTTTGGCATTTTAATTTCCAATCATTTTAAAATTGGTGAATACTTTCACATCTGTACTATCTCCTGTATTTAGACTTACTTTTTTGTAGCAGAATCTCAGAAGCAAGTTGTCATAAAGTGTGAATAAGCTTATGGCATTTTTATATTTCATTAAATTGCTTGTTAAAGGGGTTGTACAAATTCACAATGCCTTCAGAAATGCATAATAGACACATGTCAAGCATAGTTAATTATCTCCAATTTAGCAGGTAAATAATCATATTTTACCTCATTTAAAAATTCCTATTTGGTTCATTGGTAAATCAGCTTTTTCATTTTGTATATTAGTTTGCTTTGTCCTTTTATCCATTGGAAACTTCATTTATAAACTCTGATGTGATTTTCTTTACAGTTGTAATAAATATTTTGTGGTATTGCTTGAAACTTGTCTCCTCAGTTGGACAGTAAGCCCTTTGAGGGAAGATGTTTCATCTGTCTGGTTCACTGTTGTGTTTTGGGACCTAGAACTGTGCCTGGCACGAAACTTTTAAAATTACACATGGATAAAAAGACAGCTTACTTTCCACAATTACTTCAGTAACATACATCAGGGGTGTGTGTGTGTGTGTGTGTGTGTGTACGCTGTTGATTTAATTGTTTTGCATGGTTTAGGGCAGTACCAAGGTAAATAGTCAGTGACCACAGGGAAAGTAAGCCATCTATAAACAGAATTGGCACTGTGGAATCATAGAACTGAAAGGGCAGTTTTCATAGAATGGAAGTGAGTAGGAAGTCTCTCTGGAAGAGGTGAGATCTCTAAGCTGACAAAACCTTTCCAAATGTTGGAAGGGTTTAGTGACATGCACTCTGTTGAAGGTTCTGCTGATAACCTTGTACAGGAGGTAAGCTACCCAAGTGAAGCATCCTGCATTCTGCAGGTCTAATGGACTTCTAATTAGACCAATTAACAAGATGGCTTTAATCTGTGAAACAGGTAATGGTTGGATTCTGCTTTCTGCAAAATCACTTCTCTCTAGGATGTAAAATAGCAGCCAAAGCACTCCTGGAGTGGCTAAGTACTGTATTTACTCATTGTATTATCTCCCTTTCCTCCCCACAATTTTAAAGAAACAATAAAAGGTATTTTTCCTCCACAGAACGCCCCCTGGCATGCTGCCTTTATTAGGATGGCAGCAGTCAAGAGTGTTTTCTTAAGGTGAGTCCAGTGGAGAATCTTCAATGGGTGGCTTTGTGCATCCTGGTCAATGTTCCAAAACATTTGAATTTTTGCGCCCCCCCCTTGTGTTCAGAAATAAGCATTATTATTATCACTTAAAATCCTATAGAAAACTATGATGTGTGTATGCACGCGTGTGTGTATATGAGTATGTGTGTGTCTGAAGCAAACTGTTCTTGTCACACCCTGCAGTTCCCTTGAGCTGAGAAGCATCACAATGAATTGCTGGTTGTCACTACTCATAGAAAGCCTGATTAGCTCTCTAGCAATCTGATCTATAGAAACAGCCTTGCCTTTACCATCTCAGCACCCTGTCTTAGAAACAGCATGCTCGCTGCTCTGCTCAGACTCTACTGTGAATTTATTCAACCAGTTCCCATGGGATTCTGATGGTTTTCAATAAGGAAGAAACCAAAGAGTTTCAAAAAGAATTGTTGAGCCTGATAGGGGCTTATTGATTTATGTAGCAATCACTTGGAGTGAGAAAGCCCCTTTGACATTTAAAAAATATTCTGAATTACTGGCCCATTCTCTTTTCCTTTCTGTATGGCTTCCTCCCTCCCTCTCTTCCTTCTTTTGCCTTTCAGTATATGGTTTGGGAAAGTTTATGGAAATAAAATGGAAGTTGAGAATCACCACTAATAATTTTAGTAATATGGCAGAATATTTCTATGTTAATCACTAGTAAGCCATATATTTTTTTAAAATATTTTTTTAGTTATAGATGGACACAATGTCTTTATTTTATTGCTTTGTATGTGGTGCTGAGGATCGAATCCAGGGCCTCAAGCATGCGAGGCAAGCGCTCTACCGCTGAGCCACAATCCCAGCCCCTAAGCCATATATTTTTAATGACAAAAGTTACATCTGTCACCAGTCTTATTCAGTGTTCTGAAACAAATGTATAAAAAAATTCTACACATTTTGAGATTTATTGTCCAGTATAATCATTACTAATCACATGTGACTAAACAACACTTGAAATGTGACCAGTCCAAATTGACTGGCACCATACAGGTAAAAAACACACTGCACTTTGATGACTTGTTACAAAATAATAATGTAAAAGATCTTACTAATGTTTTATGTTGATTGCGTATTGAAATGGCAACGCTTTACATGCATTGTTAAGTAAAATATATAAAATTAATTTCACCCATTTATTTTTCCTTCCTTAAAAATGTGGCTATAGAAAATTTAAAATTGCCTATGTGAATTGCATGATCCTTATTTCAGACAGAATAGAGATGAAAATATTTAGGTTTTAGCACTATTGGAGTTCATCCTAGCAGAACGATTACAACAGAACACTATCTTTGCCTCTCCCACAAAGTCTGTGCAGCCAGTCAAATAGAAAGCCAGACCCCCAGGGGTGCAGGCTACCAGCTAGAGAAAGAGGACTCTCAAATCCTATAGCTTGCCCCTAGGTCTTGGGCCTATCATCTATCTCACAGCAAACATTCAAGACTTAAGGGCCAAGTCAATATGGTCATTGTCTGAGCCTCAACTCTTCATCTTTAACTTGCACCTGTTTACCAATAAAATTTTTAGAAGGGGCCTCAAGCAGGAACATAGATAATATTTTTAGCATTTTTTAAAACAAAAATCTCTAATACTTGTTAATTTATGCAAAAATAGTTGAATATAGACTTGGCTTTATTTAGAAATCTTTGCCATTGAACAAGCAAATCCTTAAACTGTATTTTAACACACGCACACATAAACTGATAAAGCAGAATAAACTGTATTAGTTGTGTAAAATTCCAGGTATCATGTCCTTACTACCAATAAATATCATTTAGTAATAATCTGAGTTTAGACAGCATTTTTATAATAATATCCATGCCTTCCTAAATGTATGAACCTTCATTTGAAGATATAGTTTTTGTTTTATAATTATTCTGCTTTCACTAAGTACATATGTACCCAAAGCCTTGCCATATTGTACCTATGTATTTAAAGGTAAGGGTGTGTCTCCCCAGGAGCACTCTATTTCTCTGTTACTCACTAGTGAAACCTCAACACAATTTACAGCCACAATTTCTCAACAAATCTAAAAATTTACTGGTGATAGCCTTTACATTTCTAAAGTTTCCTAATAAACCTACTTCATAAATCTTTTACTCTATTGTTTGTTTGACTATAAATCCTGAAATATGAAATTCCATGATATTTCATGTGGTATAAATTATCAAGCATATAAAGAATTGATTACAAAGATTGATTTCTTTTCTTTTTTGGGAGCGGGTGTGGAGGAGGGTGACCTCAAGAATTAGCCAGTCCCTGAAAATATATTCTGCAGGAAACATTTGTAAATTATACCATGTAAACTTCCAACAACAATTACTGTACATTTCCAAAGGTTAGAAGAAATGATTATGAAAGTATTCACCCTAAAGAAATGGTGTTACCCTGACTTAAACATTGTACTATGTATACATGTATGGAAAAATTACATAGTACTCTGTTAATACATACAAATTTTATGTTTTTGTGTATTGGTTAAAATGAATTTAAAAGAAGATAAATTTCCACTCATGTGTACCTACAGATAAACTAAAGAGAGAGAGAGGAAAAAATTGGTGGTTATTTGGAGATAAAAGTGAGATAACTTCAAGAGCAAACTGTGTCCTCTGTCACAAAAAAATTGGAGAGTATTAACCTGGAGTCATGTCATGTGACACAGGGAAAAGACAGTGTATTATTTCAGAAAGCCTGGATTTTGGTTTGGTGCTATCCACTAACAGTGATAAACATATATTTCCTTATCTGAAAATTAGGGCTGGAAGAGAAGATGATACAAGGACATCCTCTGAATTCTGACACTCTGAGCAAGTGTGGCGTTTTGTTGTTGTGTGGTTTTAATCCACACTTTCAGGACCATAGACCTGTCAGGAAAGAGGCTGGAATCATGGTCCAATTCTTTGGGCTAGATTTAAAGATCTCAGAAACAAGTCCTTATGTGGTCCTCTTATGAGATAAAAAAGAATTACTGCAGGGCACCTATGTCAGCAAAAGTGTGAGGTTTCAGTATAGCATGGCTGCTGCAGGGTAAGACTGAATTGAGTGAGTCCTGAAGAGATGACCAGGGACTGCCAGGTAGTTGCAGATGAGGCAGCTGGGGGCAGTTTCTGAGTCAGGCTGCCTGAGGCACAGGAGAGGGCTTGAGTGCAGGGTCACTCCCTGGACCATCAGGAGACAGACTTCTTTGCTCCTGAGCACCATCATTTAAACATCAGTGGGAAGGGAAGACAGATATATGTGTAAGTGATACAGTTCCTACCTTTTTGGGAGAATGACGTTTACTTTGATTATTATTATTTTCAAAAGAAAACATCTGGAAAGCTGCTCGAGCCAGCTGCCTTTTGAGTAAACAAAGAACAGAGCCAGGGGAGTGAGGGTGGCAGTAAAGATGGACAGTCAAAGGGTACATTTTTGTCTCTCAACACAAATTGTACAAAACTTCTCAGAATTTATGTTACAAATAGATGATAGTGTACTAATGTTTTTCTTTCATATTTCTTCTTCTATGGGCACCCCATGAGACTTCAGTCTCAAAACCTCTTGCCATTTTTGCCGTACTGTTTTTCCCCTCAGGTCATCTAGGTTCAGTGGGGAATAAAAGGGAGTTAGGCTATATGGTAGATCCTGCCAGAAGCACAAAGAATAAATGTGTTTGTAGAATAATTTAGTAAATCTCAGAAATGATTTGGCTAAGTTCCTGAAAGATCAGAGTTGCATTCCTGAGATTTCTTTTTATCCTGATCTAGTTAACTTCCTGTTGGCCTTGGGTGTGGTCCTGAGTTTTTGGCACATTCTTCCTCTCATGAAAAATAACACAAAGACCATGCTTGGTTTCCCTCCAGAAGCTTATAAATTCAGATGTATTACCACTTCCTGAGGTATTCTCAGGAAAGCTCTTTCATTAACTTTCCTTTCAGCAATAGCACCTGTTAAAATAGTTGCCTTATGTAGTGCTTAGCATGTTCTAGACACTTCAAGGGTTTTGCATTTTTTGCTCACTAGCCCTATGATAACTCTGTGCTCTAGGTAATATTATCATCTCCATTTTACAAATAAGAAATCTAAGACCCAGAGAGGTTAAATGACTTGCCCAGATGGAGCCGCTCTATGAAATGCTATTCCTACAAGAAAACATAAGTGCAAGACAGTACTATATAACATGTCCTTGACACAAAAGAAAGAGTGGCTTTGAAGACGAGAAGCCTGGATTCCAATAAAAATTTTGTCACATACTAATGCATGAATCCAGGACTTGTTTGAAGTTGGAAGTTTTATCATGTATTAAAACATGAAGCTAATACCTACAAAAGTGATATGAGTGTCAAATATAATATACGAAAGAAGCCTGGTATAGAACAGTCACTCAAAAGAGTGTCGTTGGTATTATTAGGTAATTATAAAACATTGCCTAAAACTCTTACTCCCTATTTTTTCTTGCTTCTTCAACTGGCTTTCTGCCACTTCCCCTCTCCCTGTGGGGCTGTTCCTCCTCCCTCTTGCATAGCCAGGAATATGGATTGGCCATTCTGCGCCAAGCTCAGTGATGCATGAGGACGCTGCACATGGGGTAGGGTCTAGCAACAGGAAGGGCCACACCAGGCCATTGCATATGTCTGAGATCCCCAGGACAAGTTTTGTTCATTGCATGGAAGAATGGCTGGTTAAGTTAATCCCAGGGTTGCATTCTCAGTAATGATACATCTCTGGCCATTGATCCATGGTTTTATTTTCAAGCTTATTTAAGCAGGAGCTATAAAAAGCAAAGCATTGCACAAGTGCAATATGGAATTAAGCCTCTCATGCTCACCCCTCGAATCCTCTCCAATACCTATTTGTTTGTCTTGATTTTAGAAAGCAGAATTCCATAACATAACTGATTGGGGAATATTTTTTAGGGTTATAATTTTCTACGTAATAATATAAATGATTCTGTGCAGAATTTGCTGTCTTGCTAGAGAGTTGTTATCTGGAAGAGTGTGCCAAAATTGGAAATCACCATTGGTCCTTGAAGCAATTCACTGTGGCATTATGGTTGTTGTGAATTTTCTAGAAATTGTAAAAGTCAGGATGGTATTCTCTCTTATCAACAAGCAGTAGGAGTAAACATATCATGCTAATGAGATGAAAAGAGAATTATCAATATATTCTATCATAGGGAGCAAAGGCAACTACGTTAGCCATAAAAGCATCCTTGTTCCTTCCCCAGTAGTGAGACAGTGGCAAGATTGTAATGTTCTCTGAGCAGCCAGAAAAGGAAGTGGGGACCAACTGCCAGGCTAAGTGAGGTTAGGAGTATCAGATGTGAGATCTTCCCACATCTGCCTTAGAAACTTCAGTAACTTCCATACAATTAATAATTCTATTTTCTCCCTTGGTGGAGGGAGAGGGGAATTATGATAATTTCCCCCACAAATACTGTTTTCTTCCTTAAATGAAAGATACATGATTTATATAAAACAGTAAGATTCATAATGTAAACTCTTAAGTATATGTGAAGAAAAAATTCTAAAATATTTGAGCTTCAAGTAAATTTGTTCCTTGAGTTCCACACCATAGGACTAAGTTCTTGGTAAGTTAAAAGTAGGGCTGTTGGCAATTTGCATAAGAAACTCTCAAGAGCAGGATCTCAGATATATGACACATCAAACTGGCACTTCCCAGAGCCCGGACAGTATTAGATCCTAGGATGCTTGCTTGTTAATAGTAATTCCTATATAGCTTCTGAGGGGTTTCAGCTGTCTACTTTATGAGGAGTGCACGTTTTTAAGAGCTTTACAGGAGTCAGGAGAATTGGCTTGTGTCTCTCCATTTGCATTTAATGTTCTAGAATGTTTATAGGCTGGAAATGGTCTGAGAAGTCTCCCTGGGACCTTATTTCTCAATTTCTAAATAATCAAACCTATCATCAGCCAAGTCTCAGTTTTACCTTCCTTCAAGCAACTTTAAAATATATACATATATGTTATGGAAACTGTTTCTTTTTTCTCTTTCAAAGCTCATTTTATGAGCCAATATGTTTGTTTCCCAAAGGGGAAAAAATGTTTGTTTTCGTGATTTTGGCAGAAACTAATGTTTTCTTTGGGCCTGTTCAGACAGTCAAATATTTTCAAGTTTTCTTATTCTCCTTTCTATTGGGGGGAGCACCCCCTGGTGGAAAGCTGTGAAAATGTTTGCCATATGTTTAACTGTTACCTTCAATATAGACAGATGTGTTTTGAAAACAGTATTTTTACACAAAGCACTCTCAAAACTATTTTACCAATTTTAATGTCTTAGAAAATCTCATAATTTCTTTCTGATCATCACCACAAGATCTAGAATGCTCTCCTTTTTCTAGATGTTATATGGATGTGGTCAATGATAGTGCTGTAATCTCTGTGGGACAGACAGAGTGGGGAAGGACACCTTAGCATTATGTTATTACATGCAGAAAGAGAGGAACCATTGTCTTTCCCCCTTCACTTCTTCCATCTTTCCATTTGTTCCTGCTACTGCAAACAAAATTCCATTTCTCTTTGGAACTGCCTGTGTGAGAGAACAGTTGCTGTGAGAGTATTCAGTTATACATTAAGACTAGGGTACACCCCTATCCAGAATGAGGTTCCTGTCAGAGCAAGCTGGGGGGATTAGTAGAAAAAGGGCTTGTTGAGAGAATTAAAAAGAGACTCTATTGGTTAGTTAGATCTTCTTGGTTCCCTATGTCCCCTCAAAAGTAAATAAAAATAAAATAAAATTTCTCAATGAACCCATAATTACTGCCTCTAATAGAACAAAGAGCTCCATTTCAGAGCTACTAGAGTGAGGCACCAGTGCTTATTTTTTCTGTTGGGGATTGAATTTGAATTAATCCCTGATATGTTGAACCCCCAGTATCTCAGATCATAACCTTATTTGGAAATAGGGTTATTGCAGATGTGATCAGTTAACATAAGGTATATTGGGATACATTGGGGCTCTAACCCAAAATGACAGGTGTCCTTATGAGTAGAGAATATCTGGACAGACACAGACAACACACACACACACACACACAGAGACAACACCATGAAAACATAAGGGCTGAGACTGGGGAGGTGGGTCTGCAAGCCACGGAACACGCAAGATTTCCAGCCAACACCTATAAGTTAGGAGAACATGGAATAAAACTATTCTACCTCACAGTCCTCAGAAGGAACCAACCCTGCCAACTCTTAATTTTGGACATTTAGTCTCCAAAACTGTGAGACCATACATTTCCGTTGTTCAAATGACTCAGTTTTTGGTACTTTCTGGATTCAAGTAATGTACCCTCCCCCCATAACCTTTTTGAGTAGATACTGTGAATGGACCCCCTCCTTTGCTGGCCACCTGTCCTCAAAAGCATTTGTAACAGTGATGGAGAGCAGATGGCAGGTTGAGCACTGGATAATGTGGCCAATCTTCCAAGTCCCAAGTGGTTCTATGTTAATACTAAAATCTCTCAATGACACTTTCACTGCTGCTACATAGAACTAATATAATGACAAAACAATGAAGGAGCCCAGACTTTCTACATGTTCTCTGTTCCCAACAAGCCTGGGTGTTATTCTAGCAGACAAAGAAAAGAAAAGAATGGAAACTAAGAGAAGCAGATATGTCACCTGGAATATCTCTGCTGGTTGGAGTTTTCTTTCAATCTTGGTTCCATCCACACTCACTACAGCCAGTCATTATAGCTGGTCTCATCCACTATTACAAGGACAATTATCCTTCTGCTCAAAGGCCTGTCCACCACACTGTGTTCCCTAAAATCACATAGATCTTTTCTCATTTGATTTGGTCATTGCACAACTGGCATCCTTCAGTGTCATCCCTTTCCACAGGTATCCTCTGAATCTCTGAATCTCTCAAGATACAGTGTAAGTCCCACCTGGTACACAAAGTCTTTCCCACAGCACCAACCCCCATTAATCTCTGTATTCCTGGGAGACCTCCTGAACTATGCTGTATCATTCTGCCTCAGAGAACTTTCCTCCCGTGTTAAACAGTAATGTCCAATGAAGAAAATGATAACTTTTCCTTAAAATAATACCACAGAGCATATGTCAAGATGCTGAGCATAGGGCTGGGATTGTAGCTCAGCGGTAGAGCTCTTGCCTCGCATGCGTGAGGCCCTGGGTTCGATCCTCAGCACCACATACAAAGCAATAAAATAAAGACATTGTGTCCATCAACAACTAAAAAAATAAATTAAAAAAAAGATGCTGAGCATACAAAGGTGGACAATGCTGGATTCTTACTGAAATAAAATGCATGGTATCAATTATTTCAATGTAGTTCTCTGTCTCCAAATTATATACATATATGTGCATAATGACTTTAGCATCTGAAAAACATTTTCTTTTGCACTATGCCATGTAAACTTTACAGAAACTCTGAGAGATGCCTCTTCTTACCATAGCCTTGATGGTTTAGGATTAGTTAAAAAGTGATCTACAGAAGTTTTGTAGGGCATTGCACGCCTCTGATTCTCAGGAGATGGTATTTTACAGAAAAGTTCTACTCAGAGAGGAACATCCAGGCTTTTATAGTTGGTTTGTTCCCCTTTATTTTTCTTTTCCTTTCATTTAAGAACCATAGCTTCACTATCATCATTCACGCAGCTATGCAGACTGAACTTGCATTTTTCTTCATGCACTCCATTTTAAACAACCCCAAAAGGAAGAAAAATAATAATTCTGTGCCTTTTCTTTTTCTTCCCCCCTTCCTATTTTTTTATATGAAACAAATAATCAGGAGAAAGAGGCATGTAACAAACCTCCAGTTTCTACTCTAGCAAAATGCAGAGCTGCTTGCTGCCCCCAGCCAGCTTGATTAAGTTGTCATCCCTCCTCTTTGTTTATATTTATTATTTTTGGAGGGTTTTTCCCCCTTTAGTGTTTGTTTATCTTTTCCAATTTTTTAAAAGTCATGAATCATAGTTTGATTTACAGCCTCGCTCAGGGGAGATAGGCAACTCTAATGAAGGAGCAGCTAGCAAGTGTAATTAATATCTGCCAGACATTTTACCACATTAGCATGCCAGGATCCTGGGCTGGGGAAGTTTGGAGTGGAGAGCAACACCTACAGAGCTATGCCACCACTCATTTGGTGCAGCAGCAGAGATTGGTGATATGAAGGGGAGGGTGCTTGGGATCAGATTGCTACCCCACTGTCAAGCCCAGAAGACCACTAGAACAAGGAAGTCAGAGGAGCAGAGGGAGAGCTCAGTGAGGAAGACAGGCAAGGCAGGCACATCAAGGAGGCTGCAGAGACAGAGGATGCATGCAGCTGATGGATCACTCCCATTTAAAACACAAAAATAAGGCAGCTTGCCAGAGCAGTTTGGGCCAGTTTCATTAAAACTTGTCATTCATCATACTGAAATCAGGCAGTATTTGTTATTGTACTGGTGCTGTCCTAGTACCAAAGCTATTCCAGTACTAAGTGCTGATTCGGGGGGGCAGAACGGCAGGTGGGGAAGGGGACAGAAGAATGGCTTCAGCCAGCATGCATGGGTATTGGTCTTATTCTCTTCCTTGGCACCTGGCTGTCCGTAGAAATGTGGGGAAGGCCCAGAATCTCCAATGATGAAGAACCAGAAACCTGAATCTCATTCTAAAGCCAGTCCCCTGGGACATATAATCAGAATTATCATCAGTCTGGCTTCTCAGTGAGGATGTTATGGGGGAGCAGCTGCATTTCTATATGTTGCCTTAATGTGCTTGTAGAAGACCCAGTTTCCACAAATATTGGAAATTTATTTATTGCAAAAATAAATATAAATATATGAGTGTGTTCGTGTGTGTGTGTTTGTGTGTGTGTGTGTGTGTGTATAAGTCATCCTTATGAGTATACTGTAAAATACACCTATGAAGAATTAAGTTGATAGCACTTCAGGTTTTTGTTTGGTTTTGGTCTTCTTTAGCAAAACCCCTTTTCTTTGCTTTCAAATAACTGAACAGGTAGAAGGAAGCAAGAATCAGATCACAGTGTAAAAGGACCCTCACCAATAACTGGGTCTGACACTGGAATAGATAACTCCCTGAACCTGATACACAGAGGAACAGCAGAAAGCTGCAGAAAGAAGGCCTGACTGCAATTTCTTGTATACCACTCACGGTGTCCCTGGCCATGCCATGCCAATCTTTCCAAGGTACAGTACTCACCCTGAGAAATTTTTGACAGTCAGATTATGAAAGCTTATGTAGTGAAGTTGTAGGAGCTATAAAATGAACAAAGTCCCCCACAGCTATAAGGACATGACTGGCAGTGATATTGCAAGATGAGCAATGAACTGCATCTATCAAACTTGTCTCCAATCTTTTGATGGATTCTTTGTCTGTTTGCTTTTAACACCAAGACGGTGCACCAGGAGCCAACATTAACAGATAGCATGCATTGTTAAATTGCACAGAGCACTTTTGTGGAGGGTGCAACTTGGCAGGTGTGTTTTCCAGGACTGATGTTGGCATCAAAATATCACCGGGTCAACTTTTAACTTTGGTACACTGACCAAAAATATGACCTCTCCCATGTGATAAGAAGAGCTGTTTAAGTTGTGCTCTAATTATGTTCCTTAAAATTCATTCATCATCCATTCATTTACTCATTCAGTAGTGCTGCTCTCTTTCTAAAGACTAGGGCAAATTCTAGGCAATGGAGATCAAGCAATGAAGATAAAATTTCCCTCCCCAAGGTGTGCACATGAGCTATGTTTACAAATAACATATCCATGATAAGTGACATTGTAATGATGCAGCTTCAGTGTTGTAAGGATTCAATACAGGAGATAAAGTGCTGACAAAATATATTCTCACAGACATACAAATACACCCAGTCTATCAGTTTTGGGGTTGCTATAACTGTGAATTTAGCTTTAAATACTAAGAGCAAAAATACTGCACATTTGCAGTACTAAAATAGAAATCTAAACTCCACTGAAAACACAATCCCCTTTTAGTCTTGTATTGGGTTTTTCTAATATTTGACCTTTTCAAACCCTGAAATCTAACCACCTAATAAGAGACTCAGCTAAGCCCTTACCTCCTCCCTGTCCTCTGAGGTAGAATTGCTGATGAGTGGCCAATAAAGGGCAAGTAAGGGGAAAAATTAAAATCAAATAGCCTGAATAATTATCAGACTGAATAATTGCTTCTGCAAAAAGGAGAGTTGATTGTATAAATTACTGGTTAACCAAAAAACCACATAGGTGCATAATAAAAATTATAACATTCAAAACAGGTAATCTGATGAGATAGAAATATGCCCTATAAGTCAAATGTTAAAGACAAAGGTTATCATTCACCCAATATCAACTGATTAATTATAAACTCACTATAGCCTAGA
Organism: Geosciurus inauris; assembly: GCA_004024805.1. Lineage (NCBI taxonomy): Eukaryota > Metazoa > Chordata > Mammalia > Rodentia > Sciuridae > Geosciurus > Geosciurus inauris. Next base: position 19,001 of record PVHX01001569.1, read on the forward strand.
ATAGCTCTCTTACAGGAAAGCAGTGGCTCCATCAGTTTTCCTTATTATGGTTAAAAAAATTACTAAATACCCATAAAAATGTTCAGCTTCCATGCAAGGTCTTCCTGGCTCATCATCAAGCTGCCCAACAAAATATATCTACTTGTCCTAGTAGACATAACCTCAATCATTTCTTATTTATTGTGGTTGGAGAGGGTACAGATGGTACAAATAAATCTATAGAAAAAACCCAAGCCTACATTAGCTAATGGTTGTAACCTTTTTAGAATTTCCACTTTGGTCTTTGGAGATGTCAGTTTTCTATAAATCTTAAAATGTCAATCAAAGAAAAATAAACTAAGTATTATCTTTCTCTTCTCTTTCATGGTAGCCTTCAAAGAAAGCTATTACTCAATGAAATGGATAAGAGACATAGTAAGAATGGTGGAATATATTTTAGAGAAATATACCATTAGAATACTTCAGATTTTTAATTTAGAATATCTTTAGGGGTCTATTATGAATTATGGAGCAGTTACAAGACACAGAAGATAACAGAGAATTAATGTAACATATATTCAGCCTCTGTGTTGTGCCAGGAGCTATAGCTATGTTACCTTACTGACTCTTTCATGACATCTTTTAAAAGGTAAGTATCATACTCCACTGAAGAAGCAAGAGTACCAAGGCTTAGAAAATTTAAGTAATTCAGATGCTGGGATTGTGGTTCAGTGGTAGAGCTGCTTGCCTTGCCTATCATGTTTGAAGCACTGGGTTTCTATCTTCAGCATCACATAAAAATAAACAAATAAAATAAAGGTATTGTGTCCATATATAACTAAAAATTTTTTAAAAAGAAAATTTATGTAATTTAACCAAATTTTTGTAGCTAGTGAATGATCTCATTGGAGTGAAACCTCAGTCTTATTGACTCCAATCTACAGTGTTTCCTTCCTGGAATGCATTTATTTTACCTTTTAAAGTTTTTCCTACAGAGGGGGAAGCAGGGAAACCTGGAAGTTCCACTGAAGAACAACATAGTTCATACATTTGGGCACACGCACAAACACACACACACACACACACACTACAAACACCACAAACACTATTAGGATGCAAGCTGTATGTTCAAAAATCACAAAGGAGATATTTATTACCAACAGAGGATGTCAGCCTTGCTTTAGAAAATACTTGTTGAGGGGGATTTTCACATTCCTTTAGGCTACTTTTATTTTTATTGGCAATCTTACCAATGGGCTTTGGAGTTATTTCTCAATTAAATATGCTTTACATCATTCTGCAACCAACCATGAGGACCTATCTTTTAAATAAGATGAGAGGTAGCTTTTCCTATTATCCTATGTTCAAATCCTAGCACTGCCACTTCTGGGCTCAGTTACCTCAGACAAGTTATTAAAATTTCCTCTGCCTCAATTTCCCCATGTGTAAAATGAGAACAGTATTAGCATACCTACCACAATCTGTTAAAACATGTAAAATGGTTAAAAAAAAAAGTCTGGTACCCATAGCAAGAAGTTAGAGGTCTATCACTTCTTGCTATGATTATACTGAAAATATAGATAAAACGTATGGCCCAGGGTCCAGCACTAAGTAGAGTCTTAACAATTCCTAGACCCTTTCCTCATCTGAAAGCACATAGTTGCTTTCCCACAGGAGAAAAAAAATATTGGAACTGAATTAAATACATTTTCTCTTAAATGTACTTTAATTTCTCTTAATTTCTCTGATTCTCCTATATATGCACCTTTAAGTTTTACCACCCTGGGGAGAAGTATGCAGTGTTATTTACTCATATCCTCACATATCCCAAGAATCTATCACTACCATTCATATGTTCACCTTGGAATTCTGATAGATTCATTTTATGATAAAAATAAGGAAATATCTCAGTATAAACTTCTGCTTAAACTCCATTGAGTATTATCCAGAGTCATACATATTTAAAAAACCCAGAAACTGTAAAATCAGACTCCCTGAGTTGGGAATTATCTCTAATCCTACTCTCTCCCTTTGCCTTTGGATACTTAATACTATGTAAAGGAAACACACACACACACATACATTTTGAGGTTCTGCTCAGATATTTCCATTCTAAGGATTTTTAAAAGAATAATATTTATTTGAATAAATTACATTATCTTGATATGAAATTTTTTCCTCTTCCCTTAAAAGGTCCTAGATTTGCCATCTAGAAATCTGATTGTTCTTGATGTTTGTAGGGTATGCTGTGTTGCAGGATTACATCCTCATCCCCAGGAACAAAATATTCCTTTCTCTGTTACTAAGTTTTTCTTCCCAAATTCAGACTTCTTTCTGGGGATAACCTTTGCCCAACAGAATGGACTGATCTGTGTAATCCTACTAATACTACTAGAATGCACAGGAAAGGGAAGGAGAGGAGGAGGAGCAAATTCAACAAGTGTAAATGAAACAAGAAACAAGATCATTAATTACTGAAAATGTTTGTGGGGAGGGAGATAGAGATAGAGAAAGCAAGAGAGAGAAACAGAAAGAGAGAGAAAAAGAGAGAGATGGGGGGCGAGGAGAGAAAGAATGGTAATTTATTTAAAGAGCTCATTCCCTGATACTTTTCTACTACATTGTGCTATTCTGGAGTAGTTTACCTTCCCTTCTCCCATGACATTATTTTTTTACCCCTTAGAACTTATTGCAGATTGTATCTTTTCTTCTTCTTCTTCTTCTTTTTCTTTTTCTTTTTTTTCTGTATGCAACAACCTTATACCTGTATCTAGCTTCCTATCCTCTTAGGAGTTTCAAGTATTTCAAATTTGATTTTATGCCTGGCCACCTTTCTTTCCCTTAAGCTTCCTACTAATCCCTTCTCTCCCTTTGTTTCTTTTTCCCCATCATGTTAAGTTTGAAGACAAATGAGCTCTCTAATAAAAATCCCATGATGGAGAAAGTGGTAGGTTACAAGCCAAGCTTGAAGTCTCTGCTAAAATTTGTTAAAAAGTTGTGGTGAGATACTGTAGTCTTTCATTAATCACAAAAGTTAAGATTAAAATCCAAAGCTCATCAAAACAAAATTCTCAGTTTTAATAAAAGGAATTATAACATTGAAATCAATAGTGTTATGTCTATTGCAATGAAAATGACCACCAAAATGTATTATATACAAAGCTTTAAAAGTATAAATTTAAAAATGAAAGAATAAATAAAACAAATCACAAGCCCAGTCCAAGCACATTTTAAAGTATGATTAACAGCATTACAATTAAAATGGAATACATGTAAGCTGCAAAGTATTATGAGTAAATTGTAATTGTCAATCAGGCAAATGTCATCCATTTCCATGGAGCTCAAGATCTGGGTGTTTACCCTCCACAGAAAGAGAATATAACATAGAAATGAGTCCAGAAAATGACCAATGATCATTTCTCAAATATAAAAGAAACTTACAACTCCTGCTCTTTTTTTCACAAAATAGACATTCTAAAATCACTTGTTTTTAAACTATGTGTTAATCTTCTGTTCTTTCATTAGATGTTTTTCTTAATTGATGAAAATAACGAGTCCCTAAAATCTGGAAAAGTCCCTAAAATCTTTGTTACAGTCAGTGATGAGTCTCTAGTACTTAGAAGAGTGCTAGGAACCAAGTAGGCTCTGATGAAATGGGTGAATGAATTGCCTTGACATGTCTAGATACATTCTACATCTCCAAATATAAGACTCAACAAAGTCAAAACTCAAATTCATCAAACTTTCTTCTGCTTATTCTTGCATAGCCACCTTTTTTTTTTTTTTTTTTTTCTGATATTCTGCATGAGCATAGTTCACTGGAAGAGTCCCCATGCTTTCCAACTGGTATCCAACTGGGTGTCTGAAAACAATTGGCAGTCGATGGCATGTATTTGAAATTACATTTATTTCAAATGAGACAATATTTTAACATTCCATCATTATATTTTCATCTTGATTACTGAAGTGGCTGTTGTGATAGAATTGTTTCATATTTTATCTAACCAAATGTAAATTCAAGAATCACTAAGATATGAAATGAGATATCCTTAAAAGATAAGGGAGGGAAAAGGAAGAAGAGAAATAAATGTAATAAAATACATATATACAAATTACTTAAATAATTTGATACCTGGAATCTGAGTTGTCATATGAGATAGTGGAATTAACTGAGTAGCTGTAAAGATTCCAGCGCAAAAAAAAAAAAATCCTATTCAAATTTTTAGAATATAAAGCCAAAGGTCAGTTTTTCCCTCTAACAATGATCCTATTACTGAAATATCACCAACATATTTAATGTGAACCACTATAAAATTTTCAATTTTCTTGATGGAAAATATATATTTTTTTGAATTCGGCCCTTACGTCACATTGTACAATCTTCTTTTTCTTACTACATTTTAGTTTCAAACTGTATTAATGAAAAAGATTCTATATAATTTAGAATTTTTTTTTCCTATCCAGTGAAATTTGAATTTAACATGTACAATATCACATTTGACTAAGTGATAGCTCAATAAATATTTGTTAAATGTTGAATAAATGACTAAGGATAATATGCAATGGAATATAATATAATTGATGAGTGGGTTAATACAAAATGGAAAAACATTTTTTTAATGTCATTAAACTCAGATAAAGACCATGCATTAGTAAAAGTTTTCATATTATTCCTATTTAATGCTGTAGCTGAATGTTTACACTCTAGTCCTACTAAACTACGTACAGTCATACTTACACAAAGCTCTTTCTTATACATGTTTGGATCTGCAGTTTTCTCTGCCTGGCATATTCTTATTTCACCTCCAGCATTTGGCTGCAATTTCTATGCCCCTCTGTGATCTTAAGCTAAAAGTTGCACCTTGAAAAGCCTCAGTGTCAGTTTCCTTTATTTTTGCTACAAACTTAGCATTGCATGTTACCTTCATGAAGATGACCTAAGAAAGTAAATGCTAACATTTTGTGGCAGGTAATTTTTGCCTTGATAGCCAGTGCTTAGGTTTTGACTTCTTGTTACAAATGCCACTGCCGTGTTCCTGTTGAGTTTACAGTTGACACCTCGGAAAATTTCTCTAGTGCATAAAAAGGCATTACAAAGACACACATTGAAGTGCTGTTGGTTATAGGGAATTGTCTGGATTATCAAATAAACTGTGTTATATCCAAACTAAAAAATATTATACAACAATTAGGAAACCAAGGCAGATCTGAGTCTAATAAAACAAATTGCTACCCTACTAATGAAGACAGAAACAAAGTAGGTAATATATTTTTAGTATGATACCACAAGTCTTAAGACAACTACAGTATATTTTCTGTTAATATCAGAGAGGTATACTTAGGATGAAGGTAGCTAAACATAGGGAAAATAATCTGAGAGGATTCATATTAAACTGACATTGTAGCTACATCTAGAGAGGTAGAAAAGTGACCATGAATAACCCTGGAAATAAAAGGGGATTTGGTTTGAAATGTTCTAACTCTTTTGTGATTTTTTAAAAATAGTCTTTAGACATTAAAATTAATCTTGAGCTTGTAGAATTTTGAAAGACAAAAATATATATCCCATAAACAATTAAGTAACAATAAATTACTCATGTATCATTTCAGAAAAGACATAATGCTGAAAACTAAAATGTGGCCTGTAATAAACATCACTAAATCAAGATATGTTCTTCATTATAAATAAAAGTTGTTACCTATTTTCTATTAGGATGGGATTGAATAAATAATAAGATGAAGCAAAATGACTCCAGAGATGAGAAATAGGGGGGAAAAACAAACTGATTTAGAACCTGTTGTTCTGAGGCCATTCCTCATCCTGACCATGTGCTTTGGATGAGTTACAAACTCCAGAGTACCCATCACGCTCATTTTTAAATTGAATACGGAGAACTCGGTAGTGATTCGCAAACTCGTAAGTCCTGTCGCTCTTGAGGAGACACAAAACATTATTACATTGAAGAACATGCTGTTGCAGTCTGCCTCATGATAATTGTTAGTCTAGAAAAGAGGTCATATGCAACACAAGTGTTTAGTGTTTAATTGTGTGCTTTAAAGCCTCCTCTACCAGTGGACTGATTTAAATGGAGGTAGAAAACATGTTGTACTCAATGTGGTATTTCTAGCACTTTGCATGGTTCGTAGCACATGTGCGACACATGATAAATTGTTTTTAATGAATGACAAATTCACAGCAGGAAAGCTTTAAAATAATTTTTTGAAAATTTTTATCCTTGTACCTATGGATAATACCATTATTAATATACTAAAAAAAAAACCTCCAGTTGGTCCAATTCCTAGAATGCAATGAGGAACGCTGAATGTGATCATAATTAAGGACCAACTTCCTCTTAGATAATATCTCCATGTAGATTTTACTGTCTCTGAAAAGCTTCTCTATCATATTTCTGAGGGAAATATCTCACCAAGGAGAATTACAGTGAAAAAGAAAACCATTTCTCCAGACATTTGAAATCCCCTTCCCTTTCAATAACCACTTTGAATTTTTAGAATAATTTTCACTCATTTAGGTTATTTCTGATTACCTTAAGGTAGCATAATGCTGGCTTTCATTGAATGGATGGACACTTCCACCTGACGTACCATAGACTCTTGTATCAGATCACTTGAGTTTGAATCGTAGATCTATTAGGTATAAGCTCTCTGACTTTAGGCAAGTCACTTAGTTCTATGCTTCAGTTTCTCTAAAATCATAATATAAATACTAACTTCTAATGATTTATATAAAGCTTAAATCAGCAAACATATACAAAATGCTAAAAAATAATGCCTGACTTAAAATAAAAATGATGCAAATATTCTTTGCATGAAAAAATGTACCCTCTGTCATTCATTTTCCTGGATTGCATGACTACTTAGTCACATCAGAGTTGACTAAGACGAGGCCAACAGCATCTCAGAAAAATGTGCTCAGTGGCAAATAGCATGGAAACCTTAAGAAGAACATCAGAGCACAAATAAAGAACACAGAGAAACTAGAACTAAGGTTCTTCAGTTAGATGATAAGGTATTTTAAGTCCATAATGCTTCTTACTACAATTCGGAAGATAAGGCTCTTGGTAGAGTGCCTGACATAGTAAATATGATTAAAATTCTGTATAATTTATTATAAATGAATTTAACTATTCAGTTAACTGGCCAATGTAATAGTTGTTCAGTTATCACCTGATATCTGTATCTGTTTCCTCAACCATAAAACAAGGAAATTTCACCAAGATCAGGATTCCCTAAACTGTGTTCAAGTAAAAACTGGTTTCCTAGAGTTGTTAACCAGTGCCCTTTAAAAAAAATCAATGGTTGGATAACTTTTGGAAAACCCACATGTTATATGCTTTTCTGGCATTCACAAACACAGTTGTTATGGTTTAGATATAAGGCATCCCCGCACAGCTCATATGTGAGACAATGCAAGAAGTTTTAGAGGTAAAATGATTGGGTTATGAGAGCTTTAACCTAATCAGTGCATTAATCCACTTGAGTGGTTTAACTAGGTACTAATTGTAGACAGGAACATCTCTGGGAGGATGCCTTTGGGGTGCATATTTTGTTCCTGGTAAGTGGAGGTCTCCCTCTCTACTTCCTGATTCTCATGTTCTGAGCTGCTTTCCTCCTTCCACCTTGATGTTCTGCCTCAGCGAAGGCCCAGAACAACAGTCATCTCTCCATGGACTGAGACATCTAAAACCATGAGCCTTAAATAAATTTTTCTTCCTCTAAAATTGTTCTTGTAGGGTCTTTTGGTCACTTCCATAAAAATGAAGACTAAAACAGCATTGGCATAGTAAACATTTTAATATGTTTTATTATCAGAAAAAATAATTCTTCATTTATCAAACGTAAGTGTCTAGGCACACCTTTCCTTTCATTTTGACCCTACTGGTATCTCACAGAATTACTATTATCCTGAACAAAAATGGAGATATTAGTATATTTGGTTTATATTTGGTTTACAGAAAATTTCCAGCCCTCAAATCATAGGCCAGTATAACAAAATAGGTACAAAATTTAAGAACAGGCTTTTAAAAACTTTTATAGCATTTTGACAGAATGACTTTATGCCTATTAAATCTAATAACAAAAGTTGGGAATATTACTTTGTGTATATTCCCTTCATTGCCTTTTTCCTTAGAAATTCAATTTTATTTGATTCTGTTTAGTCCACTTTGCATTGGCATTTGTTTTTTCAAAAAATGGATCCTTTATCACGCATAATTTGGAACACCATTGCCATTTCCAAATTTATCACATTATGAAGCCTCTCACTGACTCCGTGAGGGAGTTCATTAAAATGAATATGCCCAGATTACTCTAAACTTGTTTCAGATCTTTAGAATCACAAGGAGTCTGCATTTTCACAACTCCCCCAGGTAATTCTGACTATACTTTGAGAAATAACTAGTTGTGAACAGCTTGATGAGGAAAGTGGTATTTTATTTATCTTTGGGCCATCAGTGAAAAACCCATGGTAAATAAATATTTATGAATACTTTTGGAATATGTAAATGAGAAAATCCAGGTAATAGAATACAGGGGCTATCATTAGTATGTAATTTCTGAGACCTGTGTTCATATTAATGGACGTTTAAAACGTAACAAAAAATGGAGACAAATTATAAGCTTAAAAAATCAAATTCTACCACTCATCACTTGTCAGATAAAAAAAAGTATAATTCTACAACTCCTGCTACTCACAGCTCACTTCACGTTCTAAGTATTTTGAAGTGGGTGGGGTTTGTGGCAGATTTCTTGCAGAAATGTCAACTGATTTTTCTTCTTATGCAAGCATAGCACCATTAGAGAAGTAAGGTGATGTAGTAAACGATAGCTTGTCTTGTAATTTAACACAAAAACACCCTCCTGATCCATGTCTTAGCCCATACTATATTCATCATGTGGACGCAGTAATTTAAACCCTTTGTTAACAGATATTTTTCAAATCATTGTCTATTAAGGCATCAATCAGGATAATATCACTTAGATATTTATGTATCATATTTTCATGTTCCTATCTATAGATAGATAGGTGTTTAACATATATTTTTATGTTTCTTATATTGTTATGACATTTACATATCAAGGGATGTGTAAAGCAATTTTTGTCTTAAGGTTTTGTATGTCTGTTTGCTGAGATGAACCTAAACCACAATTCAACACAGTGGTGCACCCGCTGTGCTTCACTTTGGAATCACCCGAAATAAAGAAAAATATTGCCACCGGGGTCCCAGACTTAGAGTGTCTGATTTAATTCATCTTGTGAAAGACCCAGACATTAGAATTAATAAAAACTGCTCCATTGATTCTAATATATAGCATGGGCTGAAACCCCAAAGTAACTAAGTACAGCTCTTATCAGACAAATACACAATAATCATCAGACATACCATATCCAAGGCAAGTGTGAGTATTTGGATTTGGATTTGTTTGGAGCAGGGACAGCTGTGAACCTGGCGTGAAGGGCTTCTTTTAGTCACTGAGACTAAAGCCGACTGATGCTCTTCTATTCATTCCTGGGGGGGAAATGGACAATCTTCTCTATGGTCTCGACCTGTTCCCTGCTATACTCCATTGACAATTCTTTTCTACACATCAAGTCGTTTGCTTATAAATAACAAGGAGAAATAGCTGGGAGTCAGAAAATAAGGGCCCACAAGATATGAGAGAGAATGAGAGGAAGAGTCATCATTAAACTGCTAAAATACAAGAATTAACAATCCACTTTTTTTCAGTTTAGGCCCTTGTGCCTAATCTGCTCCTGAACGATCGGAGTCCTGATAGCATAATGTTCTTTTCTCCAGTTCAGATTTTTTCATTCCTGGATATAGAAGTACTGAAGGAGGAAGGAGAGGAATAGTGTGTGTGGGGGGGGTGTTGGGGAAAGGAATACTTTGGGGTCAAGGGTATTTGTCTTCTCCTATGCCTGGTAGGCTCAAGGGAAAATGTCAGTTCTACCAAAAGATAGCTTGTGACTTTCCCCTATGCACTAGAGGACACATACATCCCTTGTTCCAATCTTACATCTACACAGATGTGTCCTTTCATTAAAAGGTGGTTTCCATGTCAAGTCTTTATTCTTGGTTCTAGGGTTAGACTTAATTCCTCCAAGTCTTAAAAAATTAATAAACCCCACTTAATATGTAGAAAAGTTATCTGTTTTGATTAAGAATATCTTATGTCATCATCAAATAGAGTCGTAGCTGAAGGGCAATTTGTTCTCAGGGGCGCCACTTCTTTGAGTTCAAGAAAATACACCCCTTTGTTCTAAATCACCTCCAAATGTACTTTGATTTGCAAATTCGGCGTACTCTGTAAACAAATACTGACAATGAATTAACAGTACTCTATGATCGTTCTTTTGATGTATGCATGTAGATTTTTCATTCTCGGAACATGTTCATGTCCCCTTCATATATTTTACTTCAGATCTTATTGAGTAACCTTGAGATTAATAACTGTGGCATTATGTCACGCTCTCTTATTTTCTGTTGGTGTTTTCCCCAGCTACACACAATCTCTTTTAATAAATACAAAAGGAGAGAATGCCCAGTGACAGCCACAGAGGGGCATTCTGTCCACAGAGGGGCATGTTTCTCTCAGGTCTACCTTCTACCTTCTACACTCCTTAGGAGAGTACAAAGTAAAAAGCAAGGCATGATAATTTGCTGCCACTATTACTCAACCCTGCCATTTAGACAAATTATGTTACTTATAGAACCTACTCTAAAGGAAATTATTGTTCTGTTTCAATCGATTTCCTCATTCCTCACTATCACCACACCATATTCTTCTTCAATTGATTTTTATTTAGTATTCACTCAACAAACCTTAATTGAGAGCTACCACACGCAAGCATCATCTTCCATGCCAGGAAATAGTTTAACACCCCTGGATTCAACCCTCATATAATTCAATGTTCATTTGGGGAGAATAAACAAGAAAACTAAAGATTTAAGAATGTAACAGCCAGGCAGACATACTTGATAGAGAACAGGCAAGAAAACAGATTTTGGCTGCACAGAAAAGGGAAAGAATAGTCAAGTGAGACTTTCCAAAGAGGGTGGCCTTGAATCAAAGTTAGTAGGCAAGGAATCATGAGGAGTTACAGCTGAGTAATTCCAGTATAGTCAAATCTTACATTTAGTTCCAAATTGTTTATAGTAAATATTATACATGGAAATCCCACAATTCCCCACAAAATGTAGCATACATTTTTAATTTATACAACCCTACATAGTAATTTTAGCCCATTTAGGTCTGGTAGCCACTGAACCAGAATAAAAAGTGAAGAAGAGAAAATCTACATGAGGCGTCTTGAGATTCAAACCACTCTGTCTTTTAGATAACTACGTGAGAAACCTGATTGTGAATGATCACGGGGTGGGGGGGGAATTATTTCTGGCTAAATGGTGAGTTTTCTATTCAATTTTGACATCAAGATGTTATTATTTTAATATATGTTAAAGTAATAGTGATTATGTGGATATAGGGCCTAGCTAACGGTTATACTCAATATACAATCCTTGTATGTGCATCTAAATTCTGGCTGATCAAATCCAAATTCTAAGAATAAAAGCTAATGAGTGTGTGTATGTTTAGTAGTCTCATCAAGTACCTATCTCTGTTACAATCTGAGGAACTGTTCTCAGACCATGAGTAACTTAACATCTAAGTGAAGTTTGCGCGATATGCTGTAGCATAATGTGATTTGAATGGTGGTTTGTGTAAAAATAGAGGTGTCCGCAACAGTCGTGTGGGAAACTTCAAGCATTCCTCCCCGGGTAGGCGTACAGCTCATATGGAAGGGGGACAAGACCCTCTGTGTCACCATAAGGAACGAGCATTTATCTTGAGCCTTTGGCTACATTACAGCAACAGAGTGACATCATAATATTTTGTTTAAAAAGATGACTTTGATGGTTATGTGCAGGAAAGATTGGCAATGAGCCGGGTGCGGTGGCTCAAGCTTGTAATCCCAGCACTTAGGGAGGCTGAGACAGGAGAATCGCGAGTTCAAAGCCAGCCTCAGCAATGGCAAGGTGCTAAGCAACTCAGTGAGACCCTGTCTCTACATAAAACACAAAATAGGACTGGGGATGTGGCTCAGTGGTCAAGTACCCTTGAGTTCAATCTTCAGTACCATAAAAAAAAAAAGATTGGCAATGAGCCCTAAACCCAGAGGAAAGTGAACTAGAATGACCCAGACGGGCATTAGAAGGAACTGGGCTGAGGTTGCTTGAGAGAAGAAAACGGAACAGAGATCTTAGACACTAGGTGTCCATTAGGGTTCGGGATACAGGGTAATGAATTCAGTTTCGGATATTCTATTTTGTGCTGTGAGCTACTCTGTGGAATTATTCAGTTGGCAATAAGATACAAAGACCCTGCATTTAGCAAAGAAGTCCTGGTTGGAGACAGAAATTTCTGATATATTTATATATAAGTTAGAGTTGAAATTAGAAAGCAAAAGTGGGTTCACCACTGACCCCAGGGTGACGATGCATGTGAGGGAAAATATGGCATGAGACATACAGCTGACAAGACTGGAGACGTTGCAAACAATAGGAAGAACATGAGTACACTCATGAACAGAAAGTAAGGCACTACTCTCCCTAAACATAAGCTGGGCATGGTGGCACATACCTGTAATTCCAGAGACTAAGGAGGCTGAGGCAGGAGGATGGCAAGTTCCAGTCTAGCCTCAACAGCTTAGTGAGAACCTCAGCAATTCAGTGAGAACCTGTCTAAAATAAATAAATAAATAAAACAAAAGGGCTGAAGATGTAGCTCAGTGGTAGTTCACCCCTGGGTTCAATTCCTCGTTCCAAAAATGTATGTGTGTGTGTGTGTGTGTGTGCGTGTGCATGTGTGTGTGGGAGAGAGACAAAAGTTGATGAGCCAAGTTCTTAGAAGAGGTAAGGGTCACAGGACCTCCTCCCACTCTATAGTCACAACAAGGACAGATTCCAGGCATGGAATAAATCAACTTTCTACCTTCCCAGTTTTTTGTAAGTGAAGTCCCATGACTGAAAGCAGACTTTAAAAACAATGGAAATGCTGGCAATAGAGAACATGAGCAGAGTGTGCAAGAGGACAATTCACAGGATATTAGCTTTAAATGACTTAATGGACTGAACCAAACACCATAAGCATGATTATGGGGGTTATTCAAGTGGTCATTCAGATGCCCTTTCTTTTTATTTTTTTAAATTTTTTATTAACAGTACTAGCGATTTAACCCAGGTTACTTTATTACTGGGTTGTATCCTCAGTTCTCTTTTTATTTTGTTTTGAAACAAAGTCTCCCTAAGTTGCTTAGGCTGGACTCAAACTTGGGATCCTCCTGTCTCAGCCTCCTGACCTGCCAGGATTACAGGCTGGTGTCACTGTGCCTGGCAGAGAACCTGCTCTTTTAAGGAGAAGTAACTGACAGCCTAGGCTGCCACCCCTTTGCAAACACCGCTGTGTTCCTGCTGAGCTTATCGTCTACCCACATTGCTCTTGGTTGGTGCCTGAACAAAGCAGGGCACTGATTTGGTCCATTTCTATTGGATTTCTCCAAGACACAACTTTGGCTTTTCCATCTCAGAACTGTGCTACAATCCAGAGCTCTTCCTGCAAAACCCTTTCCTCCTCCTCTCCTTTCAGCATCGCATGAAGACTTTCTCTGCCTACACTTACTTTTCCCCATTTATCCATTACAGTCAGTTCTCACCATAAATCTCTGGCACTTTCACTTCTGCTGTGGCCTGTATGCTAGATTCAGGGGAATGCTCTAAGGACTAAGGATTTTAAATCGGCAAGATAAAGTTCCTGCCCACAAACATTAAGTTTTGCTGGCTCACAATAGGATGTGAGTACACAAATCTTTTTTTAAAATTTTTTTTCAGTTATATATGAACATCATACCCTTTTTAAAATTTTATTTATTTTTATGTGGTGCTGAGGATCGAACCCAGTGCCTCACACGTGCACAGCAAGCACTCTACCACGGAGCCACAATCCCAGCCCAGTGAGTGCACAAATCTTGATTCTATTTTCTGTCCCCATAGAGAGTGATCATGTTTCTTTCATTGTTGTTTTGTCTTGTTTTAATTTAATAACTAGAATGACTCTGCCCTCTCTCAATATGAGGTTGTCCTGTTTCCCTTATATCTCTGCCAGTATCAGAGCACCATTCTCTCCACCTATATGAACAAACACATCATTTATAATTTATCTTTCAAAGCTGCCCCTTGGCACTGTGGCAGAAAGTGAGTCATCACACACCCATGAAATCCAAGCTGATTCTGAAATAATTTAGTAAAGATTAGCTATCTCACACCTTGCCCCTCTCTCCGTTTTTCGTTCTGGCTGTCTGCCCCTGGCTGACAAAACGTGCACTTAACGTTCTAGCCTCATTCTGAATGGCACAAGACTAGACCTCTCCTACACCCACATGCCTCTCATCAAGATCCTACACTGATTTAAAATGTGTGATTCATTTTATTCATATCTTGGGTTCTGTATGGGAAAATGCTGATCTGAGAAAACAGACAGTCTCATTTCCTCTCCCTCCCTTACTTCCCATGATATTCCATAGCATCTACAGCAGTTCTGGCTCATCATTTGGACAGATGATTGCTTAAGGGGCTCCTCAGTCACAAGGCCCCAACAGTTGCAGGGGTCACAGGATGGCCACTGGGCTTGGTGTGCACAGATACTAACTCCTTTTCTAAAGGACTTCTCCTTTGAGAGGGGAAAATTGTTTCTCTGATATGTATGTAGAAAGGAGTGAGAGAAGAAGAGGAATTAGGGTTAGACTGAGAGGAGGAAGAGGTCATCTCTCTGTGGGTGTATGCTGACCCACTGGCTTTCATGGATGATACAATCCATTTCATTTTCTGCTTTAGCTGGTGTAAAGCAGTATGAACCATCCAAAACAATCCATTTTGCAATAAAATGCTGTTGCATTCAAGTATTACTGTCTGTAGCTCAATTTAAACTCGACCCCATATCAAAAGGGAGTGAAGCAAGTCAGCTGCTATGTTGCAATGGATGCTCTTAGTTTGTCTTCAGGCTTTGAAAAATGACTATGGAAACCACATTTTGAAACAAAGTACATCATATATCTGTGGACATGCTTCTGTAAACTGAACTGTCACTGTAGGTTTCCTTAGAAGGCAAGAATTAGAGCTCTGTATGTTGTTGCCCAGAAGAATATGGTCTTCTGATTCACCATAAATTAATGCATCTCACATCTAGGCAGATACAAAAATATAGACAGGTGTGAAGGTGTTTCAGGGCCTAAACTAAAATCAGGAGCTTGGTGAGCTTCCTCACTTCTCGGACCCCCCTGGTAGTGATGGAAATACAGTGAAGAAAAGCACCTTAAAGTGGAATGTCTGGCTGATAGTAATGCTATTAATTTCTAGAGGACGATTTGGTTCTGGATCCACTGTGACCCTGATGGTCTTAAAATTATTTTTAGGGTTAACTTATTTTTTGAATATATTCTAGACTAATTCCATTAGTCATACGTTTGTGTAAGCCTGTGTAGATAGAACATGTACATTGAGATATACAGAGATAAATACATAGCTTCTTCTGTGTATACCAATTTAGCTAAATCTCACTGGTATGGATAATATGGAGTTTTCTCTATGTTGGCCCTGACTTTCTCATTAAGTTACTAACTCCTACACGGCAAGGACAATGGCTATCCAGTACTTTTTGTCGTTATAGCCACTTGAGAAAAACAGATTCTTCTCTTGGGCAGTGAACTTTAGGGTCAGGAAATCTTGGATCTAGAAAATCATTTATTTGAGCCTCAGACAACCCTCATTATATTAGAATTCTAAGCCCTTTCAATATGGAGTGGTCCGAGAATTTTGATGATAAGGAAAAACTGATATGGAAAAAGTAGTTTGGAAACTCACAGTACTACCTTTCACCACTACACTATTCCAGTGTGTGATTCCTAATCCTATAGTTGCTGCATTCTGTATCTTTAATTTTCTCCATAAAATCTAACTCTGCCTCCTTGTGCTTGATGAAGGTATTTTATTTTATTTGCATTAAATGTTTATATCTATTTGAAAAATCGTATCTTGCTATACTCTTTTCAATGAATCAAGTTATACAAAAGTATTATCTTTAATAGGGTCCCTAGAGTCACTTTTTCTATTTTTTTCATGGATCTCTTTTTCTCTGATCAAGTCATCTGCAACATTATATGTTCAAAATGTAATTCTTCACAAGGCCCCATGGTGTTATTCATCTGAGACTTTTCCTGTTGAGTAGCCATAATTAGTTTTGTTGTCCATTAGCTACTGTCTCGGAGCGAACAACAAGACTTAAAGGTCAAAAGAGCAAAATACGGGAGTAAGAGCTGAAGGCAATTCTGAAACTTTTTGAAAAGTGTGACAAAAAGATCCATCAGTTCAAAAAGTACACTCAGAAAATTCATTTGAATTGCCTGAAGTTCCCTGATTGAAGATTTGTTTTTATTTTTCTGATCAATAAGTGATATAGTTATGCTTTAAGAGTTGAGGCAAAATGAGTTGAATAAAAATATTCTTTTGAACCGTGTGGAGCATAACTTGTCCTCCAGAGCCAAAAGTCCAACTGTTTATTTAAACAACAATACAAAACAGAATGTAACTGATTATTAGCAATTTGATGGACAACAAAAAAGAATATTACAGAACTTCTGAAGGTGTACATATTTCAGTAAGCTGAAGTTAGGTGACAAAATTTAAAGTAAGTCTTTAAGGGCATGGTTTGGTGATTTATTAAAAATAAATTCAGTAGCTCACTGAATTAATGATAGCATTAAAGAATGATATTCAAGGTGGCCTGGAAAAAATGGTCCAAGTCAAACCTTAGAACTGGTTCTGATGTTAAAAAAAAAAAAAAAGACTGCTTCCAGAGAAAGAACCTATATTACTTGCTTCTCGAAGCATTTAATCCAAAAGCTCAGCCAGATGACCCAGGATATTTGGTTTAGATATGAGCTATCTCCTAAAAGCTCACATGTGAGACAATGCAAGAAAGTTCAGAGGTGAAATGATTGGGTTACAAAAGCCTTAACATAAACAGTGTGTTAATCTACTTTAATGGATTAACTGGGTGGTAATGGTAGGTAGGCAGGTAGGGTGGGACTGTAGGAAGTAGGTCATTGACCATATGCCTTTGGGATTTATATTTTGTCTATGGTAAAGGGAGCTCTCTGTCTTCTTTCTGGTGGCCATGTCCTGAGTTGTTTTCCTCCTCCACACTCTCCTGCCACAATGTTCTGCTTCACCTGGAGCCCAGAGTAGCAGATTGAGCCAACTAGGAGCTGGAGACCTTTGAAGCTGTGAGTCTCCCAAAACACTCTTCCTCTAAAATTGTTCTTATCAGGTCTTTTGGTCACAGCAGTGAAAAAGCTAACTAAAACTGTTCCCAAAATGTAAGTCCTAGGCTTATTACACCCAACCTCAAAGGAAGCTGGGGAAGTCCAATTTCCCTCTGAGAGGGGGAAGTAGACTGTATACAGAAATACGGCTAGGAAGAAAAGGGAACTCTGCAAACCCAGACATGGATGGGAAGGCACTGGGCAGCCACAGTGGATTTCAAATCCTCACTACAAGCATCTTTTTATCATTCAGCATCAGCTACATTCAACCTGAAATGATTCAAAAAAGAAAATACGTCTCTGCTCTTGAACTCTTAGTCTTTTTAAACTCCTTCAGCTCAACCTTCTTAATGAAGAAAATAAGACTTAGAGAGATGAAAAGATAGGTCCAGGTCACAAAGATGAGTACAGGAAGAACTATGAGGAATACTCTGGTTATCTAATCCCTACCTGGGGTGATACTTTTTTTCCCTGTACCATTTGTGCAATTATGAGAGAAATTCCTATTCGTTGGAAGAATGAAAGCATCTGATCACATCTTATCTCTGTTTGAGAGAGCCCTCTATTTCTGCCAGTGGGACATGATTGTCTCACATGGTAAGCCCTGTCCTAAGGCCCTTGCAACGAACCCCTACATGATTATCCCCTTTTACCAGCCCCAGCCATGGTGGTTTTGCCCCACAATCTCCTCCCTGGTTGGTTTACATTGTGTTTATCTACAACATAATGTATTCCCTCTGAAACATCACAGCATGCCATTTTGGCCATGACTCAGTGGAAAGAATTGTTTAAGAAAGGTTCTGTCTCTCACTGGCAGGTGGACTTGTACACTGTGTCTGCTTTCTGAGACTCACTTTCTGGGTCTGTGATATTTGGTGTTTATTTCTCAGGTTTTTAGTTTTGTTTAGGTTACATTTGTTTCTTTTCAGATCACATGAGACAACAATGAACAAAGCCTGTGCTTAAGAAATGTTCACTGAAAGAGTGGAGAGTGAATGTTGTTTATAATACGTATTTATATGTATATGTAAGAAAACCAGAATTCTCTCTCACTCACTCAGCCTCAATCCCATTTTCTGTCTCTTTAGTTCTCTTTTCTTCTTTCCTTCCCTGGCTTTTTTTCTTTCCCCGTTCTTTTCTTTCCCATACATATATAATAAACAGACATGTAGCTCTTGTGTGTATATTTATCAAGAAGCAGGTACTATTTCTATCCATTAGGACCTTAAATATTTCATTAGAGAAATGTAAAACTTGGAGACCCTTCATCAACATATGACAATTACTTGGCCCTGTACTGGTTCGGATATGAGGTTCCCTCATCCACACCCTAAGCTCCTATTAATACAGGAATTTTCAGACTTGAAATAATTAGATCATGAGAGCCGTAACTTCATCAGTACATCCTATTTGAATGGACTGACTGAGTGGTAACTGTTGGCAGGTGAGGTATGGCTGTAAGAGGTGGGTCACTGCTGGCCTTCCCTGGAAGGGCTCATCCTTCCTGTGCCTCCCAACTCCCCATGGCTTCCTGACCCTACCTTGAGCTAAGCAGCTTTCTTGCTCTGGGCCATTCCCTCATGGTGTGCTGCTTCACATAGATCCCAGAGAAATGGAGTTGGCCATCTACGGACTGAGAGCTCTGAAACTGTGAGCCCCAAATAACCTCTCTGTCCTCCAAATTGTTCTAGTCATGTGTTTTGATCACAGTGATGAAAAACTAAAACAGGCTCCATTATTCCACAGCTTTTGACTCAGTCTTAGGTTTGATGTCAGGATTCCTTTATTGATTCTCACTACATATTTGGCCCAGTAATCTTCCAAATTACAAGGTTCTTACCTCCTTGTTAAATTGAGTGCCCATCCCATGACATATTAAGCCTTAGTATGTTTATACAACAGTACACTTTTTGTCTTTATTCTAGAACAGGCATCAATGTTCTTGTGGCTCCCAAGTGCAGAGAACCTTATTTTGGGTTATATTTCTCAAATACACTGACTTGAATATTTTCAGTTTCCTTTTGTTATTTTGGGTCTGTGATCCTAAATGCTTTATGTCAGTGATGCTCAACAATTTCTGCTTTTCCCAGATTTAATGTATTTGCAGCACCTGGCTTAGTGTCCTCAAAAGACATCAATGTTATTGACTTGGCTATTGCTTGTCACAGAAATCACTCTCTAAGTATAAGCATGGATGGACCAGTTCTTATTAGAGAAATATCAGTCTAAGTAGTCACATATGATACCCTATATTAAATATTTTGTTATTTGGCATTTCTGATATCCTAAAGGTTTTGATCTATAAAAGCTGCAATTGTACATGGCTAAAACCAATATATGTATTGTGGAATGAACACAAGATAGAAGCCACGAGCTGCTTTCTGTCATTCAGTGATGACAGGCATTTACTTTTCTCTACCTCTGCAGGCCTCCATTTCCACAACTTCAAAATGAAGCTTTAAATTGGGTGATTTCTCACTTTCTCTCTAGCCTTTTAAAAATCTCTATATATTGGCCACGAAGAACATTCAAGATTATCTTTAAAAATAACTTTAAAATTTGTTTAAAATTTTCAGAGAGAAAACACATAAGACACTTTGGAAAATAGTTCTGGAAGATTTTACATCAGAGACTGTTTGTACAAACTTGTAGATGAGCTCTACCATAGGCATTAGAGAAGTTAAAGAAATGAAAAGTGTGTGCTTTTCCCTCAAGTGACATCTACCTGCCGGCCCTATGGGAATTTCTGCATATATATGGTAACCGATATGTAGTTCGGGCCAGAGTGAGATAGTGGGCTCTCATGACTTTTCTATGATAAATTTCCTACTACTAAGTGCTCAAATCCTACTAGGTTCAAATCCTAGTCTTTCAAGGTCAGTTCAAGGTCAGTTCAAGGTCAACCATTTCTTAAAATATCTCCTAGGTGTTAGAATCAATTTTCTGAAGCCCAAAACTGACTCTCTCATAGCATTCATGAGTTCCTAACATAAAGTAAAATTTATTGTGTACTCATCAGATCATCTTTTCAATGAAGAAAGAAGGGACAAAGTCCTTTAATATTATAGCCCCTATTATCACCTGTGGAGAGATTATTATATGAATTTAAAATGAACAGAAGGTTTGCATTTTCCTTAAGGTAAAGCATGAATTTACTTATTTCGAGATAAAAATAGGATGGAATTATTTTATACTTTACTGCTGTAAAATTTAAATTAAAAGGTATGTTCATTGGATATCTTCTTTTAAAATACTGTGCAAATTTTATCATCCATTTCTTTAGAGAGAAAAATACATGTTCTCCTTATTTAACAATGGCATTTTAGTTTCATAAAATGTGTTTTTCTTATTAATTTAACATATGTCCTTCATACTTTGCTAAATAGATATATTCTACAAGTTCAATTCTAATCATAACTCCTTGGCTTAGCTGTTAAAGTTTCTCTCTCCTTTTGAGTCACACATAAGACAATGTCTAGCCTTTCTATCAGTAAAAGTCAAAGAGTTTCTTTAGTTTCCAAATAAATAAACCATCTCATCCATCAGGTTGAAGAACAGGACTAAATACATATCCAGAATAAATAACTCCATTAGTCAAAGGAATAGACTCATCAATCAGCTACTGAGGTCAAATATTTGACAGGTGCCAATGAGCTCTTTCCAAAATCACCTTCTATAAATGAAGACATTAAAGGAGTTAACCAAGGTGATTTCAAGGGGACTTCCAGACTCACTGGGACAAAAGATACCAGTGGGTTCTGCTCAAGGTTGCCAGGATGAACTTCAAACCAGAATGTACTTTGTGATATTGATCCAAAGAGGTAAAAAGAGTGAATAGAAATATTTATCATTTTTACACAAAAATGACACTTAACATTCAGCAATATCACAGCATACAGGAAGACAATATTTACTACTACCATTAATCTAGTTAAGATTCCTGTTACCTTTTTAAAGAGAACAAAAACATAAGTGACTATGCTCATCATTAGCATATTTGAGGAAGATTTTGAGTCCCTTTTCTAGAAAACTCTCATGAAAATAAATAGATGTTTAGCTTACTATCCCTGAATACATTCCTTATTATGCAGTCCATACTCTGATAAAGAGGAAGCAAGATATTTTTTAAATATCTTTTAGTTGTCAATGAGTTATTTATTTATTTATTTATTTATATGTGGTGCTGAGGATTGAACCCAAGGCCTCACACATGCCAGGCAAGCGCTCTACCACTGAGCCACAACTCCAGCCCCAAGATATTTTTATTTGTTTTATCTGAATTCATGCATTTACTAATCACCTGGATACAATGAGATATACTCTCCCTGACAACACAGCTGCCTCTCCCTCTGCCCTCTGCCTCAGGCAGACATCTCTATTTACAGCTCTTGCCAACCAACCTCCTTCACCTGATGATGAGAACTGGAGCTAGGAAGCCAAGGTCAGGGCATGGCATTCCTGTTCTATTCTGCAACTATGGTCTCCATCCTTAATTCAGGTATCTGAGTGACAACCACAAAGAAACAAGAGAACCATACAGTATCACTGAAGCCTCTTCAATCAAGTGGAGAAAACGCTGTCCAAGAAGTCTCGATCCAAGAAAAATATTTTGCAATACTTTTAGGTGATTAAAACTACTCTGAATTCTTATAGTTATCATCTCCTTCAAAATGTTTATCAATTTCTCCCCAGATTCCTATGCTTATCTGATTCAGCACTGTGTGTATGTGTGTGTGTGTGTACATATGGCTATATGTGAAACAAAACCCAACATGTTCTATACTTCTTTCAAATTCTTTCTGCCTTCCATTGAAAACTATTTACCCTTAACACTACAGATAAATAATAAAATACAGACTATTTCCCACTTAGGACACTCCCCCAAACCTGCTGCCCTGAAAGATTTGTTACATTTTTCATCAGATAAGGATCTTGTTTACTAACTTGAAAGCTTATTCCACTGGTCAGAATTTCAGACATGGGTGCTAATTTTAGATAATTGAGCATTTATGGCACTACTAATATTGCTTGCACAGGGCCAACCCATATTTCTAATATGCTAGGCATCCCTGTCTGCCTAAAAGGGATAGAGCACTGGGAATAAACAGCAAGCATCAGTGAATGAACTCAGCAGCCACAAACAAATTACCAGAGACATGTACCTTCCTGAGAGGCAGAGAATTGTGGAAGCAATATTGCATCATGGGATATGTAAGTACAGCCTTGGAGGATCATGTGTAGATGAAAACCAATTAAGTAAAGCACTTAGGAAAATTACTTTCTACTGTCTGGATGAGAATTTATCACAAGACATGGTTTTTAAGTGAAAAACCTTACATGTAAACCTGGACTAAGTGTTTTGTCCAAGGTGACACAATAAGGCAAGTGATAGAGATAAAAATAGAATGCTTGAAATTGGCCTCCTGATCTAATCACTAGACACTTTGCAAGTTTATCTGAAGAGGTTCTAATGCAAAATAGAACCTTAAGAGTGAGGGGTCAGCATCAGAATTGCAGCAGCCAACTGGGCAGCAACAGAAATGGAATTGATTGCTTCCATAAAGCATGATAAATTTTTATCAATAAGGACAGACACAGGGAAAGAAAAAGAATTGCAACTATATGTATCATGAAGGAAAAAGTAGTTTCTCCACTGAAATGGCTTTCGTTAATCATTACTAGTCATTAGAGATCATACAATGTCTGACCTTCTTTAATCCTTGAATCCTGGCTGAAGTTATAAGCAGGTAATTTCATTATGTCTCTGTTTATTTTATAAAAGTCTGTTTTGCTCTGATTTTCCTCACTCTGTTTTCCAGAGAAGTTACTAAATATCAAGTGCTGTGAAGTGGATAGAAAAATGGATGAAGTTCATTTCTATCTTTCCAGGGTTGCAAATTCTGAGCTCATTGATTCCTAAATAATACTTTTGGATGCAAGGTAGTGCTCTAGAAAAACAAGGACAAGGATCTTTGGGAGCACAGTCAAGGCAGGAATGCAATGAGGAAAGAAAAAAGTTTTGTTAGCATAAACTATAGCGATAAACCAGGCCATGGAAGCTCATAAATTTGCAGGTGAAATAGAGGAATGACATGGAAGAGAAGTGAATTCTGAGAAAAGGGAACAGAGCAAGCTTTTCTGCTTTAAGTACTTAAAGGATTTAGCTTTTCAAGCATTTATTTCTCACATCAATCCAGGTTTTAGATCCCATTAGCTATTTTGCATTTAATCTCAATGATCCTCAGTTTCCTGACCTATATGTTGGTAATAATGAGAGTATTGTTCTAATATGGTAGTTGTGAAAGTTGAGAGATTCCATTTGAAGATTTTAATAAATATTTGGTAAGCTGTGAGTTCTGCATGTAATGATTACAATTATTTACTCAATGCATCCTGAACAAAAACCTTTCCTTTTTCCATGGTGGATATGAGTTATATGAGACCATCACTGGTCCTACCCATCAAGGGGAACTTAAAGTCAGGTCCAATCAATGACATTGTCTCAGTGGTTTCTTATATGCATAATTATGACAAATATTAGGTGAATTAGGTCATTGTTGTCTGGGAGGGAAGCATCCAATTAGCCAGCCCTTGCAAACTAAGAGATGAGCAAAACAGTTTCAGTTGGCAAGAGCTGCAGAGTGCAAGGCCCTGATGAGATGAGGAGCAAGCAGGTATATTTTGATATGGAGAAAAAAATCTAGTGTCACAGTGGAAAACACTTGGAAGCCATAGGATATCAGAGAAGTGTGTTATCCAGGAGAAACTTTATCTACATCATAGTTCTGACTGGTGAGAGTCCCCATGAAGCTGAAATTAGTGGAGAATGTATTATATTAGAGAGAATGCCTCTAAACTCCATCAAATAACCAAATGGTTGGATAACTGGGGCTTCAGAAAGTGTGAAGAGCAGGGGGATAGAAATTTTTCTGTTTGTTCATGGAACGTCATCCTCTTGCAACCTAAAAAACTTAAGAAGATTTTATGAATAATGTGGCTGGAGTGGGGTGCAAATTAAAAATTACCATATACTTGGATACTATTAAAAATTAAAATTAGTTTTACTGGAAAAAGCATTTTATACCACTGTGAGTAGGTACTTTTAGGAATAACCTGTATGTCTGTGTGTGTGTGTGTGTGAGAGAGAGAGAGAGAGAGAAAGAGAGAGAGTTGTAAAAGATGCAGAAAAGAAATATCTAAATTTAACCTGCATTTGTCATTTAAGAAGCCATGATATAGTTTGGAGAATAATTAAGACTGAATTTTAAGACTGAATTGCCCATTGAAAAGTAACAGATGCCCATGCTCTCTTGAGAAGTAAGAGGAAGTGAGAAAAAAACTGATTTCTTACAACATCAATTTCTTTAAAAAGAAGAGCCAAGAGAAAATGTGGTAAAAGGTTTGTTTTTTTCTCCAAGTTAAATATTCTCTGGTTATTTTATCCTAGAAATAAATATTAATTTTAAGCATGAGAATGATGTTATTTCTGCCTGGTCTTATTATATCTAAATTATTCTGGAAGTTTCAGTACCACATAAGAAAGAGGGGAATTCTGCATTTTTCTTTGTTCAGTAACATGGAGTGAATTGCACATCCTTCATGAAGTAGCAGTGATTAAATATTCCCCATTTTTATGGTACCTTAAGTTCAAGGATAACAAAATCCAATTTTATTTCTTGCCTAGGCCAACAACCTAACCTGAGGACAATGATCATTATCCAAATTATAAAAATGAATATTAGACAAAGCCTACAACAAACAGACAAAATACCTCTTGGAGTGCCAAGACAGTGGAGCAGTCAGGAGTGAGGCCTCTGGTGTAAGGCAGATTGGGCTGGCTTCTCTGCTCTGACTCGTACTCACTCTCACTCTGGGGTCTTGGAAGATCACTCAATCTAAGACTATTTCCTTAATCATAAAATAAGAATAATATTACAGAACTCAGAGAGATGATAAAAGGAAACAATTCATTTAAAAAGTATTTGTCATTTAGTAAAACCAAGGTCTTCTACCTCCACATCCACAGTTCTGAATATTTGGTATATTGATACTAACAATTTTCCCAGAAGTTAGTGTATCTGTGAAGGGACATTTACCCTCATTTACAATTTTTAACATATTAAATTAATGGCAATGGGGGTGTCAAACCTTTTGTAACCTTAGAAAATCTGTTTAGAGCCTAGCCTTCATAGACTTTGAGAATAGACCCATCCAGTGGAAGAAAAGATGTGTGGTCTTTTCCCCACCCCCATGTGCACTGACAAATAAGGTAAATATGGTAGCATGTGGGGAAGCTGCATGGACCACATCGAGTTCATTTCATTTGTGAAATCAACTGAAAGAAATGGTTGTGTGTTTGCCAACCCCTTTGCTGATGGCAACATGTGCACCTGTCACCACAAGGTCAATGACGACTCCCTGAACAGTGTCTGTGTCCTGTAACGTGAAGCATAAAGGATGGTTGGCTCCAGTGCATCTCCACTGACAATACCACAGCTTTCAGTGGTATTGCTTTGCAGGAGACATCAAGGTAATTCATGTGGTAATCAAACCAATGGACACTATTAAGCCTGCTTTTAGGTGAATGAATATTGTATAAGTACTATGTGTGTAGTCTAAGCTGTACAAATGCAGCCAGGTTGTCAAATGTGAGACTCAGCATCTTCACACCTTTTCCTTTCCACATGCTGGATGTCTTAAATCTGTTTAATCCATACTCAATTATGATTGCTACTTGAATTCTAGGACCAGTTTAACCTGAGACAGATAAAGAAGAAACCTCTTTAGATCCATATTCTGTTTTGTTTTGTTTTTACGGTTTTATCGATTTCCCTATTTTTCAGTTCCTCAATATTCATGTTTACCAGAGTTTATTCAACAACTATGCAAGCATTTACTGAATGCCTACAATGTGTTTCAGATTCTGATCTATGTAACCAGAATGAACATAAATAGGAAAAAATACGTGTCCCCTTAAGCTTATAGACTACTGAATGGAAGCAGACAATCATAAGTAAATTTAGAGTATCAGAGTAAGGGATTGTGATGAAGAAGAAAGGGTAATTGGGAGAGTGTGCCTATACAAGAAATTCAATTGCAATTTTAAATAAGAATGATTAGGAAAGGAACTTCTGAGAGAAGTTTTGAAGAACTTAAGAAGCAAACCAATCAAGTATATGGAGAATAGTACTCCAAGTAGAACAAAGAAATACGTGAAAGTTTAAGAAATGAGGGTGACTGATAGGTTGAAGAAGAGCAGGGAGGTAGTCTGACTAGAGTACAGTAGGAAAAGAGAGCAGTAGATGAGACTGGAGGGGCAACAGAAAACAGAGCACAGAGCTACCACACCTTGGTCTGTATTTGTAAACAGAAGCATAATACAATCTTAGTAATTGTTTGACAGGATCACTATGGTCTGCTGCCTGTTTTTGTACAATTTGTGAAATGAAAATGTTCACTACATTTTTACTTGGTTGGAAAAAAACAAAACCTTACTCTTTTATGACATGTAGAAATCATACAGAATTCAAATTTCTGTATTCTGTAAAGTTTTATCAGGACAATGCCACATTCATGCATTTACTATTGTCCTTCTTTGCTTTCAAAATATGATGGCAAAGTTGAATAGTTGGGATAGTGACTGGATGGCTCCCAAAGCTTAACATATTCACTCTCCAACTCTTTACAAAGTTTGCTGATCTGTGGACTAGGTGATAAAAGGCAAATGTGGAAGAAAAGATCGGGTATGAAGAGGCATTGCAGGAATCAAAGAAGAGGTGATAAAGGATTGGACCAGGTGATAGATAAGTGGCAGGGATAAGGAGAGACAACCCAGTACTAGGTCTATTTGGAAAGTAAACATAAGACTATTTGCTAAAATTGCAAAGGGAATGCAGGAAAAATAGAGGAGTCAGGAAGATTCTAAGTTGGAGCTCCCCACCGTAATATACTTTCAAACTTTTCATTGTGCCTACATTCTTGATCATGGAGATTCCCTTTTACCTCGAGGAGAGGGCTCTGGTATTTGCTTGCCAATCTTCCTCCCAGATCATGGTTACATATTTCTCTTTTAATTTTTATGCCTGTGTTTACATACCAGGATATGGAGAAAAGAGAAAGTAGAGCTAAGAAGACGAATTTAAAAGGAATTATTTTAATTTCTCTCTTTCTTCTTGGTTACAGATCATGGTTACATATTTCTCTTTTAATTTTTATGCCTGTGTTTACATACCAGGATATGGAGAAAAGAGAAAGTAGAGCTAAGAAGACGAATTTAAAAGGAATTATTTGAATTTCTCTCTTTCTTCTTGGTTAACATTTACTAAGAATGTTCCTTAGAAACCCTGGCACTGAGGACCTTTTACATTTTGCCCCCATAAGAAGATTCTAGAATTACATCTCTTAAATGTCAAGCTACTCCTCCAGGACAAAATATTTAAAATGAAACTTGTAAGCAGCTAACTTACCAATATTTAGACTCAATACAGTCATCCCTCAGATCCATGGAAGATAGGTGTTGGGATCCCTGAAGGTACCAAAGTCAAGTTAACTCTTAAATCCCTTCGTGGTGTAGCATTGGTATATAACCAACACACATCCTTCCATATACTTTAAATCATCTCAGGTTATTTATAATACACAATAAGAAGTCAATGATATGTAAATAGCTGTTAAAATGTATTGTTTATGGAATAACAACAAGAAAAATGCCTGTATATGCTCAGTACCTTTGTAATGTTTTCTCTAAATACTTTTGTGGTGCTGTTGGCTAAATGCACAGATGTGGAACCCATGGATATGAAGGCCGACTATATATTGCCTTTTTAGGATACTAAATAAAATAATTGATTTCTTATCCACGTTTGTCAAAGAGAAGAAACATGGAAGTTTACTAAAATTGCTATGAGAGTTTGCCCAGACTTCTTAGCATCAGTGTTAAAATTATGACTTAACTCACAATATTTCTCTTGAGATCTAAAAAGAAACTGCAACATATGGTTGTCATTAGAGTTCTGATGATTTCTGCTCTTTTCTATTATTTTGTCCTAACTTATCTAGACCTCAGTTTCTTCCTCAAAAAGTGACATAGGTAGATCTAACTACTTGTAAGTTTCTTTTTGATTTTAGCATTTTGTATTTTTGAGTCCCTAGAGGGTCAGCTAATATTCAAGAAGCATAGAGATGATGGTGTAAAACTATCATCTGAGCCAAAATTCAATTCCTTGCATTTTACGCTTCTTAATCTTGTTTCTGGTTCCATTCCTACAGGATAAACTTTTTGCATAGAGACAGGCTCTTTGCCACATCTTTTGTTCTTACTTAGAATCGGAGGTCAGGCTCTTTTGCTTAGAATGTCACAACTGCTAGAGCTGGCTGAGGGCTACAGTGAATGCCAATTCCTACACCTGCAGTTAGAAGCCAATTATTTTTTCCCTTAAAATGATATGTATCCTAGAGTTAAAACAAAGAATGCAGCTAAGTAATGATAGCCAATGGAAGACTGAGCAGGAGGTGGCAGAAGAGGGCAGTGGGGTGAGAGAAAGGTCAGGATATAGCATTCATTGAGAGGAACCAGTCATAGAACTATAGAACATTATAGCTAAATAAAATATTAGAGATCATGGTGTCAGAAATATATCTGGGCCCTAACCCATCTTTGGAAATATGATGTACCCCTCAGCTGAGGAATAAGAAATCCAGGTGTGTCAAATAATATCTTTCCATTTTATTTACATTGTTCAAAGGAGGATATAATTTAAAATTAGTAAAGCACATTGAGAAAATCCGACAGATAAAGAAATGAATCCTAGCTCAATCATTTCTTAACTCTGGATCTATAGCAATTTAACTACCTTCTCAGGTTCCCAAATTTCCCACGAGTAAATGGGACAATCATAGCTACCTAAAGGGAATTCTGAGTATTACTGATGGTGCAGGTAAATCATCTGACACTAAGTAGGCAGTTAACAACAGTGTTCTATCCTGTGTTCTGCATAAAGTTTTGTTTAAGTGTACCTTCAACCCTTTCCCACCTCTGATGTTTTCTACAATTCTGTTCTCTAATCTAGATCTCTCTTGAATGTTCCATATATTTTCCTCAACCTGAGGGGGACCCCAAAGATCCTTGGATATTCTTTGTCTTCTGCTGGATCAGGCTGGGAATTTAGACATTTCAGGCACCACTTTACAAGGGCCAACACTGTTCTCTGCTGTCGTTTCCTGAAACAGACTTTGTGGATTCTGTCCTGGAAGCTGGCTTCTGTACCCCAACCTATAATGAAATGCAAAACCGTACCTTCATTAAAGAATGATGAGGTACAATTTTGCAAGAATACAAGTACACATATGCATTCAGAAGATGTGGTATGTACTTATGAATGAGTAAGGAGGAACCCTTGAACTGGGGTCCTATGTTCCTTAGGCATAGCTAAGTCCACATTCAGTAGAAGATATAGCATTAAGGATTCCTTACCCCAGGTCTCACTGAAAAGAGGCTGAGCTATTATCTCTTGGCTGGTAATGAGGAATTAAGAGCTTTATCCCTTATTTCTGCTTTCCTTTCTGGGACAATTGAGGGGTGTAGAAAGACAATAAAAGAGTGAAAACCTAGCAGGCTTGACTTAATTTACCTCACTAGAACACTCAAATCCCTAGGGTACCAAAATCTGGGAGAGCATCCACAATAGGGAACCATACAGATAAATTTGTGATCTAGAATCAATCTGGAAGTGAAGAAGATAAGAGACTCCATAGCTCCCTAACATCTCCAGAAAAACTTAAGACTTACCCAAATAAGCCAGAGGAGGTGGAGTTGGCTGCCCTCAGACACTACCTTACAAAGCAATGATTAATCTAAGGGGAAAGGTCATTTTTAAAATTTTTTTCTGTGTCTATGCAAATGCCATGGAAATCCACATGTCACATTTGCATTTGTCATAAGCCTCAGCACTAATAGCATAGTTAAAAGTCATGATGTCACTGCCATTAATCAGGCCCTGTGGTGGCAGGCTTCAGTGTCATCTGTTAATCACCAGCATTTATAGACACATGTGTTTGGAAAGGCTAAGTTTAGATCTATAAAGCATGATTTACTTTCTTAAGTAGCATGATTGAAGATGTATTGCATCTTTCTCTGCTTTAGGATTTTTCACCATTGTGTCCTTAGGAAAGATCTGGCATTTCCAAGATGGCATTTAAAGAGCTATTCTGAAATAGAATAAGATTTTAGAGGTTCTGAAAAGGCCATTGATGAATATTTTGCTTCTCCTTTAAGAGTCTGACTCTCACATACAGGAGTTCAGTCTTGATCTTTCTGAACCACAGCTCTGATTCTGCAGAGCCAGACTTCCAAAGAATAGCAGTCTTGAGTAAGGACTCGGATCAAACCCTAGCACAGTTCTTTCCATTAGATCCTGCTTATTATCTCATCTCTGAAATAAAGACGCCTCAGGGTTTATTTTCTCTTGAGTTGTAATGAAATCATAAGACTGGCCACATTAAAAAAGAGTCACAAAGAGGAATTAGTTTAGTGGTTGAGAAAGGGAAATTAAAAAAAAGTAAAATAAAATAGAAGACACGGTGGCAGACAAATGTAATGAAACAGGAAGCCAAAAATAAGGTGACAGGGAGAAAAAATGAGAAAATAATAGAAAAACTGGTAAAATGAAGTTGATTTCAGGAAGGGAAAGAAGTGGGTAGTAGAGGAGGCTATGGGGGAAAGTCTGAAGAACTAGACAGATCTATGGAAATCACAAGCAGTGCCTAATCATCAGTGTGGAGTACCCTGCTAACTTTTCCTACTAAGAACTCTTCTCTTAGTCCTATCTATTCATATTTTGTCCTGAATTTAGCATGACAGCGCATGGTTTGTGCAGATATTTATATGGCTTAGCATAAGTAAATAAAAACATTTTCTATTTATCCAGCCTGAGAAAATACTACACATGCTTCATGTGGATCACTCTGTGATGCATTTCTCCCATTATTTCTATGTGATTCAAAAGTTTTCACCATTTTCTTTACTCCTATTGTGTATTTTAAGTCCTGTAGAGAAGTAGAAGACACACCCACATAACAATCCTCTAGATTTCAAGCTTGAAACTGTAGCTCCTAGAAGAGTCATAAAGGTTCAACAGGGATCAAAGCATCATGCTTTACTTAAGGAAAGAAAACAAAGTTGCATGCTAGTCTATTACAAAAATTATTTTCATGCACCTGTCAGCTTCAGATAACATCTTTTATCACTTCAGTCTCGCTTTTTAAACCTTCACCACTGGTCTTTCACATACACCTGCCAATGCTCATATATCCCAGAGATGCCAGGAATGGCCTTTTGGTGAACACTAGTGATCTGAAACTATTACTTATGTTAGATAAGAATAGAGTTTCTCTTATGCTCATCATTTCACTGCATCAGAAAAAGAAGATAAAATGACTGTTTTAAAAAATGGTCATAAAGAAATGATAGATGTTTTAAGAGATGACAATGTTTATCCTGATTTGAACAGTATACAATGTAAATATGAATTGGTTAAAATATCAAATGGTACCTGAGAAATATGTACAATTTTATGCTTATATGTATTTTTTATAAATAAATTTAATTTAAATAATAAATAAAAAATAAGAAAAAATGGTTTAGACACTTGATTTGGGGATCCAAAAAAATTATTTGGCCCATCCCCAAAATATGTAAAGCAAAAGTAAATAGAATATAAGCTTGTGACACTTTCTACTATCTTAGCAAAGATGACACTAATAATAGCACCTACTAGAAATCTAAATACATGGGAAACACAAATTATACCATGTCACATTTTCTGGATTATAGTTAGAACTTATTATTCCAATTTTCTAGAAAGCAAAGCTTTATGCATCTCTGCTAACTTGAATATCTATGCACACATGTATTTTTAAAAATTCTATAGTCTTTTGCATATATAGAACTTAAGTAAACTTTTAATTTTGATTAAAATAAAAAATGAGTGTATAGGCAGTTATACTTTCATTTTTCTTGCACTGTTGTCCTATAAAAGAATGCTTTTCCTATAATTAAATGGACTTTGGAGTTTAAACTTAACTTGTGTGTTTCAACATCCAAGTGGATGGTGGAAAAAGTTGTAAAGTGGACTTTAAGCTCTTATCACTAAAAGCCGTAAAGTCTCTATAGACAATGGAGGATTAGACCCAATTTTTATCAGTATCTCTCTTGCACACACATATTCCCTTCAAAAAAAACTTTTAATTAGATTGTAACCTAGTAGAGTGAATTTCTCACAAGAGGCTTGATCCCATCCTACAGGCCAATGTAATTCCCAGATGCCTCAAAAGAATCATGTAACAACAGCCTCCTCAAACCAGTTGTTTCTTTGTCTTTGATCTTTCTCCTTTGTCCTTTGCTCATCGTTTTCTCGTGGGGACTCATGTTCTAAGAGACAGAGCTGGCCAGGGAAAAGGGGAAGAGGCTGTCCAATTTTCTCCAACAAGAAAAATGTCAGTCTTTCAAACTGTTTTAGCACTTCTGCATTTGTTAAAAAGTGGTCCTGCTCTTGACCTCCTACCTTTCTTAATCTGTTTTCCTAAATAAGAGAACACAGTTGAAACAGTTCCTACCTTACTCCTGCAAACTCGTTTGGTTTCCCAAGGTTGTTAGGTCTTTGTTCTTCCTTCTTTTAAGAGCAGCATCTTTGTGGCTGCATTACCCCCACCCCACCCCTGTCCCCCGCCCCCAGGCTGGAAACTATTACACCAGAGGAATGGCTTAATTTATAATGTCGGTCGGATGGATAAATAATATTATTTAGTACCTGGAGAAAAACCTATCAGCTCAGTGGCTTTATTTAAATAACAGAACTATGAAAATATTTTAATTAGACATGCACATAGATATTACCTACTTTGAAATTACCAAAGCACTAAGAAAATAATTTGAACTCTTGACTTATTTCATGGGAAACTTCAAATAAAAGAAATGGATAAAGCCTTTCTCCATTGCTTTCATAACAACAAACAAGATCACATTCTATCAGCAGAATTAGGTGCTGTAACTAGGCCTCAAAGAGAAGGCAACAGCATTAAACCTTTATGACTGACCAGGAAAACATTCTACTGCCTCCTTTAAAAGTGTAAAACAAAGACAGTATCAGGAGGGGAAGAGATGAAACAGTGTTTTAATAGCATCTGGGAGCAACTTGAGAAACAGTTCAATGTTGTATTTTAGCTGTAGAGATGGGGTAAAAATAAAATAAAATGAACCTTCCATTTGTGACTGCTGACAGAGAATTAGACCAGAGGCATAAAAGGAAAAAGCAACTAATAAATGGTAGAATTGGAAAGGTCTTAGTGTAGAGCCTATCCCGAATTATTGAAAAAATAGATCAGATATAAACACACTGTCTCTCGATGTTCCACTTCAAGTAATTCAGGAAGACTTGTGCCTTCCAGGGTTAGTTATGAAAATAGAGCAATCACTCTGGCCAGACAGACAACGGTATAACTTCACACATGCAATATGTTTTTAAAGGGTACATGTAAAGCAAACATTTCAAAATTAATTTCATTTTTTCACTGATTTCTACTTTAATGTAGACTATGTATAACCTTATTAAAATATTTGGAGCTCAACTTAAGGGGAAAAAACAAAAAAATAATTATAATAGTGACCTCAGCTTTCACCCCTTTGTTGGCATAACATCTGCCTGTCTATATCAGTCTCCTCTGCCAGAAGCTAATCTAACTTCCAAATAGTCCATATTATCAAAATGAGCCTTCTGCTTCCAGATACAATAAAGGAACTTATAACAGACTAACCCTTCTTACAGACAAAATATAGAAGGTGTAAGAATTGATCACAGACAATAAAATAGCCAGAATTTAATGATCCAAGAATCTGCAAAGGAGAACATGCTGAGGTGAATGAACTTTCTCCATTGCTTTGCCCCTCCAAGCGTTTTCCAACTTGGAAGCGGCACAGGATGGAAAGCACAAGCAGAACGTAGGAGCTCAAAACTTTTGACAGGCTCGTGAGACTGGGGAAATAAAAATTGAAGTTCAGGATTAGCAAGGCAGACAGGACATGAGGGGGCTGAGATAGAAGTGAATCCCTTTTTATATGCCACTTTTCCTCTCATGACATTTGAAGATTCCTAAGCAGTACTTGGTAAGAGACATAGAGACAATCCTCATTCCCCCCAAAAAATTAAACTAAAAATAATCTGTGAATGTGTCAAACAAAGCAGGGATTTCAATATCTGCAGGTTGCAGGTACCTGGAAACAAACTTTGGTTAACAAGTCCAGACAGTGAGGGTCAATAATGTTGAGAGTTCTGAAAGACTGTAGCCTATGAATAAGAGCTAAGACTACCAAAGACAGGTTCTCACAAAAGCTGAAAATTGGTCTCAAATCATCTCAATGCCTTAGTGGATCAAGATAACCAATCTCTATGTCATATTTTCTCAACAGGGAAACATTGCCACAAAGGCAGTAAAGACTGGTCCCTGATGATAAGAAAAAAAAACAAAACTAAACTAAAAATACTCATGTTTAATTTGTACCTACCAAGGCTCAAATTTATCCAACATTTTTTTCTATCTCTTAATATTTATTTTCTGTCATTGAGTTTTCTTTGGGTGTGACATGAACAACACTGACACCGAGTTTACAGAAGATGCAAAAAATGTATGTAAGATCAGTGCTATAAAACTATGAATTGATATCTATAATTGAGGGGATGTTGTCTTTATGGAGTGTTCAAACTCAAAGTTGTATTGCAAGAGGTGGCTTGTATGTGTCTAAAATCTGACTATCTTATGGATATTGTTTATGCTGACACACTTTTTGTGTGTGAGTTGGGCTTTGAAATTTTAATACAAACTGTTTATATTTTCATTACTTCCTTTTGTGAAAGTCATTCAAACTATCGTTAATTACGCTAAACACTTAAATGAACAAATGTCCTTAATGTCTGAATGATTGGCTGGCAGCCACTTAAGTTGAAAATCATTTCAAATGCAAAGTGAAATTCACCAAAAATTTATTGATTTTTATTGACGCAATATTTGAACATATTTATATGGTCAGGAAATGGTAACAAATGATCAAAAACAATAAGAAAAAAATAGACAACAGAAACAGACCCATAGATGAAAACAGACATTGGAGCAATCAAACATGGATTTAAATTCTTATGTAAAAATATGCCACAATAAAACCCATTCCTCTGTATAATTAAAATGCACTAATAAAATAAAATAATATATTCAGAAAATAGATGACAAGAAGAGGAATTTCACACACAAACTGGAATCTATGAATTGGAAATGGCAACCGTGGAACAAAAAAAAATGCAAAAACCGAAATTGCGAACTCAATCTACAGTTTGACAACAGAATAAATACAGAAAAACGGACCTCTAATATAGGTTTATTAGAGAAAAAAACAAACCCAAAGTAATATTTGAAGAGGCATGGGCAAAGAATGTTTCAACTCAGAGAAAAGACAAGGTACTGATTCAAGAAGCTACGCAAACATCAAATAGGATGAATACAAAGGAACCCGACACCTGGGTAAAGCAGTGTCAGTAAAAACAAAGACAGAGAAAGCTCCCCATGAAATCAGAGGAGGGAAAAGCACTGCATTCAAAGGAATGACTATGAGAATGACAGCAGTGGTTTTAATAGAAATGATGAAAGATGGGTCACAAATGGGATCTTTATAAGCTAAAGAAATGCAAATTTCCTTTCTGGAAATCTGTGTCCAAATTCAAAGTCTTAACCTTCTATTAGAACAAGTGCACAGTGATATCACAGGAACATTAGATGTTGTTTTGTAGCAGCTGTTATGCAGACAGGACACTATCCAGTCCAGCTTTCTATGGGTTTCAGTTCATGCAAGGAACAGAAAAGAATCTCTACTCTCTTCCTCTTACTTAGATACCCAGTTCTAAGCACATCTTTCTTAGTTCAGAACATCACTGTGGTTTTTGACCTGTTTCTCATAAACATACAAATCAATAACCTTCAATCACTACATTTACTCTAAAGTCCAGTATATACCTGCTATTCCATTTATCTTAATATATTTTCAACACATCTTTTAAATATCTTGAAAAAGTAGATGAGCAATACAAGCAGAATAATTGCTTTGATGATGACAAAAAATCCAATACTTATTTATCTTCCTCTGGCATCTCCTTTTTTTAAGACTTCTATTTCATGTCCTCATAATTCTTAATTGTTACTGTATTGGGCTTCTATTCTGCATTATCTACTTTTCTTAAAATATCTATTCCTCAGAGTTTCCTGAATGAAGATACACATCATATTCCTCATGCCTAAGTCTTTCCCTTGGGATGAAGTTGAAGTTCATTAATATAGCATAAAAGACCTTTTATAATCTAAACTTTGAATAACTCTCCATTTCTTTTCCACTGGTCTTTGCAGTTACTTTTGGTTACTTTAATCCCCCTAGCACATACAACTACAGAACTGGTCCCTAATGTTCTCTTTACCCAGAATAGCTTCTCCCTTTTCTTCTCAAGACAAAATTACATGCATTCTTAAAACATCAGTTTAGGTACTATGCTTAAGTGGACTACTCCAAAGCTGTAAAATAGAGTTTAGTATGTTTTTCTCCAATGTTCTCTTTATATACTGTATTGATATTTCTGTTTAAACATCTCTTCCCACGGTACTTGAATATAATCTTCTTTTGTTCAAGGCTACTGGAGCCAGTAGCCATCTCCTTACTCAGTAGCTATTCTATCTCTATAAATTAAAATGAAAATATTATGGCTTCCAAGAGAATATAAGATTTGAAATGTAAGCACATTGGCCATCATAAATTTAAAATACTTAGTGATATTTTGAAATTATCAAAATCTGCTCTGGACCTAAACATTTGATTTGTTACATTAATCATATTCTTTTCTAGATTGATTCTAAAAGATCAAATGGCAAGTGTCAGGATATGGTAAGCATCATATATTGCTAAATCATACCTAATTTAGTCGTAGCTGTGAGCTTCAAAGAGGAAAACAGAAGAAGGCTATCATTTACTTGATGACATGCCCTTTGTACATTTTTTTCTTAAAATTTGAAGTAGTTAGCATGGTGGCACAGGACTATAGTCCCAGATACTTGGTAAATATTTCAAGAAAACACTTAAGCCCAAGAATTTGAGACCAGCATGGGCAACACAGTAAAACCCTGTTTCAAACATCTGTACATACATACATATCTGAACTGCTTAGTTGAATTTTTGTTCTTTACCTATTGATCTATGCCCACAGGCGCATTTACACTGGATTCTGGTTTTATGCTGATTATTTGGATGTGACTGCTGCCTTGTTTTAAGAGCTGATTGCCACGTGACTCAAAATACTGCCACTCATAATCCTGTCCCTTATGTGGAATAACTGCCTTGCTGTGGAACACAAATTTTGATTCTTCTCTTGCCACAGTAGTATCATACTTGATTTCCTGAGCATCAGCACTGCATTTTGATCTCAAAGTTCAATGGATAGTTTTTGAAAGACAAGAAAGGGGCTGTTTTCCTTTCCTGCTTAGGAGTACTCACTAGACTTGCATGAAAGAATGCAAAGAATAAGAACAGATTGTAAAAGTAAATTACTGTAGCTTCTTCAGACACAATGGAGGAAGGAAGAGGATGGATCTAAGGAACCAGAATTAGAATTCTACAGTAGTTTTTTATATAAATATGGGAGTGTCTTTAAACCTACAAAGCATTTTTATCGATGGTTACCTTTCCAAATCTCACCTTTCCCAACTTTGGATACCACTGTAGAAAAACTTCTCTGTTTGACAAACATTGGCCACATTTTAATCTCTGGTACTGAAACTGGCCTAGCATTAGGAAAAACAAACAAACAAACAAACAAAAAGTAAAATAACCAATTGAAAATGAGAGTATTTAGTTTTATTCCAATGAATTTCATAGTCAGTTTCATCATATATTATTATAAATACTATTTTTTAAAATTCAAAATTATAATATTCATTTTCTGAATATTAAATATATATTTGAGCAAGGCTCTGTGCTAGACACTAGGGAGACAAAAATGAACAAATTATGGATTCCTATTTCATGGACACACAGAAGAGACAACATGAACAGTAGCAATAAATTATTTCAATGATAAGGGGCAAATAAAATGTTATGGCTGCAAATAACAGCAGCATATAACCTTGTTCTGGGGTTATCTGGAAGGACAATGAAGAGAATGTCAGTCTAATAGAAGGGATACAAAGAGAACATCAAAATAATATCAGCTCAACAGTCAAGTCAATTAAGCAGGGTGGCAATAATTAGAGTAACTTATAGAAAACTTCTGAAAGAGAAACTTCTTTGACAGGTGCTGATATATAAAATCACTCTTTCTCATTTATGCTCAAAAATAGCTTGGATTTTTGCCCCAAAAGGGTGAACTGAGCTCTCATAATAGGAAAATTATGTTTCTGAACGTTGCTGAAGATAGCAGATTATGTGAGGGGAAATTCCATTATCTCAGCCAACACAAATGTTCAAGAATTCTAGCTATAAAAGAACGCTAATCATTCTAATTATCCAGATGTTGTTACTTTGGTTTAAAAGAAGAAAGAGGAGGTCGGGGTGGCTGAGTGCCCTGATGTCAATGACACACAGTCTCTATGATGGAAAATAACCAGTCTAGAGAAGAATAAGATTGTCTGTCTCACTGCCTAATCTTTGTCCATCAAATGAAAGAAGCTGCTGTCATCTGCTGTACAGAGCAGAAAGGGCGGGGACAGGGGCAGATGGCAACCTACGTGAGAATCGGCACTGTTAAGACATGTCAGTTCAGCCTCTCAGCCCTCTTTTCAGTCTGAAATAGAAGTTGATGTGTATAAATCTTCTCTAATGGATAGGGTTGTCCAGAGTTTGCCATGCTATTCCCTGACAAGAGATCCAACATCTTGTCTGGTAAGAAAAACAAAATCAGAACTCTCAGCTTATTCAACTTGACTCCCTGTGTCCTGATAATTTTTGCTTTCTCTGCTCTAATCTACTCACAGACCCAATGATGATCCAATCTACCATTAAGTGTGAAAAGGAAGATGGTCAAAATTAAAATTAAATTAAATTAAAAAATTAAAAAATTCATTAGTCCTTTTCTGGATTACCCAGGTATTAATATAAATGAGTCTTGATGACCTATAACAATAGTTTTTAATTTTTAAAAGCCATAACCCTTCCTTTAAACAAAACCTTTTGAGGAAGTCCATATGTACAACAGATTGAATAAAGCAGCTTTGGTTCAGCTCTATCTCTGCTCTAAAGCAAAAGAAGTTCTACCACAATACGCTAAGCCCTAGGGAGCTGCAGTCCTGTAAATACCCACCATCTCGGGTCTATCAGGTCCATACCACCAAAGCCTATTATACTTTTCTTACTAGTCAACATCAACACCATGGAATTCTCTAGGTACCTGTTTCAATCCAGACTCATCTGCATATTTTACAATGTATCTCCTAGTCAGACTCATCCCACATGTTCTCCCTTTTGCAAGGTGCTTTCCACTGTTCATTTCTCACAACATTGTCTTTACCTCCTTATCTTAGCTGAAACATAATTCTACTCCGAGAACAAACTTATTCTGTAACCTCAAGCAGTGATTATATTTTCACTTATCTACACCATTACCTCAAGGATAGAAAGTGGGGTTAGTGTCCTCCTTGCTTCCCCTGTGGCAAACCACCACCCCCTCCTCTTAAAAAAACCACTACTCTTGTAAGATGTACACTATCTTGATAAATCAGTCTCACCTTACGTGTGGCAGTAACCTCCCTATCTCTTTGTCACTTCCTTTATTTCATAAAAAACGTTACCACATAGCTCCTCTCCACCACAATTGTTGCCATTATTCATAGTGAATTCAACATCCACATTAATGAATCATTCAACTAACCTTTCTTTTCTTTCAAGTCTTGGGTTTCCTCCATGACCTCCCCAATTCAAATGCACAGTCAAGGACATACACTGGAGTTTGTGCTCACTAGATGCTCAATGTTAACCCCTCTGACATTTGACTACACTTCAAAATGCCCGCCTTAATTTTCTTGGGAACTTCTCCTGCCATAATTCTTTGATTTCCCAAATGCCCTATGTATCCTCCACTGTCTTCTTTTTCTTGTTTCTTGTTTACACTCCTCCAAATGTTCTCAGCTCCCTCTGCTATAATCACCTGGCAAAACTCCAGCTCTGAGACAGCTATACCATTAACTTTTTCTGTAGTTTTGCCTGAACAGCTAAATATTCCTACAAAAATCACACCTCTAGTCCACCTGGTTTCATTTTAAGTGCATGATAATGAACCTCAGACAGGAACTCAACAATATCTAATAATCCTATTATACTACCATCATGTGCTAGAAAGTTCAGTTTTATTCATCAAGAAAATTTTAGTTCCTGTTCCTTTCTCCTTGAAGTCCCTAGAACACTTTTTATTTTTCCATTCACCTGAAGACTTTCCCTCCAACTTCAAAAGAAATACCAGGATAAGGTACCCACATGGACTTTTGTCATTTTCTTGTCCTTTCATCCATTTGTAAACCCACCTGCATCTGTGCTCCTCTTCTTCCTGTTAAAACAGAGGAAGTGACCCTCATGTAATCAAAGTCCAGTTTTATAGTTTTGGTGGGTTCTTTCATTGCTATCATCTCAATGATACTAATCATTCAGTTGTTCCCATTCCTTTCAATTTGTTTTCCAACTTTGCAGTCATAGATGAACTCTTAAAAGATTTGTGTATGTGTTTCTTCCAATTCCTTCCTCACCCTCAATCTACTCCAGTAGAA
Source organism: Geosciurus inauris (assembly GCA_004024805.1). Taxonomy (NCBI): domain Eukaryota; kingdom Metazoa; phylum Chordata; class Mammalia; order Rodentia; family Sciuridae; genus Geosciurus; species Geosciurus inauris. The sequence continues at coordinate 60,207 of PVHX01001569.1, forward strand.
GCAGGTAACAAAGTTTTTAGTATTACACATTTTAACTAACTTCCTCTCCCCCTCTTCCTGAATGTTAGAAATGAAAAGTTATAGTTCTCTCCAAGTAATGGTGTTACACTTATGTATTTTCTTTATGCTTAAAAGAATCTTGCATGTTTATGTAATGCACTCACATGTCTATTTATATGTGGTAATAAATATAGGGGTTTCAGATGAAATTCTGGTTTGCAAAGCAAGTTCTCACACATTTTGTAAACGTATGTCATGCCATTCGTGACCAGGTCTCTACATTTGCTTTCCTAGGTTAAGTGACCTTGGGACAGAGGCAACCACCAAAGAATCAGTACTACCTACTCACAATTTTAGCAGGACCCATTGCTAATATTTTAATCTCATTATTCCACGTTCTGTTTCAGGGATCAGCAATCTATGTGCTCACTGTCACTAGTGTCATTCTTAGACAGCAGTCTCTTAGAAAGCCACTGCCTTCAGGGTGAATTTGTCATGCCCCGATAGGCAGCTGCAAAGACTGCATAGGTATACAATACTCTTCCAGGATAGCTGGTAGCACAAGAGAAACAACCAAATACACTATTAAAACATTAAAGAGAATAAAAATTTTTGATTATAGGAATAAAGTACAGGCAAGGAAGAGAGAAGCAATATTTGGAGGAACTAAGTACCTAGATAAGCCAAAGAAATATGAAGTTTTCTTTTAATATCTTGTATCATCAGTGAGGAAAGGGTAGTGGGGACATTTCCCACACCAAATTTACAGCTGAAGCTGTTGCAACTCCCAGAGGAGGACTCCTTCAAATGTTTCTTTGACTATTTTCCAGTTTTAATACTTTTATTTCTCCACACAAGAATGGCAAGTTGCCATTATTGTGTAATTCGGGCACATTTTTGGGATGTCTCTGCTTCCTTTCCCACTCTGATTTTAATGCTTCTGTGATTGGCCATTTCAGGCAGACAGCATGTTGCAAGCTTTTTCAACTCATAGCTCTATTAAATCAATCCTATTTGAACTCTTCCTTCTCACCACTTCACTGAAAAATAACCTCTCGAGGATTGGAGGGTTTGAAAAGGGCAAAAGCTTTAGCTATTGCTTTGAAGAAAACTTTGTGTACAAAGAAAATATCAGAAATAACTACTTGTATTCACCTATCATGTTTACATGTCCATTTAGGGCTATTTTCAGAGGTCATCTGTCATAATGACTGAACAGAAGCTGATTCTAATAGAGAATAAACTGAAATGTACTTTATAAAAAAAGAAGAGGAAGGTAAAACAAAGAGTTAATGATAACACAATAAGCATTTAAAAATCTGAAAGCCACTAAGCTGTTAGGATGCAAAGCAGCATAAATAGCATTGATACGTATGTTTATCACAGTGTATCTACTCTTCAACTAAAGAATTAACTTTTCCTGTGTTCCCCACTCCTTATCCTATAACAAAGGATTCTTAATGTCAAGACATTTAAGAAATTGGAATAGTAGCTTCCCTGAATCATCTATCAGAGATAGCCCTCCAATGTAATTGACAACACCTCACTTTTCCAATGAATGAGAACTTCACTCTACGACTGAGACTCCCACCCATAGAATTTGAGTCACAATGATAATACCATGCAATAGTAATGCATATTTACAGTTTACAAAGCACTGCACATGTATACATAATCTTTATGAGTAATGCCAAGAAATAAAATTTATGTCACTGTCCTAATCTATCAAAATCTGCCACTGCAATACATGAGAAGTTCTTGTACATTTTCCCCAGTAACACATGGTAGTCTGAAATTCCAAGTACTTAGGGAAAAATACGACTTCCATGTTAATTGTGTATCTTTAAATCTGACTCTAAGTCCTCATTCTCTCTCTTTATTTCCTCCTTCTGCCATTATTCTAAATACCTTATTAGTGTATAATGCCAAAGTAACCTAATATAATTATTTGTGCTTTGTAATGTTCATGAATATACTATTGCATATTATCCTCAAAACTCCATGAAGTGGACAGTACTAGGATAATCCTAGTTTTCCAGAATAAGGATATAAAACCCAGAGGGAAGAGCCTAGAATGCAGATGGGACAGGTCACTCATCAGTACCAGGAGCTATTACATGCAGCTCTGCAGCTCTTAACAGTGTTTGTGCTTTTTCTTGACTGAGTCATCATGACCATACATACTTCCCCACTCCAGCTTCAATGCCAGTGTGGGAAGATCCTGAATGTGGAACCACAATCTGGTCACTGGAACAGAGAGAACATCATATACCAAATAAAATCACTTAAACATTTTGAGAAGGACAGTATATAGGTTGGATGTTTTTGAGCATGAATATTGAAAAGCAAACTCAATTATTAAATAATACTTTATAAGCATTTAAAATGTACCAATATCAGTTAAGGTATTAATTTTTCCTACAAATTGCACCTTAAATTCTCCTATGATGTCAGAATTCAAAATAACTAGTATTGAGCTTTGAAAGTTACAATGTCTTTAAATAATAATTCCAATCTTAAAATCTTAGAATATATGTACCAATCTCTTAGTTAAAAAAATTATAGATATGAATAGTTCTTCCTCTTACAAGCTTTACATGGGACTTTGTAAATACCATTATCTATAGTTTCCTCACTTTTAGAAATTATCCATGTCTAGGGTGTCTGCTTTACAAGTATTACCCTATTTTAGCAGCAAACATTCAGGCAGGAGGGGTGAGTGAACAAAGAACACCTTTTGAATTCAGGAGACACATAAGCTACAGCAGTGTCAGAAAAACCACCTGCCATTTCTAATTTTTACAAGGGCTGGCCTTTCATTTTTGATCATATTCTTTTGGAAGCTGGAAAATTATGTAGGAGTATAATATTCGGGGTATTTTCACATCATTTTTACTAGAAAAGTGTGATTTAACAGAAAGAAAATTAGATTTGATGTCTAAAGACCCTTTGATCTAGTTCTGGCTTAGACTCTAAACTATTCTTCATCTATGAAATGAGGGAATCATTAAATCCTTTTCAGCTCCTATACCTTATATGATTTAAGCGATACACTTGTTAGTTTTCTTTTTAGGTCACCCCTAAAACAAACAGAATTGGGATAGCCATTGAAGCAATATGCAAGAGACCCAAAAGAGAGTGTGAATTAATTGAAGAGTTAAGAGGAAAAGAAGGAAGACAAAATTAAAGGATCCCAAATTCCAAGACGGGTTTTCCATTCTCAGAGGCTATGTATTGCTTATAACTTTCTGATTCACAATCAGTCAGCATGGACCAGTAGATAAAAATCTTTCTAATGTTGATTCTTGGTTTAACTGAGTTAGTTTTCAATATGGTAACTGCCAAAAATCATTAATATTTTAAATCACAGACTATATTCAGTATAATAACAGAGAAATTAGAATCATTGCATGCTCAAGTGAAAGGACATCTTCAATTAATTTAATTAAAATATTTATTTACACTAGTCTCCAACAATGTTATTATTGAAGAGAGTTTCTGAGGCAAATGAAACAAAGCAAGAATAAAATATTGCTGCTGCATATACAACTACCAATATGAGAATTTAGACTGGAATATTTTTGCCAAACTTCTGGAAACTCAGTGCTTCAAGAGAAGTTAATAATTTCCCAAAACTGCAAAAATCCTCAAGCAACACCCATGAAGAACACTGTCTTCTGTAGGCCAACTTGAAAACCTTGGGATATGTTTTTCTTCTACATGCTATGATCAATAAAAGTAGTAATCATGATTTCTTTTTAAATTTGGTTCACAGCTGATTGCTTTTATTCAAAAAGACAAATAAACTGACTTTCTGTGAGAGCAAAGATGTGGTCAAAGTCCTTCCCAAGATAATGGCCACTTGGATGAATATACTGGACCATAAGCTATTAGGGAACAGAACTTTGCTAGGACCAGTCTGCTAGGTCTCATGAGGGAGACGGTAGGACAGCACTGTTTAAAGGAAATATCATGTGAAACTCACAGGGAAAATTAAGTTTTATAGTAGTCCCACTTAAAAAAGTAGAAAGAAATGTAACTAGCTTCAATAGTGTATTCTGTTTAATGAAATATATACAAAATAAAACCATCTGAATATGTAATCAAAATACAACTTTTACATTATTTTTTTCATGAATTTTTGAAATATAGCATATGGTTTACTCTTAGAGTACATCTCAATTTGGATGCTAAATTTTCATTGGAAATTTCTGAAATATGTTTATATTTCATAAAATTTACATCTGAAAAAATTCATATATAGGTACCTAAACTGTTCCAAGCATACTTAAAAAGTTTTCCAATGACTGAATCAAATGTTTTAAAAATTTAAGTTAATTAAAATTGAATAAAATTAAAAATTCAATTCCTGAGTCCTAGTAGCTGTATTTCAATTATTCAATAGCCACCTGAGGCCAGTGGCTACGGTACTGATCACTGCAGCTGTAGGAAATGAGAGGGTGGTAGTGCCCAAGAGTCGTGATGATGGAAATCCTGAAGAATTCTGATCATTGAATAAGTCTATGAGGATTTATGAAATGTAATAATCTGTGTTTTTTGTTGCTGTTGGGATTTTTGTTTGTTTTTTTTGTTTGTTTCCTGAGGCTGTTGTAATTAATTACGACAGACTCCTTGGCTTAGAACAAGAAAAATTAAGAATAAGAAAAAAATTATTCTTTCATAGGTTTATAAGTTATAAGTTCAAATACAGCTGTCCCTTCTCTGGGGCCTCTCAGGGAGCATGCTTCCTTGTCTCTTGCAATTACAGCTTCTCTGGTGTTCCTAGGTGTGTGACTATACCACTCAATCACTGCCTGTCTCCATACTGTCTTCTCCTTCCCAGTCTGGATTATCACCCTTTGATTCTCCCTTACAAGGAACTGCTGGATAGATTTTAAGACTCAATGGATTAATCCAAGCTAATCTCCTCATTTCAAGATCTATACTTTAATTACACCTGCCAAGATTTCTTTTCCATTTAAGGTAACATTTACAAATTCCAGGGATTAGACTTTGATATCTTTGGGTGGCCATTATTTAAAATCATAAACTCTTTGAAACCTGTTCTTTCTGAATGTGTAACATGAGAATTGACACTTTGGCAATGAGGTCTGTTTCCACCTAAACAACAAATGCCTTTGAATGCCACCAGATCCAACTTCCCCAGGATCTCTGTTCCTACTCTAAAGGGCAGTGATAGAGCAACCAAAGGGATGCTGAGCCAGCAGAGAGCTGATAAACTGCAAGAGGCCTCCTGGGAAAAATCAAAGAGATATGAGTTGATTAGCACAATCTTGATTAACACATAAACACCCCTCTTAAACATACGCACACCTATGCCTTCCTTCTAAGACGTATGTTGACAAAACCCAGGATGTTAAAATATAATCCTATCAGAGGTGAGACAGCTGCTATTGCCCAGTGTAGAATGGTCTAGGATACAGAATACTTCAAAATGAAAATTATAAACTACAGAAATGAGCAGTCATGGAGAAACACAGATGCTCTTAAAAAGATGAGCAAATGGTTTATGCACATAATTGCACAATTTCCAGAATTCCAGAAATATAGCAATGATGGTCTGCATATATGTTAGTATTGTAATTTAAAAGATACTGACTATAAGAAAGAAATATTTAGAAATTTTTAAGATTGGTGAAGTTTGAAGGTAAACAGGGATCTAACAGAAGAAAATAATAGAAAGGTCCCCTCACATGGTATCTTTTTCACCACTGAAATTGATGCAAACGACCTAGTGCTCAGAAGAATCCTGAGTGAAGTCGTCATTTCCTGTCTCCCTGGATGATAACTCTTGATTTATTATCACACAGCTAGAGGTAAGTGAGAAGATTATAGACTACAAATAACAGCATATTAATAGCTCTACTTAAAAAGAAGGAAAAGAAAAGCATCACTTATGACTTTATTATGGAAATTAAGCATTTAGTAGATATCCACACAATCCTTTTTTGAATTGACAAGGGAAAATGTGCTCAGAGGAAAAATAGATTTTTGATTCCCCTTTCTTTCTCTGAAGGATGAAGCTTTTACGATAGCCTGTAACAGGTTAACAAGGGCTTCCTCACATTGTAGTTAATTCACAATCAGGTCATCAGTCCCCCAAATGCAAAGCAAGGAAATCCTGTTCAAAGTATTAAAATATGTGACAGAAACACACATTAGCTTTCAATTTTTTTAAAAAGAGAGCCCTACTAAATGCTTTGGTATTGTGTAACACATGGTGGGAGAGAGGGAAGGGTTCTTATAAAACAAACAAATACACTTTTCTTCAAGTCAATATAGCAAAACTATTATAGGCACAGCCTGTTGTGAGATTCCAGAGTTTGTGGAAAAGCTATTTCTCCACAAAGGTAAAGGTTATTAAAGCACATCAGAGCCTCTGATAGACACTGAATCTGTTGGTGCCTTGACTCACAGATGAAAATAATTTCGTTCTCAGTTTTCTTTTTCCTCCCTGGTCTCCACTACCACCTCCACCCCTTTTACAGCATATCCTTTCTAGACTTCGGAGAAAGTTCACAATGAGCCTGAAAACAAGTGTTGGTAATTGGACTATTTCAGGCTCCTGCGGATAATCTAGATAATTCTCAGCATTGTCACAGAATGTGTCTGCACTCTAAGGAAGCAGAGAGGCAAGCTCTTCCCCGGATTTTGCAATGGTTTCTATTTTGAAAGGCAGCCAACCACCACTACAATTGGCCCTAATTGCTTCTCTTGTTGGCAGTCTCAGGAGAGAGGACAGGGCTGAGTGAGCAAGGAACACTCAACCTCTTTCTCATTAAGAGCTCAGCCTCTTTGGGTCAAGGCTGAACCAACCAGGGGAAGGATGTGTGGATCAGGGTCCTTACAACACTACCTGTCTTGTGGGTAAAGGAGGCACCAGTCTAGGACTTTGAATTTAGCATCCTCACTGGAATAATCTGAATTGATTAAATAAGAAGAATGACAGAGAGGACAGCCTGAGCAGCATCAGAAATGAGGGGAAGCTATCTTTGGTTAGTGGAATTGAGAGGAATACCTAGCTGTCATAACTCAGAAGATGGGGGAGCTTTTCTCTTCCTGGAATTATGAGACCTCAGGTCTCATCAGTATAAGCTGTTGTGGATTCTGTAGATATTTTTTGCCTTTCTTTCTTTTTTTCTTTATAAAAAATGATATTCACTAATGAGGAGGAGACATTCATTTCCATTTTGAAATTTCATTAGAACAAAAAAACTACATAAAACTCATATAAGCCAACTAAATATAAAATATGCTGTGCTTAATTTTTATTTCAGATTTCTAAAAATAAACTTTAATTTTTAATAGTTTTGTATTAACAAGTTGCAAAGATAGCACAGATTTTACATGTACCTTGTACCCAATTTCTCCCTTTGTTTAATCAATTAAGTCCCAAGTTTTCAATTCTGTGAACATAATAATTATTTCAAAATTACAATAAGTGGTATATGTGTTGCTCAATTTTAGTTTGTGTAAGTGTTCCACATCTGGGATGATAGGACAAAACGAATTAACATCTGATATAAAAACTGGTACATTTTGCACAATGACTGAACCAAAATGAATAAATCCTTATTAACTGAAATGCCTATTGCATTTCGTCCTATCTTCTTATGCTTTTCATTCTATACCAGTTTCTCAGACTTCCCTTGTTTCTGATAACCTTGATAGCTTCAGGAGGACAGTCAGTTGAATGTCTTTCAATTTGGGTTTCTCTGATGTATTCTCTTATTGTTAGGTACAGGTTATTTGGGAGAGATTTTTAGTTTGGGGAAGGAAGACCAGAGTGGAATCCAAAATGAATTCATGGGTTTTTATTTTATTCTTTGGATTATAATCCAACTCTACTTGTTTTTTGTTTTTTGCTTGTTTTTTTTTTTTTTTTTTTTTTTTTTTTTTTTTTTTTTTTTTTTTTTTTTTTTTTTTTTTTTTGCTCAAAGTGTTTCAGCTTTGATCATTGGGAGCATTTTTGGTTGGTTCTTATGTCACACTGACGTATCTCCATTAATACGGATTGGATTGGATTTTTTTTTTTTTTTTTTTTTTTGGTGTGGTACATGGGATTGAGCTCAGGGGAGCTCTGCCACTGAGCTATATATACCTTCAGATTTTTTTCCATTTTCATTGAAAGACAATGTCTCATTAAATTGCACAGACTGACTTTGAACTTGTGGTCCTCCTGCCTCAGTCTTGTAAGCAGCTGGGATTACAGGTGTGTGCCACCATACCTGGCTACTTTTGATTTTTTGTTTCTCTGGTTTGTTTGTTTACCTTTGTTAGTCTTCCTTTCTTGGCCTACAAGACAGTCCAGGCCCACTTTGTATACCATTCTTAGAAACAGCCATTTCTTCAAGGGACTGTAATTTCATTTGTCAGAGAATGGAATTAGATTTCCAAATAGGGTATTTTACTGCTGCTGGGACAGCATTGCTTATAGGCCCATTTGACCTACAGAGGGACATATGAGTATATGCTAACTGATGTACACAAACATATCTGTACACATCTCTATGTACCCATCTCTATTAAACTAAACCTGAGTTCATAGAAAGTTTCTAATGCTATACCATGTTTATCTATGCCAGCCAACAGTGCAAGACCTAGCTTCTGCCATAAGACATCCATTTATTTAATTTTTAATACCACTATTCATGCACTGGAGTTTCAGAATTGTTAGCCTGGGTCATCATGAGAAAAGACTTTACCAACTAGGACACTGTACTTGGGCACAGTCCCTATAGTGGTTAATCTTATATTCTTCACTGATCTCCAAAGTTATCTGGGTCAACAACTTTTGCCCCACTTACTTCAGTTAGGATTTTTATACATTCTAAAAATATAGTTCAATTCTTTATCACAGTCTCTATTACAGCCTGGCATGATTTGACTCCTTGGTTATTTTCCTGTACACACATTAGCATTCACTTTGGGTAGTAAAATTCTGAGTTTGGTAAATGCATTGTGTCATGATCTAACATCAAAATATCATACAGAATAGTTTTACCAGTTCACAAAAGGTTTTGATCTTCACCTATTCAACATTCTCCCTCCAACTTCTGTCTGCCTCTATGTTCTTTACCATCTCAGGGGTCCAGCCTGTCTTGCATAAATAGAATCTTATGATACATAGTTTGGTCAGATTCACTTCTTTCACCTGGAAATATGCACTTAGGATTTCACTATATCTTTTCATGGCTTGATAGCTCATTTCTTTTTATCATTGAATAATATCGCATCATATGAATGTACCAAAGTTGTTTATTCTTTCGCTTACTGAAGGACATCTTGGTTGATTAGAGATTAAGAAAAGCTGTTATAAACATTCGCATGAAGGCTTTTGTGTAGACATAAATTTTTTAGATCAGTTAGATAAATAACTAAGAACACAATTGCTAGGTTGTATAAGATTGTGTTTACCTTTCAAACTATTTTGAGCAGGAAGAAATGATAAACTAATAGTTGACTGCACTCCTACCCTGCTGAAAACCACATGAACATGTCCACTGTGTTTTTTAAAGGCTCTGAGGATATTTAACAGAAAACAGATGGAAAATGATCATTTTCAAAATGGTAGAGAATAGAAGCTTATCTTCTGCCAGCCCTCTTTTATGATGACAGGGGCTAACTTTAGAAGAGTTCCTACATTGTTTCAGAAGGATCTATTCAAGCTAGTCTCAAGGAATATTTCAGTTTATAGCCATCTTTCTCACATGTATTGTTCTCCAAATTCTACATATTTTTTAAAAAATTGCTACTTATAGTTGATGAAGTGAAACAAAATGGAATCACATAAGCATTTTGGGGGTCCATTAGAAGGCCCATTTTATACCACCTATGTTAACTCTATATCACTGTTTTTAACATTCACATGCCTTAAACATCATATAAAATCATTGTATATTGACACAAATTGAGATTTTCAAATAGTTCATAAGAAAAATATTACACATTCTTGGATTGTCTGTCCCAAAGTTGTATCTTTAGGAATGTGTGAGAATGGTTTTTTATTTTCTCTTTCATTTAAAAGTGATCTGTATATTCAAGCATGCACAGCTTTTGTTGGAACACAGGCAATTGCATGACTCCTTCCAAAGAAAGATGCAATGGGAAGGAATTTCTTACTTGCTGGGAGTGTGAAGTACAAGACAGAAGTATCCATTAAACAGAGAAAATTCACAGCTAACCTCAGCTTTTTCTCTCTAATTAGAATCATATGTACTTATATTGTTTATGTAAACAAGAAAGTAAAGACCTAATATTTACCAATAAAGACCTAATATTTTTTCTTGGAAAAATAAGATATGCAACCTTTGAGGCCAAAGAGTTTTGAAAAGCAAGAGTCACTCCATACTTCTCTGTGTCTCTTTCTGTTTCCTGTCTCCTCTCTAGATATGTCTGTGTGCATGTGCATGCAGCTCTGCACCCAAACTTGTACCCACACTACAGAAGTTAGAAAGCATACAACAAAGCCTGTGTAGCTACTATTTGAAGGAGATCCTACTGTGTGCTAAATACTATATGATGTAACTTCTTGGAATTAACACATTTCTTCTGCTCACTAGCCCTATGTGGTATTGTTACCAACACAATTTTATAGATGAAGAAATGGACTTATCAAACAACATACAAAGTTACTATAAGAATAAGAATTCAGAGCTTAGTTCCTTGAAATAGTAGTGTCTGGTATCTTTCTATATCAGTGCAAAAGGGTGTCACGAATCTGTTAAGTTTACCTAAAAGAGCATTCTGTAGCATTATGACTCATCTAACACTGTAACTCCTTTGCACTGAATTTTAAAAAATGAAGTTAGCTTAAATATCCATTTTTCTAGACAAGAATCTAAGCACAAACAGAACACACTATGATATTCCACAAGGTATAATTCAAGTCAAAATTAACTGGGATGATGATCCCATTGTAAATTCTTGGGTCAATATCTGTTCTATAGATGTTTTTACGTATACCTAACTCTGAAAATTTGTCTGCAGTATCCTCACAACTTACCTTTTCAGTTTTCAAATAAACCAGCATCTTTTCCATTTTAATTTGGATCAAAGTTGGTTTAAACATCTTCATTAATGTGGAAAATGAATTCTGATTTTTCTTTTTGTCAGGAGCTTCATAAATAAGGGCAGCAATGATATAAAAATAAGATATTCTAGGATGTAAGAAAGGGCACATCATTTTTTAAAAATGCATAAATATTATCTAAAGCTATATTAAAATGTGCCAGAAAATGCAATGTATATAGCTATTTTTTGGTGAGAGAAATTTGGGAGATCAAAGTTTTTCCGTAAGTTGAGTTGAGATAGAGGAAGTAAAAGGAATACTGAAATAGCTGAGGGAGGAAGAAGCAGAGGAGCTTTGGGGAGAAAAATCATAAGGCAAGAAAAGTTCCAGGTACTAGAAAGCAACTGTTGAAAAAAACAATAACAAACAAACAAACAAACAAAAAACAACTCAGGAATTCATAGGACTAACCCAGTAGAGGGCCTTTGTAAGTCCAATCCTTTATGTACTGTCATTTATGACTTTCTCCCTGGGAACATCAAAGACTAAATCAATTGTAGTCATTAGGGGAGAATGGGTAATGGCTGTGTATCCCATAGGACTAAAGGACTTCTCTGAGATGTATCCAGGTCTCCAGGATTCAGCATACAGGAAGGGCCAGAGCTTGTCAGTAACAAAAGCAATGCAGAAGGGGCTACAGTAGTAATGGCTGTGACCATAAGGGGCTAGAGATAAAGAGCCTGTCTCTAATTCTCCAGAAATATAGACTTAGGAGTTTGATTAACCCTAAAAGAATTCCTTCTTTGTTGAATAATAAAAACAAAATCCACGTAATTCCAACCTGACATCTTACCAACAGTTTGCCTACTCTCCAGACCTGACCCTCAAGGGTTCAAGAGTATGACTCTTTGCAGACTTGACACCTGGTTGGTCCTGGTTTTTTGAACCCACATTCAATTCCAGCTCCAGCTTAGAAGGTTCTAATTTGCAGTATCAAGATATCTACCCTGAAGGCTGTCCCTCAGTCTGCTTTGACCTTCAGCTTTATGCAAACCCAGCTGAAAATAAAACAGAACCTTACGTTTACTTGAATGTCTTTTGCTGAAATAGTGCCACTTCATCAATCCAAGTAAACTCTCCTTCATCCCAAGTCAAAGTCACCCTGTAGCCTTTGTGTCTGCCCTCCTCCCCTTTCTGGCTAAAATTGCCCTTTTCTGGAAGTTCTTCTACTGCCTTATTATTCTTATCTTTCTGTTAGAACAGAGACCACAAGCATTTGGCTAAAGTGATCAGGAGAAAACAAGAACATCTGTAACCTGAAGGAGCCAAGAAAATTTTAATATTGAAGAGAAAGCCCAGGATGTGAGGTCAACTTCCACAGCCTTTACCATTTTCTACCAGTCAGCCCCATATGTCCTAAGTTCAAGAGTAATTGTGCATAGGATATCTTTTACTATATAGCTGAGAAGCAGGTGGTTTACAAAGGTATTGGAAAGCTTTTATGAATAAATGGTTTACTATTGTTTATTATTCAAGAGTGCCACGGGAAAGCTGAAGACAAAGTTTAAGGAAGCAGACACCTCCTTTTCCAAACAGCTCTGAGAAAACTGGCTTCATCATAGGGAAGGGAACTTTGTGAATAATTTTAAGTTAATAATTTCAATATTAAAATTATGTAATTATAAAGCCCACAGCCAAGTCTGTGATGGCTTGTCTGTCATGGGGGTGAAAGAAGTCCCATTGAAAGAAAAAAAAAATAAAACCTGTGACCTGCCTCTGTGTGGGGGTGATGTGGCCCTTTTAATTTATTTTTTTGGAGTGTGATAGCATCTCTTCAGATGGGAGATATGATGAAATCACAGGAGAGTCTGTTCCGTGTGACTTCAAGGTTAATAAGAGGGAAGCTTGGCAATGACAGGGCCAGCAGACAGGGAGAAAAATCTGCTTTTAAAGCTACAGATCGAAGGGCTGGAGTGATATCTATGTGACATTTCACCACTGATGTTCCTGATTAATTATCAACAATTCAAAAGAATATCAGTGCAGAGAATGGGGAGCTCTTGACAGTTAAAAGGGACATAACCTCATTAAATCTTTGGGATACAGCTTCTCTCAAGTCATTTCAGAGATTGGAAAAATGATCTCAAGTGTGTAAATCAGAAAGAAATTACATTAAATTCTTAGCATCACAGTGATTTCAAAAGAATTTATTACAATAGTAGCATTTGCCTTACCAATTGCTACACATGTTCCAAAAATGTGCTATAAATCAATGAAATATTTATTTCAGAATTGTTTGCAATAACACAAAATTAGAAAGGAGCCTATATGTTAATCAATAAGAAAATTGCTAAATAAAATATAGCATATTCATGTTAGAATTCACTGTAGCACGTAAAGAATGAGCTTGATCAATTTGTCACAACTTTATAGCTTTTACAATATGTCAGACACTATCTTAAGTGGTTTAGATGTGTTAACTCATTTAATTACCACAACACATGTAAGAGTATGCACAAATAGGACACAAACCTATTGCATCCCAATTTTACAGATGAGGAATCGGGAGTAGAAATAATTTGTTAAAGGTCAAACAAATAAGCAATGGAGCTGGTATCCTGGCTCCATAGTCCAGGCTATTAACAACACATTTCACCTTCTCTGATCTATCATAACTGTGTAGATTTTAAAAATAATAATAATAATTATTGGGCATAATAAAGACAATTTGAGTGATAAACATACTGGTATATATACAGGATAGAAAATAAATATGTGTAAATAGGAAAGGGAAGACACATCACACAATCCTGGCACACTTGTTTCTCCATTATCTTGCCTACAGAGGTATCTGGAGAGACATTTACCTCTGGATTGAGACTGTCAAACTATGGTGGTTATTACTGTTTTTCTAGCAAGAGGTACTGGTTGTTAAGATCCTACTGCGTAGCAAGTGACTTAAGCTGATATCTCATGGAATACTTGCATATACTCTTGAGACACTCAGGACCATCCTGTGGTGTCTCCCCATTATCCAGTTCTCTGAGATGGGAAATTCAGTTCTGATTCATATTCCTCAGTCATCTTTAGTTTCTACCACCAGGAGCCTGAATACAGTCTTTGGATGTTGGGCTTCTCAGCAGGACATTAGGTAGAATCTAGCACTCAAGCCCAACTTCTTCACAGTGTCCCTGAGATACATGGGAAATCCACATGTGATTGTTACACTGCGTTCATCTATTTGAGCTGCTATAACAATAATACCATACACCCAGCACCTTAAGCATTTACTTCTCACAGTTCTGGAGGGTGGTGAGCCCAAGATCAAGGTGCTGGCAGATTCAGTCTGGGGAGGCCCAACTTCCTGGCTTACAAATGGCTCTCTTCTCACTGGATTCTTACATGGCAGAAAGGTACAAAGGAACTCTCTGGGGTCTAGTTTATAAGGCACTAATCCTATGAGGATGAAGCCATCATGTATTAAGCAAAGGATCCATCTTCTAATACCATCACTTAGAGGGCTGGGATTTCAACATCTGGATTTGGGGCAGGGGGATAGAAACTCTAAGGCTACTTCACTGTCACCTCCCCCGCCAAGTACTCTTCAAGAGGATGGCTGGCCAAATGACAACGAACTGTATAAGCTCTCTAAAATGCTGTCATCTCCTCCTCTGTGAGTCCCAAATCTTGCAATGATGTGTATTTGTGGGTTTTTAGAGCAGGGAATGTCAAGAAAAGGAGTTGGGGGTAGGATTGCTTCTGTGTCCTCTCAGAGAGCACCCTCCCACTAAGTTCCTAGAGGAGGTGTCTGGTCACAGTTGCTAGTGGCTTTTAGAATCTGGAATATAGACACTTAGCATTTTTTTTTTTTTTTGCCCCTAGTTTTGGGTACTGACCACAATTCCAATAAAATAGGAAAAAAGTCTTGCTCTCTCCATTCTGTTATGCATGAATCATCCCCAGTTACCAGGTATGGTCCTGGACAGAAATGGGGACACACAGAGTCTGCTGACTAGAATTCCTTAGAGGCTCCAAATGAGATGATATCTAGAGCATAGGGAGATGGGAAAATGGACACATTATTCTCTGGAATGAGATTTGAGAAGGCTCCATACCACAAGTTCACTGCCACCACATCTCACAAGGGAAATCTCCTCCTGCAAGTCTGTGTTTCCATTCAAGAAAATAGAGTTTGAAAACAGCTGTACATCTCAAGACCCAGCAGCAACTCTGGGACACACACAGCCCTGAGGCAAGTTAGAACCTGGCTTCTCTCTGCATCTCAGACCCCTGTTCTTCTCTCCAGCTACTTCAGCAGCAGCTTGGCACCTGCAGGTGCCTCACTTGCACCTGCTTCTTGAAGGAAGCCCTTTTGCTCATTGCCTTCCATTCCTTAAGTGTTATGCTCTCTGTTCTTCTCTCTAGATCCAAGCTGCAACTTAGTGGGGAACCTTCTGTTTCCTCACCAGCTGCTTGAATGCATACCCAAACCCAATAGGTGTTCACATGGATTTTGAGATCCCTGCTGATTTGTTTTTCCTTTCAGTTTCAATTCTACAGAAGTATCAATAAACTAATCTTAAAAGGTACAAGCCTCAACAGGAGCCAAAAACCCCAAATATTGACAAATGAGCTAAAAACACCACGAATCCAATAAGTAAAATCTGATAGTTCTGAAACATATACTTCTACTTCAAACTGGAAGGACAGAGGCTAGAGCAGAGAAAAGTCAGTATGTCAACATTACACCCTTTTATAAAATTGCCTTCTCTTCCTCTCAGAGACAAACACTTGAATGTAATAAGAATGAACTGGAATGTTTAAATTCATGATCTCAATATCCTAGGATTCCTGACAATCCAGAGGACCTGGCCGGAGGTTGAGGTGGGATGCATAGATTAATATTTACTTAGTACCACTATGCATCCAAAACTTTATACATGACACTACAATATGGATTCAGGCTTGGGGAGGTGAGGAAACTTGGAGTCATGTCCTCATAAGCAGCAAAAGCAGAATTTAAATCCACATTCGCCTGATCCCATAGGCCATGTTAATTCCCCATTGTGTAGTTCTAACCTCTGAGGCAGTAGAGTTAGCCCTGGAATAGTATCCCTAATTTCTATGAATAGCAGAGTCAGGTGGAGAATATTCGTCAAATATAAATTTGGGGGTCTTATTCCTAGACTATTTTACTTTGTGACCAAATTGGAGACATGGGATTCTATTTGTACTTTAAAAGAACTCCCTGGTAAATCTGATGATCAGTTGAATTTAGAGATCACTATTTTAAAGTATCCACCTCAAAAATTAATAAGCATTCCTAAACATCCTCTGGCTTACTTTGATGACTTATTGTGGGTTTTATCAACCACAACCATATCAAAACCCGTTTAAATTTATTTAGGGTAAATTTACCAAACTGCATTCATGTACTCCCTGCTATGTAACAGCTATTATCTTTTGCTCATCTCTCCTCCAGGCCCAGCTTCTGGGGCTCTCCTGTAGTCATGGCATTGTTGGGCCTGGCCTTCCAGTCTGTGTTTACCTCATCTGTGCTCTCGGTAGTTCTGAAGAGGTCAGCATGTAGAAAAGGACTTGTTTTCATCTTCTCTGGCACAGCACCCTATTTTATCCCTCTGATCATTTCATGTGCCCTTCTTCAGACCTTTCCTAGCTCCATTTCCTCACTTTTAAGGTTCATCAACCAGAACCACATAGAGGGCAGATGAACTAAGGTTTTGTACAAAGGCATTGCCCTTGGAATTCCTGGGGGGATGCAACGTAGTTATCCTATAAAAGGCAAATCCTAGGGTTTACAACTTGAAACGATATGGGGGGGAAAAGGGAGAAGAGCTAGGCACATGACAGAGAGCTCTTTCCCCTCTTCTGTGTAGCTTGTTTATTCCTTCATCTCTCATTGCACCTTAGTGGAAAAGGGGTAGAGATCCCAGACAGGACACTAGAGGAGCTGTACAGACTTAGGGAAGCAGAGATCTTCATTAATTCCTGTTGAGCCATATACTAGTTGTCAGGTGTCCAGGCAAATTGTCTTTGTTAGCATCTATCCTGCTTTCTAAATGTATTTCTTCTCTATTTACATTCTTCCCTTTGTGTTCCCCTCACATTTTTTTAAAGTGGTCTATTGGCTGCCCAAAGTATACCCCAAATAACCATCTGCCTCCAAACTCTTGCACTTCTACCTGCTCCTACTTTCAAAAGAAAAACAAATCTGTAGAAAAAATTTTGCTGAGTTGGCAGCCCTAAGGAAGTGGGGATCTGATTATCTCATTAAAGCAATTTACTTTGAAGTGCGAAGGAAGCTTAACTCTTCCGGCAATCATATGAATTTTGAAAGACACTGGTCAAACCTAAATCATCTGTGATTTTGGGAAGCATTATAACATGTATGTGCAAGAGTGTAGACATTTTGATTTTGAAGAGATGGATGCTTACTGTTTCTCATTTTTGCACAAAAAGAAAGGTGTGTGTGTGTGTGTGTGTGTGTGTGTGTATTTGTGAGTGGGGGGTGCATATTTGGGGGGTATATAAGAAGAGATCCGGCATTGCAGCTGCACAGAATTCATTCTTGATTAAGTAAAGACAGAATGTTTTGAGGGATAAATATAAGTTAACTGATGAAATCTGAATTTTTTTCTTTTACAAAATTCAAAATCTCACAACTGTGACAGGGTATCTATACTTTAAATTGTTTCCTTCTTTCAATATTTTACTTGTCCACAGCACTGCTTTCCTATATTTTTGGTAGAATGGTAATATCTTCCTGGAGTTCATCAATAACTCTTTTTGAATATCCTTTTGTAGATCTCTCCCCACAACTCTTGGTGCCAATGCAAAACTGACTGGTCTCGGAGAATCTTGACAAGAGAAAGAACATAAGAAATCATCCAGTCACATTTGTACTCCTAGTTTTAATGGATAGCTGTCATTTTTGCATCCATTGTTTAGTCGCCCTTTTTCCTGATTAAAGATAGCCTCAATTACCTTTCTGAAACCACTCCTTCATCTGTCCAGGCAATTTGGTTGAGCCTGACCTCTCTTCAGTTGCAGGAAGGTGGGATTTGACTGGCTTAAGTAATGAAGAAACTATCCCATACTCCATGGCCACAGTAGTTGGTGTAATAGTGGGAAAGGAATGAAATTATGGGTTAAGGACTCAGATCTGGGATTTTCACTCTACTGTTGGTGAGAGAGGTCTTTCCCTTGAATGTGCAATAGAGGACAGAGATTCCAAATGCTGTAGCCATTTTGCTATCAAGAGGCTCATCTCCTCCTACAATGAGACAAGAAGACAGAAGGGGAACTGACCCTTGAACTTCATCAAAACTTCTGCACCTAGGCCACCACTTCTCAGCCAATAAATTCAACATCTGATCAACATAGTTTTGAGCAGGATTATCTTCTTTTTTCTTTTTCTTTGAAAACATTTGTTTTTGTTCTTTTTAGATACACATGATGATAGAGTGTATTTTGACATATTATACATACATGGAGCATAAACTCTCATTCTTGTTGAACATGATGTGAAGTTATACTGGTCTTGTATTCATATAAGAACATTGGAAAGTGATGTCCAATGCATTCTACTTGAGCAGAATTTCCAATCTTTTGTCTCAGAAGATCCAAAATGGCAGACTTAGGATGGGAAGTGCTTTGATTCTATTATAGCCTACCATACAATTTTCTAAATGTTAAGACATCTTTACGAATATCATCTCTGAATCTTTTGCCCATTTATTCAAGTTTTAATAAAAAGTTTTACAGAAATAATCAGAATTTCTTCCATTCTGTTATTCTTCAAATAGCGGAACATAGTTAGTGTGACTCATCCTCCTTGGATTCCCAAGTTGTTAATTCTATGGGATAAACATCTTGGTTTACTACAACTTTTTTTGATATGCATCCTCTGAATTATACATATTGTTACAATTATCTAAATTAGTTTCTTTAAGGGAAATCCAAACAACCATGGAGGTTTATAGCTCTGTGATATCTGTCCTTCACCTACTCCTGTTAAAATCCTATTGTTATTTAAACAACTTTAGTTATACCCATTTTTGTTAGGTACTATATCACACTATGGTAAATTTTATCTTCCAAATAGCCCTCAAAAAATCCACTTGAAATGACAGTCATGTCAATCTTATATTTTTAGGGTAACATTTTAATCACAAAACACATAATGTTAAGAAAAAAATAGAAGACAGATAAGCATAAGAAGAAAATGTCATTCCTAAAATTGTCAACCTGAGAAACCACTGACATATTCCTGGACATTTTTTCACACTTTTTCCCCATGTATTTGCATATTTACATACACATAAATTTCATTTTACAAAATTGAAGTATATAATATTCTTATATACTCCTTTTATCTGCTTTATAATTGATATATTTTTATGTCAATAACTAAATGGTCACCACATCATTTTCGATGGCTGTATATTATTTCATTATGTTTGACCAACGTATTATCTTTTAGTTGTTTTTGTTTGTCTGTCATGAGACATTTTCTTGATTACTTTCTTAAACAAAGCCCCTCAGATAATTTGGAATTTAAAAGTTATAAAAACTCAACAGTTTTGGTTGTGTGTTTCCAAATTTCCCTACAGAAGGATTAAATGAATATGTAATTCCATTAACAATGCTATCAAAATCAATAGGAATCATGTAATTTTTTTTATACTAGGGATTGAACCCAGAGGCACTTAAACACTGAGCTACATCCCCAGCCCTTTTTATTTTTCATTTTGAGACAGGATCTTGCTAAGTTGTTGAATCTGGCTTTGAATTTTCAATCCTCCAGGCTCAGCCTCCTGAGTCACTGGGATTACAGACATGTGCCATCATGCCTAGCATAATTTTTTAGAAACCTATATTTAGGACATATATCCTCCTCATACTGTTTTAGTCCAGGAGTTCAGCCTGTCAGGATCATTGGAAGTCTTCATTCTCTCATTAATGCATAATTTATATTCACCTCCTATCACATTACCATCTAAAACTGATGATTTACTTATGTGATATAGTCAGTAACATAGATAAAAAGCTTGACTAGGGCCATGCCTGGTTACACGCAGACACACTGATAGCACTTTCCAGGTTTGGGTGCTTTATACTTGAATATTATTTGGATTCAACAAGTGATTATTGTACCTCCCTTACTATCACCCATCCTATAGTTTACTCTAGCAAATTAGTTTTGATGGCTTAAACAAACGAACAACAAAAAAAATCCAAACATACCCTTTTTGGATTTCCCTACCGTATCTCTGGCCAGCTTTCCCTAGAGATTGGAATTAAGCCCAAAGTTGCAATTCCCCCCTGAAATGTCTCCTACTACCTAAAGAAAGATGAAACTGTCAGCAAAGTAAGTCAGGTCAATAATTTATCAGCGTCTGCTTTTAGCAGATATTTCAGTGTGAATGCCCCCATCTAGAACATTTATAAAAGTGTCAAAACTGGCCCCAGGAGTGTGTCCTATGAGTCTTAATTACTAGCTTTCCTCTACATATAGAAATGTATATGCATTCTTATCTCTTTTCTTCTTCCTTTGAATCTAATCCCTTATTATAAATTATTCCTTCTAACTCCACAGTGATTCATTTTTAATAGTGTTTATTATGTAAAGATAGTAATGACTTCTGACCTCAAATTCTCTTAAAATCTCAAGAATATTAATTTATGAGAGCATATACACTAGAGATAGGGAATGTTGAGGCGTATTCAACTTGGAATGAGAGTAAGATAGACCTTAGGCAAGTTGTTCAACGTGAGGTGTGACAGCCTTTGTCTGCTTCCTTACCCACCATGTGGATTGACAGCGTGTGTCCTCATTCAGTACAAAAGAACAGGGGATGAAAGCACCTGTGCACCTATGTATATGGGTCATCATGAAGCACTGAATAAGGAATGTGTAATCATTAACATATTTAACAATATAAGTTTATATAAATAAAAAGTATCTCATTTAATCCCCATAATATTAGGATTATTTATCTCAATTTTAGTAAGTGCCAACACTGAGGTTCTGAGAGTTTTCTACATCCCCAGAGGATTAAATGGCAGACCTATGTCCCCAGTTCCAGCCCATAATGTTTCAAATCAATGATCTTTCATCTTAATAGGTTGGTTGTCAAGTATATGCCTGTAAGTAATACACTACTTATCCTAAAATATGAAAATCTGTGAATTTAAAAAATAAATAAAATTTAGAATGGCTCAAAAGTGCATCTTTAATTATGTCATTATCACTTACTGGAATTTCATGCTCTTTTCCTAGTGATAGAAAAAGGGGGTGGAGGTGCAGCTCGTATGAAATTAATTATTTACACTTAACAACCAGCCTTTCTCAAGGGCCTACAGGGAGCAACAGATACTGTCACCACTTTAATAATTGTGTTGACTATGAATTACTGTAGGGCCTGACTTTACTATAAATGTTGTGGTGTTTGTCAAAATCTGGGTATGCCCATGGGACTGTGTTGAGCATATGAATGTCATTTGTCATGTGTCACAGCAGAAACAATGTCCGGAGATGCTGGGTAACAGCAGGATGCAACAATAGATGAGATATAAAGTAATTTATGTACTTCTCCTTAAAAGATTTTCATCTCCTCATTGTGCTCTCTGATGTGTGGGATTATCTAATCCTCCAAGGGAGGAAATTTCATTATTTTAAGATTTGAGCCCATATAACTCGACTTACTCGGTTTCCATAAGGGTGATCCCACAGTAATCCCTCAGCTACCTGGATCTCATTTAATTAAGGCCCTCTTAAAAACAGAGGAAATACTTTTTATAAGTGAATTCTTGGTAGTAGAAAAGCAAGGGTAGATGCCTGGAATGAATGTTTGAGACTCCATGGTTATATTGAACAGGAACAAACAGACCAGTGGAACTAAGACACACGGAGGCCTAGAGGTAAGAAGCAAATGCCAATCCCAGCTTTCAGTGACTTGCTGAACTGAAAATATTTAAATAATTGAAATGCCACATCGCATCTTGTGGGATCCCCCTTAAACAATCTGTGTTTATTGAACCAGGTTATCAAGCTCCTTGGGGGTATTTCTGGAAGGGGGATTTTGGTTGCTAATGTAAATTTTCAACAATAGGTGTAGTTTAATTTATCTACTAAAATTTACTCTTGCAAATCTATTACATAATTTAAAAGGTACGACTAAATGCAAGCAGCTCACTTATTTGACTTCATCAGAGAAGGACATGCTATTTGTAAGTGAAATTTTCTGCATAATTAAAGCCTAACCATTTTAAAAGCCAGGACCGTAATATGTTATGAGTGGCCAGCCCAGCTCTGCAATGAACTTTAAACTCTCATTTCTACTCTGATTGTTAGTAACCTGACAGCAAAGAAAATGCCATGGGCTGAAAAACCTGATAACTGACTCTAAACAAATCATCTCGTGTAAGAGTAATCGATTCTGAAAGAATTTGAGAGAAAACGTCCCTGACCTCTGATACATGGATAGCCTGGAAGACTGTGGGTGTGAAAACAAGATCCTAGTAGTTATAGCTAAGAAATCTTTTCCACATTGTTCCTCAGATATCAAAGTCAGTGTCTCTGTCCATGAGAAATTATGTTCAGCCTGTCCTCAACTGAAGCTTAACTCTTCCTGTGTAGGCAAGGTGGATCAATTCCACCCCAACTCTCCCTCATAGGTCAAACAAAGGGAGAGTATTTCCCAGGCAGGTACAAAAGAAATAACGTAAAGTAAGGTTCTTCAGACAGCAGTTGCATATACAATCTCAGAGATTGTTCTACAATAGCCTGAGAGTAGCTGTTCCACAAAAATAAAGAGAAGTCATCCCTGTCTGAATCAGTGGGAGGCATAATGTAGCCCTCCCTTATCTATAGCTGGTGAGGATGTTCTTTGAAATGGTTTGAACACCAAGTAACTGCTGAGGCAAGACTCATATTTGTTTGCAATTAATAAGGATCCTGGCTCAAACTAGCAATCATCCTGGGCACACTCTGGAGACAAGGAGGAGAATTAACAGAACCAACATGAAAAAAAAGACAAGGGAAACTAGGAGAATGGCAGACTTGGTGCATTCTGATCATTTCAGACAGAGTGAGAAGAAATTAGACTATCAGAAACCCATCGCATGTTATATATTGCTTATTGCATTCCGTTGTGCTTAAGTTCACAGTATAAAGAACTATATTGAAATCTCATTCCATAGTGTGAATTTAGTATTTGTAAGTCTCTAAAGTGAAGGCCCCTACCAGGTATTATAATGCTATTGTCAATGACTGAACCAGGGGGACTCGAAATGACAACTGCAGTTAATATTCTGGCATACAAAGAGGGTAAGCACGCAATTGCCTCTTAAGAACACCACACACACGCTAACACAGCATTTTCAAGTCAGTGCACTGGGTAGAACAATTCATCATTTTCATAGAGAGATTTTATTTTTGCTTCCTTTCGTTGTAAGTAACCTTCATGTATAATTATTACTCTACATTTGAAAAACATAGGAAAATCTGCTCTAACTACAAGTATTTGAGTTTCTGAAATTTCATTCCCAATGCTCAGTGGACATGATGTACAATAAACAATAAATAAAAATAAGAAATACAAAATAATCATAATGGTGTAAAGTATCCAAACTTCATGACTCCTTAAAGTCTTTGTTTTGTTCACTTGTTTATTTCCCCTCATTTGTATGTATCAAGAGTTGAGCTGACTCTAGTACTTTGTAGAAGACCAAGGATATTTATGAGGAAGTATGTAGTTGGCGTATAATGTTATATTTTTTAAAGTTTAAATAATATATTTTTATTTAAATAATCATTTAATCAATGTTTTGAATAAAGGTTGTGGCTTTTAACAATACTACAATGGATTTAGCAGTTGTTCGAAGCTCAGTCTATATTAAATATTCAAAACCATCAAACCCAAATTGTTACTCTTTTTACTGTCTTTCATTATACATTTGTAACAGTTCATAACTCTAGTTCCTATAGAATACCACACTTATTCATCCACATAAGACATCTACTACTTAATCTTTCCTATACCTCTGTACTGCCTTAGCTCCTCTGCCCTAGGGAACACTCAAAAAGTTAACATACTCTGTATCAAATACATTTTCTTTAAAGATCACTGGGGGCACAGGCTAAGGAGACAGTAGGGTAGGGAGAGGAAGATTGATCATGACAAGCTTCGGGTGAATAGTTTTATCATATCCAGAAATTGACAAAATGAGCAATAAAATTGATATACTGAAATTAACACCAGTGTTATTATTTACCCATTGGATAACTTGGTTTATGCCCCATTCCCTACCTTACCTCCCTGTGCGTTGCCCATGGTGTCCTGCAGGTTTCTTTTTTCCTTTATACTCATTTGATCAGTATAAACTAAAACAAATTCATACCATTGCACACAATCAAATACACATTTACTCAGCACAGACACACACACACACACACACACACACACTG
This sequence comes from Geosciurus inauris, assembly GCA_004024805.1. Lineage (NCBI taxonomy): Eukaryota > Metazoa > Chordata > Mammalia > Rodentia > Sciuridae > Geosciurus > Geosciurus inauris. The sequence goes on from PVHX01001569.1 coordinate 84,731, forward strand.
ACATCATCATTTTGCAGAACTGGTCCCTGAGGGACTAGTTCAATCAGTCAGCTCTTCCTACCCTAGCTGCTTGAAATTTTCAGAATAGCTGATGGACATGGCAAGAGTGCCATATCCTGAGATAAGGAATGGTCAGAAAAGCCCAGCCTATGTCCTTTTTCCTCCTAGAATGGGCTTTCTTGCATTGCTTGAGCTTAGTGATCCTTGTTTCACCTGGGGCGTAAAACCCAGGTTAGAGTGCTTTTGGGGAACCCCCAGCTGCGGTGTGATGTGAGGCAGGTACCGATGCCTCCCCGGGCAGTTTTCCCAAGGCTTGAAGGATCAGCTGGCCATCCACCCTATATTATGTTTATTCTTTGTGTCTATTTGTGGGTAATACATTTGCTTTGTTTGATATATCATGCAAGTGTCTATCTCACTAGATTTCAAAATCTTTCCTTATTTGCTTATATACTTAAATATTGCTAAAATATTTATATATTTGCTTTCCTTATTTGCTTATATACTTAAATATTGCTAAAATATTTATATACTTAAATATTGCTAAAAGCATTTTGGAAACCTTTAGAATAAATTGAAATATCAATAAACATCTCATAGGGTAAAGGTATGTTTGGTTAATAGCAAAGATAGCTTACTTATGGAAATTTTGGTGCAAGTTGTGGTGAAAACTTTCTAGGAATGACAAATTAATATCAGAATACAAGTCAGAGTTGATCCCGATTTACAAGATCTTGGCCTGCTCTAATTTCTACAAAGAAAAAATTTAACATCATCTTGTTTTATCCTTTCAAAAGTATATATTTTTAAGTTTTAAAACTAAAAGTTGAACCTTTATAAGGAGGGATTTCAACAGGCTGCAAATTTTAAAAATTGCAAACTTCATCAGAAAGAATGTGCGTCAGTGTTAATTAAGCATTCATTAGTGAGGAAGGCTAAGTGAGCTGTGGGAGAATTAGAATAAAGTAGGATCTGTTAGTAATTTAGAAAGTCAGAATAACCTGTCTTGATTAGAAGTTAAGTGTCACAGTTTTGGAGGAGAATTTCAGAAAAACTAGTGAGTAGAGGGACTTTTTCTATCCTTCATCTTAAAGCTAAAGAACAGTTGTGTGAAAAAGACAGAATAGGTATTTTTAGAAGGTCAGTATATGCTGAGAAAGGAAGCACAATGCAAGTTTAAGTTCTCCTCCCAAGAACTGATTAAGGAGGCTATTGTATGAAAGCTAATTAAGGCAATTAACCCAGTGTCAGGCAGAGCAGCTGGTGGGGATTTTCCAAGCAAACTTGAACTAGCTTAGATGTCCCACTGTCAATGGCATAGTCCAGGGGCTCCTGGCTTTCATAAAAAGTGTAAATTGTAATTTAGGCCTGGGAAGGAATCCAAGGGTTTGATTAAGTTAAGTAGTAATTGATAATTGCTGACAAGAAATCAAAGTTGTCTAAGTGTACTTAAAAACAATAATGTGTACTGAGTGCCTCATAAACTGCAAGGGACAGGCACATTTTGAGATATTAATGCACCTCATTTTAACTTTAAATCCAAGGTATACTACTTTAAGGCAAGTAATTTTGCCTGTGCAAAATATCCTAAGTGGTCAGTATCTAAGCATCATTTTTACTAATCCTGTCATCTAGTCACAGGTCACAAACATCACGTAGACAATTAAAGTGCATGTTTTGGTCTATGGCACTTACCTTTCAAAGTTGAGTTAATTCTTTGTCCATAAACAAGCTACCAAACAGCAGGTTAAGAGTGCTTCACTTAACTTGGAGGTAAGAAAAGGAAATTCCTTATGGCAAAGCAGCTAATAGGAAGACCTTCAGCTCATTATCAGGAATCTCACACTGATAGACAAAATAGAGAACCAAAAAAAGAAAAGAAATGAAGTAAATGGGGAAAAAAATCAAGCCTGACAATAATTAATAAGGCAAGGATAAAATGATGAGATTAGTCATCCTGGCTGAGGAAGCAGAAGTTTCTCAACAAATCTGTAAAAAAAAGGAAGAAAAGAATCACCTAGACTTAAAATGTAAGGAAAAGGGGGGCTCCCATCTATGTTCATTTTCCAAATGAAATGGAAGACTATGCTGATAATAACTTTAGTTCAGTCAACATGCACTTGTTTGTGTTCTCTTAAAAGAAATGAAAACATGAGAGTCAATATACTTTCATTTCTTTAATTGTAATAGCTTACAATGAACACTTGCTAGGTGATTATTTTTGATAACTACTTGACAGGTATTATTTTGCATGTGCTATTTGTCCTGCCTTCTGGAGTGGCCACCCTTCACATCTGCAACTTCAGCAAATGCAGGCCTAAGAGTCAAAGCCACTTCAGTCAGCATCATGTGATTAGCAAACATTATTATCACAAGTTTACTTATAGGAAAACAATTAAGTTTTTCAAATTAAAAAATGGTTAAGTATTAAGTGGTGTAATAAACTTTTTGCTCTATTTAAGAACCTGTTCATTAGACTTAATTTTATAGTTAGCTTATCAGAGTTCAAAAAATATACTCTCGGAATTTTGATTGAAATTTCATTGAATTTAAAATTTTATTTGGGGAGACATTTATAAGTTAAAACATGAAAATGTCCCAACTATGCCTAAATTTTATTGGACCATTTTAATTGTCTATGTTCTACAACTACTTTAAAATTTTCTTCATAAAGACTTTATTTTTAATATTTTCCTGGTAGCTTTATGGTTTTCATTGCTGTTGTGAAGAGTGTCATTTTCAATAGTTACATTTGTAACTGATTATTGTTGGTGTTGAGGAATATAATTAATTTTTGTACATTGGTTTCACTGATCTAGAGTCATCTAACCATTTATGCCCATTCTCTTTGAGGCAACCTCCAAAGTCATCTTTTATTCATTCATCAAATGTTCTTCAAAGAAAAATTTAAAATCTATTAAGTATTATTATGATATGCATAGTAGATAAAAAATTGGTGAATGAAGGCCCAGTGGCATTATCCCTAGTAAATAATTCTAAGGGTAATGTAGGAAAGACACCACAAAGCTCGTTAAAGAATAAAACATTATGAAAACACATCGAGCATATGCCTCTAATATGCTTAAAGATTTTTTTCCAGGAATTCCTTTCCTTTCTTTCTTATTTAATTTTTAACTTCAGTATATGTAAAGAAAACTCTGCACATCAGAAGTAAACACTGAAATTTCCAGAGGGAATATCCGTAAGCTTACAGATATCTGAGATATCCGTAAGCTCATGACTGTCTTTCTAGTTATCCAAGCCAGGAAACTGATAATCTCAATTAGATGCTATATGCTACATATTTGCTTATAACTAATACTAACCAATGCTAATGATACCTCATGGCCCACATATCCATCACTTCTTTCCAAGTCTCATTGTCATGACCTACCTGCAGTCCCGTGCCTCTTTTTATGGGGCTGCTGTGGCAGTCCCTTATGTGGCTTTCTGCTCCCTGGTATTGGACCTCTCCATTCCATCATGAGTACTTTTGCTTGTGTGACACATCCTCCAAGAAGCCTTCCTTGAACCCCATACTGAGCTCCAATGTCTACTAACTGCCATGTTCTTACCTCATGGTTCAATTTGTACATTAAGATATTTTTCTGTTTGATTGTTTGTAGGTCTTTCCTCAAATTGTATTTGTAGCTATATAAACTTCAGTAGAAAAACTGACATCCAGTAGATGTTCATCATGTGCTTATTTAATTAAAAGCAAAGAATTCTGTCTGTTGACCTGTTATCAGTTAATTCTTAAACCATTGCTATCTTTTTCAGACCAATTAAATAAACATTGTATTTGGGATTATTTTCCTTTTCCAGGCCCGGCTTTTATCCTTATTTTAATTTGATATTAACTAAGATACTACAAGTGAAATGTGTTCCATAAGGGTTATATGCTTCGATTTGGGGTTCCAAAGGATGGGTAGAGCCGGTCTTCAAATGGATGACTAGATGAAAGCTCTAGGGTAGGTATAAAAGTGTCTTCCCCTAGGAGTAGAGCAAGGCCTATGCACATTCCTGTTATTAAATTTTAAGAATGCATGCACACAAGTTCAAATTTGCAGAGACATTTTTAGCTATGCTTTATACACAGTCACTGTAGGTCTTTATTAAATTAAGACCCAGAGAAGAGGTTATGCCTGATACAGGGAGTTTTTCTGTAGCACAGGTTCAACTACTTTTTTTATTGCTACTGAACAATTCCATACCATTCCATAGGTTTTATCTTCTTTTAATATCTGTGTTGAGGGAGGGAAAGAAACACTTCAGAAATGAAAGATTAGTTTCCTAAATCATAAAGATGAGCTTTGTAATCATTTTCCTTTAAGCAAGGAATTAAAGGATAATAAAAGCCCTAATTAAGGACCTCGTTAGCTTAACTAGATTTTCATATGCAAAACACTGTTATGAAATGCTGCTCTAGAGTGGAAATGTCTCCTGCCCACAACAAAACCAGAGGAAGTCTTTCTGCCAGGACTTTTTTCTGGCTTCTTTCTGTCCATTCATTCATTTTCTTTTTCTGTGATCACCAAATCTCTTCACTCCCTACATCATTTCTTCTTCTTTTCTTTATTTTAGCCCAAGTTTTCTGCTTTCTTTAAAATTTGTCATGATTCATTCATTCATTCATTCATTCATTCATCTATCTGGCATATATTCAGCACCAAACTAGGGGGCTAGGAGGCACAGATTATAGCAGTTTTTTTTGCTGACATTCTTGTCCTCCAGTCTCCATTCATCATTAGTCTCCTATGCAATTATTTTAGAAGAGAGAAAAAACTATCTCTCTTCCAGGGTGGGCTTTAAACCTCCCACATTTTTTCAGCTCTCTTCCTCTCTTATACAATAACCTTGATACTATATCAGTCACTTCTAAATTGCCCTAGTCCATAGTTGATATTACCAAATGATATCACTGGGTTATTCTATGCTCTTTCTTATTGGTATACATTAAAATAAACCAATGAGAGATAATAGGCATACATTTTTACTAGCTCTTTAAAACTGGGCAGGGCTAAAACAACTACAAGCATAATTATTCTCTTTACTAGCCTGTGAAAATGACATTAACCCATGTTATCCTCCCTACACATGGTATTTTGAAATGAATCCTTAACCCAAAATGTTAAAGGAATCATTGGGTGAGAGTCTAAACATTCTCATATTGTTTTTTTTTTAAATTTTTTGTTTAGTTGTTGATGGATTTTTTTTATTCATTTATTACTTATATGTGGTGCTGAGGTTTGAACCCAGTGCCTCACACATGCTAGGCGAGCGCTCTACCACTGAGCTATAGCCCCAGCCCCCTCACATTGTTTTATAAGAAGATTCTGTGGTCTTTAATTCCAAACTCAAAATCAAAAAGAAGATCAGGGTTTCTCTAAGTCAAGTCTAGGCTTGTTGTGTAAGAATTTTCTGCAGGTGGGTTCTGAGAGGTTCAAAATCTTAAAAAAAAAATACCAAAGGAAACATAATTACTAAACTTTGAGAACAACTAGAATGAGGCTTAAACCTAGGTAACATTAGTTAAAATATTAGCTCTCCATTGACTTCCTTCCCTGAGCATCTTTTTTAAAGGGGGATGTATAAGAACTACTTTATGGAATTATTGTCACTATTAAATAAAATAATATACTTTATGTAAAACACTAGTTCATGAAGAGTTCAAATGTGTAGCATTTAGAAAGCAGCTAAGATCTGTAGCCTTTCAAAATCTGATATATCAAACACAAAGCAAGTCATAATTAGAAGCATTGTGGATATACACTAAATAACATTCTTCTGTTTTTACATGTTTAAATTAAATTATAATGGATTCTTATTAACACTTCGTTGCCAGCTTTACAAGTTCAAACAATACCAGAATACAGTAGAAACCAGGAAACCAAATAGAAAGTTGCTTTGGAAATAAAGTGAAACCGACTAGTAAAATTATTTGATCAAATAAAGTAGAAAAGGTGAACTACCCAAAAGTGAAGAGATGTGTTCATGTTTTCTTGGCCACTTCACTTCTGTTAATAATAGTTAGATATGTACAATGCATTAGGCTCTGTAAAAACAGCAGAAGTAGAAAGTGCCTTGGTCCACAGGAGGTATATTATTGGTCCAGAAAAGACCTCACTGAAGCTGTGAGCCTAACAGAGGAAGACAGAATGGTCAGTGGGAGGTAGTTCTAGAACCTCTAGTTAGCAGAAAGAGGAGATCATGCTGGGAGTGAGAAAAAAAGAGGATATAGAAGTAAAAAAGCTGGTGGATCAATTCTTACCAGTGCTATAAGATGCAAGGCCAGACAGAGATGCCAAAGCCAGAGAGGGAGAAAGTGGAAATTTCAGGGTCAAGAAGAAAGATGGAAAATATGGTCTATTTTAGCAGTACTTTAATTTTTAAAAAGGAACCAAAAATAAAGAACATAAACCACCGCATTGCATGTGGGAGGTGCTAATATTTACTGAATGAACAAAGGAAAGAAAATTAAGAGTGATTAAGTAAATATAATGAACTTATACACCGATGTATAGGATTATTCTGACACTCAATAAATAGTTATCCATCATCTAATATGTGTAGCATACAGTGACTGTGTGTGTGTGTGTGGTGGGGTGGGAATACAAAGAGAGATAAGAATTCATCTTTGACCTCAAGTGTTTAGATATCAACAACAATAATAATTCAGATGTGTAGTGTTTGGAAACACAGTACATTAATTACAAAACAAGTCATGGCAATTTCATATTTATCACCTTATTAAGCCCCAAACAAAAGAACATATTAGCTTCCCAAAGATTCCATTTATGATTTTTATGTTTTGAAATTATGTCCCTAATCAATATTAGATTTTATTTCCCTTTAATCTCTTTGGTATCTGATAACATAAGATAGCCAGTGTAAAATGATTGTATCAGAGAAATGTTGTTTGTTGGCTCACAGATCAATGTGTCTTCCTCGTACGGCCTGAGACTGTAGCTTCTGCTTCTGCCTCTGCTCTCTAAGCAGTCCTTTTGGTTAGAAGTGGATTTCCTAAGTCTTTAAGGCCTCCTTATATGCCAAATGAATTTTCTGGGCTTCGATTTGCTTTCCAGTCACTTAAGAATTTTTTCTATCACAACTTGACCAAGAAAAGCTTATTCATAAAATGCATGTTGCTGAATATGAAACCAAAATTCTACTATTAGAGTACTAGTACTCCTAAAAATGATAATTAAAATTTATTGGCAACCTGCTATATGATAGGACTTGTGCTAATCATTTTATTTCTCCCACCACTCTTATTAGGTAGATGTTATTAATGATATTTGTCATTGTACAGAGAAGGAAACTATGACACAGAGAGATTAAGTAAATGAACAGATTGTACAGATACATTGCATCTTTTTGCCCAGTTTCAAAGCTTAAAAAGTAATTGCTTGGTTGAAAATTTTATATTTTTGAGAAAACAAGTGGAATGATAATTTTCATCCCTCAGATATTCTTTCCGAAATTTACAACCAGATGAAAACAGAGGGATATAATGAAAAGCGAAATGTAATCCCCTCTGACACTCTAAGAGATATGAGTAATACATACAATGCATTCCTTTAGGAAATCAGAAACAGATATCATTTTTAACCCCAATTATTCAGTGAATCTACTGCCATCTCTCTCTCAGGACCTTTCTCTCTAGCAAATGCACAGAGGTACCTAAGTTTGACATTTTCATTTTCACAAAGCCAGTATGTCAAAGAGGAAGAGGAAGAGGACCCCCAGCAGAGAGCTGCCCAACTAAAGTGGTGGTAGTGACAGCAGCAGATGGGAAGGAAACCATTGGCGTATTGCAAATAATCAGACATCATCCTACAGCTGGGAAATCAGCAAGAAATGAATCGGGCTTTCTCCTCATTAAATCTGTAATTAAGGCCTCATTCTGCTTTGCTGAAATCCTGCTGTGTTGGTAGGTAGTACCCTCTCTGTACTGGGGTGAGGGAACCCCTACAAATGTCAGAGTGATAAGTTAATCAAAGGGTTCTGTGGAGATGAATCAAGGTTGGTAAGAGTCTTAGGAGAAACAACACATACTACTGAAATCATTCTGATCAATTTCTATGTGACTATCACAATCTAATGTGAAACCTTTGAAGAATATGGAAAAATATTCAGGAGTCTGTGTTTACCAATCTAAATTTTGATAACAAGAATCCAAATCAAGCTATTTTGCATAAGCTTAACAGATTTACTTCTCTGGCATATATGAAAATAATAAAATATTAATTTTCATTACAACCTTTACTGAGTTTATAAGAAGTATCATAGATTTAAATTTGACAGAATCAATTCAGGATTATTTGTAGAAAGGGACTTTCCCTCTGCCACATCATCATTTGATGTGATTTATATAGCCACATATCACCAGATTTATTTTATTTGATTTTACTAACTTTTGGTACCAGGGATTGAACTTAGGGGCACTCGACCACTGAGCCACATCCCCAGCCCTATTTTGTGTTTTATGTAGAGACAGGGTCTCACCGAGTTGCTTAGCGCCTCACCGTTGCTGAGGCTGGCTTTGAACTTGTGATTCTCCTGTCTCAGCCTCCCAAAGTGCTGGGATTATAGTGTGCACCACTGCACTCGGTGAAAGATTTATTTGACAGTCCAGTCCGTATTTGTTACTGATGAGTTGATATAAACATATTTAATTGTTTATATCCTACCAATCTACATAATCTTTTGAGGTAAGAACTCCTGTAAGCCCACTAATTTTGGCATAGGCACTTCTTCCATGTATAGATTCATCAGTTTCCTCATTAAGACTTAGGAAGCTTTCCCAGTTTACCTAAATTTAATGTACACACTTTGATCTTTCATAACTTGCTGAACTAGACTTTTCCAGAGTTTTTCCCATTTGGAAAATACTTGAAATACCTGTTGGGTAAAATGTAATTATTTTTGACATAACTTTCAATATTGTTTAAAAAAATCATACCATTCTCGTCTTCTTCTTCTTTTTTTTTTAAATAGATGGACACAATGTCTTTATTCTATTGGTTTGTATGTGGTGTTGAGGATTGAACCCAGGGCCTCACGCATGCGAGGCAAGCGCTCTACCGCTGAGCTACAATCCCATCCCCATTCTCGTCTTCTTAAGAGGGAAAATGTGATATATAATTGATCATATGTAAATAAGATATGAAATCCAAATATCATATCTTATGAGAAGATACTTTATCTTGAGTGAAAAAAGGAAGAGGACCAGGACCATAACCTTTTTTTTTTTTTTTTTTTTAATAGTTTAGAACCAGGCTTAAATTTTTCCAACTAGCTAGTTCTGAAATTCTGTCATGAGATTCTCACAGGGAGGACACTTTTCTCATTTTGTTATAATGTAGAAAGACAGAAGAAACAGAGGTCTACACTGGGACCAGAAAGCTAGCATTCACTATTTGTGTAACTATGGTCAGCCACACTAGTCAGAGATAAACACTCCCCGTTTCCTCACACATAAAATGGGAAAGATACTACTGATATAACATATCACTTATGAATGTGCTTTGTAAATGGTAAAAGATTGTATACATATAAATTAGGTGATTGGTTTTTAGGTCTGCTAAACAAATCCTTAGTACTTTCCCCTAACAGATTTCCATTTTCTTCGGAGGACCAACACTACTTTTTCCTCAAAGACTCCACTTAACATCTAAGCTTCTCATGAGTCCAGATACCAAGAATGCCTTCATCATATTTTAGGAAAATCTTTTTTGAAGAGGCAGATTACCAGACAGCTTAGGATCATTATTGTGCTATTGGGTAAAAACTTCAAATTAAATACATCTAGTTTCAAAACATGTTCCAGATAAATGCTTCTCAACATTTAGTGGGCTCACAAGCCATCAAATAGGAATATTCTTAAATATAGAATCTACTACCAAAAGCCTTGGATGGGGCCTGTGATTCTGCATTACTAATTAGTTCCACGATGATGTCCATGATGCTGGTCTTTAGGTGGCATTTTGACAGTATTCTAGACAATCTAGTGATCTCCAGTATGTTAGCCCATAGTCATGTGTGGCTATTTACATCTAAATTAATTAAATAATACTAAAATTTATTTCTTTTGTTACACTAGCCAAAATTCAATAGTTCACTTGCAGGTACAACTAGTGATGGTCACGTTGGACAGCACAGATCTAGAATATTCCACATTACAGAAAGATCAATTAGAAAGCTCTGCCCTGGAGCACAGCAGCAATATTCAAGAGGAAAATCTGCCTTCACCTAACTGTTTTATCTCACCTGTGTGAGTGCTAATGTCATATGCCCATGTGTCTACTTGGCAATAATGGCTTTACCTACTGCATCCTTGCATGTAAGGATGTTCTAAGTGACATCAACATGAGGCACTTCAGGCCATGATGACAGGAGGAAGATGGATTTTCTGTGAGTCTGAGCTTCTAGTAAGAGAGAAACTGAATGTCAGTTTCCTACCAGCAGGAAGAAGAGGGTCCAATGATGCCCGAAGAGAGAATGACTAAGAGCCAGCCTTGCTCCTCTCAAGGGAAGAGTGAAGTGATATTAATCAGCACACTATTGTGTACAAAGAGGGTTCTCTCAGGAGAAGAGCAGCGCATCTGTCCCACTCACACATCAAAGAGTCCCAGCAGCTGAAAATGCTTGTGTCAAATCTCCACTCAGCCTCTTTTTCTCCTTGCTTTCCTTTCCTGGTTCATTTGCTATTCTGTAGGCTGTTTAGCAATAAGCTCTTCATCTGATTAACATTTCAAACCCATTGTTGGTCTGTGCTGGCTTAAATGAACTAATCATCATTAGTACTTCAAAACCTGTCTGGCTATGCCTGCAAGGGGGAAAAAAGAAGGAAGACAAGAAAAGGAAAAGGAAACAAGTCTGACTCATTAAATAAGTCATCCTTCAGTAGTTGGTCAAGACTGAAACAAAAGCTGCATCCTGAGGGTTTTAATCACCAATCAAGTCATAGACACAAGTAAGAGTTATGGCAGCAGGAGAGGAACCTTGGCACCCCATCCACTGGACAATGATGGCAAAGAGGTACCTTCCACAGGAAAATAAGGGAAGGAAGCCTGGGATTCTACTCATTCCATTACTCCAATTCCCTTTCATTTGGAAAATAGCAGTTCAAGTCTGATGTCAAAGCAAAACTTGTTGCAGAAGCCATTTATCTTTTATTCTTTCTGCTTTGTCAATATTAGATTGTATTCCCCAAAGTAATTGAGGTGGGGAGATAATCTTTATTATTTTCAGTAGTACTTTTAATGTATGCTCTGCATGATAGCCTGCACTTGAACCTTTTGCCCTGTTGGGCTAAGTAACCTACCAGCCTAGCTTAAACTGATTCTCTAAAACAAGGATTTTTTTTTTTCCTATATCAGACTTCCCTAGTAAATATCTATATTGTTTACTCAAATTTATACTAACATTTCATCAGAATACTGATGAATCTGAGGACAAATGTAGGAACACACCCAGATCATTTCCCCTGCTTGTTGGCAAGATTCAGTGATAGTCTGTAAGATTCAGTGAAAGAATGTCCTGGATATAAAAGGTGAGTTTCAAGCTTCAACAAGAACACTTCTTAAATTTCTTGTGAAATCAACATTTCCCACAGATGACCCAATCTCTATGATACTGAAGTATGTTTCCTAAAATGTAGTACATGTAATAGATGAGGAGAGGTGGTGCAACATGTATCTTCGAATTCTACAGCATGCACCATATTCTCTTTTCTATTCACCTTCAGTGCTCTGAATAAGGCCAGAAGAAAGTCTCTCTTTGGGCACCTTAGGCATTTATTGCCACTTCTACATGCCAATCTCCCATTTTAACAAATAAAGCAACAGTTAAGTTTAAAATTGTGTCTTGCTAAAATTCAGTAATATTTTGTTTTCATTGCATTTGTTATTTCTAACAATTTTCCTTTATTTATGGTGTGTGATACTAATTTTTCTACTAATAGTAGTAACAAAATATTCCTTAAAATGCATTTAAGCAAACAATTGTTTTAAAGAAAATCTTTACATAATAATAAAACAGTAAATATGGCACAAATCATGAGATTAGCATTGATTTGGAGCACCTACTTGGTTTTGAAGAGTGAAAAGGAGAAAGATATGCTGCTCCTTAGCTTTTAGCCACCTATGTACATAATGAGTTTAATTTTTACATAACAGATCACTCATGGTAGGTCTTATGAAATGATGGTTCATAGAAACTGAAAGTGGGGAGACAAGGGATAAAATACCTAATTTCTTTATAAAATTAGTTCTTACCAATAAAGCAGGGGGGCCCAGGGAGTAGATATGTGGTTTAGTGGCATGGAACAATGAAAAAAAAAATAAAGATTCCTTGGCAGACCCAAAAAATTTCATATCCATTTTACCTGGGCTGATTTCAATAGGGAGAGTTGCTTAGTGTTTGTCACAAACTTTCCCCAAAGTTTCAACTACTACCTTTGGTGGAAGGGGAAATACAAGATTTGTTTACTATGTTCACCAGTGTCAATTGCCATGTTCTGACAAATGGGACCAAATTTGTTTTAATAAGGAAATATTATGGAACTCCATATCATTAATGACCCAGATATGATCTCTAAACTCTAGGACATATCTACCAATAACCTGTTTTAAATGAAATTCTTTGCCATTCCTTGATGAATTAACATGTATGGACTGAACCAATGAAACCACGAGACCCAAATAAACTTTTCTTCTCTACATTGTTCTTGTCATGTCTTGTAGATAACAACAAAAAAGCTGACAAAAATATGTAATATCCTGAAAGTCAAAGTGTGCCTTATAGAAAAGTAGCTCTGGCATTACCTGTGAATTTGTTAGAAATGTATTGTTTTAGTCTCCACCCCTGCTCCACCCTCAAGACTATTGAATGACAAGCTTCAGTATTTTTAAGGTGATTCCTATACACATTAAAGTTTGGGAAGCTCTAAGCTATAAAAACCACAGTTCAGTTAGGAAACAAGTCCAGATATAGAGAGCACAGCCCAGGACTTGTTATGTATCCTTTCTTTACTATTCTATCGTAGAACAATAAGAGTGTAAACCATTGCATTTTAATTCTGGAAGTGTCTTTCCTTCAAATGAGCCAGCATGGTGTGCTTGCAAAAATCTTAAATTGTGGAGCCATGTATTTGAAATCTGGCTATATTTTTTGGCCAGGGTTTGTGGCTATGTGCCATTAGCCACTGGCCTAATTTCCCTGATCCTCAATTATTCTATCTGTAAACTGAAGCAAAAGATAACAGTAGTTACTATAAATGATAGTATCTGAATTTAGATAGAGTAACGATGTCGAACAATCATGAAAAATAAGACAGGAACTGTGTCTAAAACACTATCCAGAATTAGACAATAGAAACATGGCCCCATCTTGGCATATGGATACGTTTTAGGTAGGATAGATCTATATATACATCTTAAATATGCATAGAGCAAACCAGCTTGATTGGTGTGAAAGATACATGCTGGGGACAGTGTGACAGGAAAAGGCAAACTCAGTGGAAAGTGCGGGTCAACTTTGGTAGTACAACAGAGTTTACTTTTCATGGTAGAAAAAATATATGCTGTCTCTGAAGATATGCAGACTAGGCAGTCACACAGAATAAATGCTCAGCATTTGCAAAATTGAGTTGGTTAAACTGTATGTTTGGAGTGATTGCTGTAGCCCATGGTGGATAGCATGAATTATAGGGGCAAAAAAAAGCCAGGATTGTAGAGAGTATAAATATCCTTGGTGTGGGATCAGATGCCTTGAATAATGTCTGTTTAGTAGAAGAAAGGCAAAGGCCCTAAAAACACTAATTACATGTAAGAGACTAATATAGTCAAACCACTGTATCACAATGACTATGCTGATTTGAATTTGCCTCAATTAAGGAGCTCTTTCACTGAAATAAAGTTTCTAAAAATGCTACTTAATGGCACTACTACACTTTTACTCAATTCATTCAGCTGAAACCCATGTGCTTGTTATGTATCCTTTTATTCCCATGTTCTGTTGTAGAACAATAACAATAAAAGTAAGTGTAAACCATTACGTTTTAATTCAGGAAGTACCTTTTCTTCAAATGAGGCAGTATGTTGTACCTGCAAGAATCTTAAACTGTGGAGCCACATGTGTTTGCATTTTCTGGCCAATAGTCGAATTATCCTGATCCTCAATTTCTTCATCTCTAAAGTAAATATTGCCCATTTTGCAGGGCTCCTGGCACAAGACCTGGCACATATTTGGAACCTAAACATAGGTGCAGTGATTAATGACTTAATAGTCATCATATTCTAATAATTATCACCTTCGAAACTGACTTGAATGATACAAACCAAGGTACACAGATTCTTCTTTTACAATATAACTTTAATTTTTTTAGAACCAAATTTCTATTGTAGTGATTCCAAAGCTTGAATCCTTTCAAATAAAGAAGGGGAGAAAATTAGTATTTCATTTACATGCCAATCTCCCATTTTAACAAATAAAGCAACAGTTAAGTTTAAAATTGTGTCTTGCTAAAATTCAGTAATATTTTGTTACTGATGTACTGGACTCAGATGCAGGACTTGTTAGATCCCCTGAAAGTCCTCTACCTGACTTCTAATCCACAAGTTGGTCTTTATCCTGGGAATTCCAGTGCACCTGTACCCATCCAGTTTTCCTGCTGCTCCCCTGCCTTCCTGTTCTGCTCCCTCTCCTCTAATCTTGTGACTGAGACTATAAGCAAACAAGCCCTCCCCATCACTCCTCCCTCCTTCAACCCACGCTGCCCACTAAAATATTCTTTCTCCTGAAAAGGGAACAATTCATATACCTGAGCATTGAGTCACAACTAAATACACTTTCCTTAAGCTCCAGGAAGTTTATAGCTTTCTAGTTGTTACCAACTCTACAGGGGTCATGGGTAGAGTTTCCCTGGGGGAACTAAAAGAGGTTTTTGATGCACAGTGATGATTGTGGTTCAAGTTCCTTTCTGTTCTCCTTTCTCTAGCCCTCTTGGTAGCTAAACATTTGCAGGTATGTCCTCACTTGTAAATAAAGAGGAAGTTCCTAATTCATTGGTGATCGAACAAGTTTTTTCGGGGAGCCATCTGGTGCCCTTAAGAATGCATCTATGTGAAGGATTCAAGTCTGTACTAGCATATAACAGATTTAATTTGTGGCATAGGATCTTGTAATGATTTGTTGAAGTCCAGATAATTTTGCAGAGTGAAGCTACAGATTCAAAGGTATGTTCCACAGCCTGGAAGAATCTGTTCATTGCCTGTGAAACCTATATTTACTATAGACATGCTATAGAGAATCCTAGAATACTGCAATGATAATAGCTTGAATATCTCAAATTTTTCATTTACTGAAGAGGAAGAGAGAGACTCCTGAAATGACTTAACTCAGTTGAGTCAGGGCCAAACCCATATTGCACTATATAAGTGGTTCTCAGATTTTTAGGTTACATCAGAAACACATCAAGGTCTTGTTAACATAAAGTGCTGGGCCCAGCCCTTGAATTTCTGATTCAGTGGGTCTGGGATTGGGTCTGAGAATGTGTAAATACCTAGAGGATGCAGATGCTACTGGCTTCGGACCACACTTTGAAAATCACTGCTGTGTGTCACCTTGCTTCTCCATGTAGAGACATTATGGCATTCTCACCAGAAAGTTACAAAAATATTCATATTATATATTATAGTTTCCACTTCTCAGAGGAAAAACAATTTTTTAGAAACTGAATTATCTACAAAGTTTTATCATCATGTTCCCTCTCCCCTGCCCACTCACTTGTCATGTTCTCCATAAAATTCTTTTACATACTTACCAGCATGTTTTTAGCTCCATTTTGGGTTGTCAGGATTATGCTCAGTGATAATACAAAATTAAACTAAAAGTCATCAGTGATCTCTCTTTTTAAAGGATAAAGCTTTTTAATATAAAAAGGCAATACAGTCTGCTTGAAAATATCATACTGGGAAGTCCTATGTTTTTCTCAGGGTGAATGAAAGAAAATGTTGATTAAATAAAGTGGCTTTTGGGAAATAAAAATGTTATGGGAGGTTAAAAAATAAAAGGGAAGGAAGAATATTAGTATTTTTGAGCACCTACTGTGTGTCTGGCACCAGAGGGGCACTTGCATATAGCTTCACATGAATAACCAATCAGTCTGCAATGTCACTGATGCAGCTTCTGCAGTTTTCTCTTTGTGCAAAATGACGGTTTATTTTCTATGCTTCACCCTCACCATATACACATAAAAGGCCAAACCTTATGAGCAGTACTTAGATAACACGTGCCAATGGCTTTTACAATTATCCTTTATTTATGTGGTAAGGATTTGAATTTTACAAGTAAGCAATCAAAAGTAGACAATTTACCTGAGGTTGCATTGTTGTCAAGTGGGGAAGCTGAAACTCTAACATATTTGTCTGATTTTAAGTGTACTATGGGTGCTAGAAAATACTATTTTGTTTTCCTTTTCTACTGGACAGTACACAAAGGACTCTACATATAAAAAATAAATACATCACTGCAGAACACGAAGAAATCAAACAATAGGTTTAGAACATGCAGATCTGAAATGTATTTCTCTTGCTCTTTCACACAGTCTCTCATTATTTCAGTGTGGCACTAATGTTTTATTTGCTTGGGCAAAGGCAAGAGAGGGACAGATAAGAGTTTAAGAGAGGAGGAGATGTCCTCTTTTGCAGCTGTGCGCATGACCCAAGCGTAGTGTATGGGTGCTGCCACAGCCTCTAGAGAGCTGTTTGGTGGCCCAGATGCATTTCCCTGAATATCATGAGTACCCATTTTATTCTCTGAATGGGTCAGCACAAAGAAAAGCAAAAAACCCCTAAATTACTGCTATCAAACGGCAGGCTGCCAGAATCTGAGAGAGCACACATTGACACAATATCTCAAGTCTGAAGGGAGAGTTTCTAAGCCAAGATTCTGCATCTCATCTGATTATCCAGCAAATCAGCCTCAGGGTTTCCACTCTCGGACACGTGACCTTTTTACTAGGACTCTCAGGAATCATCCTGCAGATGTTCCAGGTGCAGACTGTGAAAGCAGTTGTTTTCAGTGCTTAAGGCCAGTTTGTATAGCATACACTGTCCTCGACCCTCTATCCTTACGTGTAGACATAGAGACCTGTGTCTGTATAACATACAACATTAATGAAACACTATTCTTTGCTGAGGAGCTCAGTGCATTTGTTCTCCCCCCTGTTTGCACAAGGGAAAGTAATACAGGGAAAAAGGAATCAATAGCAGTAATAGCACGTAGGCACAGACAAGCAGAAGCCTGCTCAGCTGTTTGATGTCAGTGCTCTGTGGAGAAGCAGTGTGCGAACCTGGAGTGGCATTTCTTCTTGCTCTTTATGGCGTTCAGTGTAACTTAGCTATTGACCGCTGAATTAAATTCTGATTGAATTAATTTATTTTTGACATGATCAGCATGACACAGTATGAGATGAAGCAGATGCTGAGTTAAGAATAAAGTTATAAGTCCCTGGGTCTAATAAGGAATTTTCCTATAGATATAGAAGAAATTATTTTTGCATGTTCTCAGAACTCATGCAGGCCAGAACTAGTGTCTTGGAGTTTATGGTCAAGGATGAATTGAATAGAAACCTAGTTAGAGCTGTGCCAATATGATCCAGAAATTGTTACATCTACAAATTTAAGGAGCTATAGATCTAAGAAAATTAGATCTTAGATTCCAACATGCTTTAACCAGCAGAAGGGACCACAAACCACAACGAGCAGGGACAGTAGCTGAGAGCCATTCAGCCAGGCACTGAAGACTGACAGATTGTCCAGATGGTGAACATTATTCAAGGGGATATCATAATTTGAATAGGATTATCTTTTAATACCTTTGATAATTCTTTAAATTCTATAACAGAGATGAGTCTTCACCATATCGAATATAACTACATTTGTTATTTTTACCTAGAAATTATAAATCACTCTGCAGAAGTAGAAACATTGTCAGTAGATATTTGAAAGTTGGTAGTCAAATCAGCCTAATAATACTTAAAAACTGTTTTCCAAATGAGAATTCTAGCATATTCTATACAAGTTCTATTACATAAGATGCCTCTTCTATAAATGGTTCCCAGTCTTCTCCTTTGGTCACAATTAGAAGTCCTGGTGTTGCCTTTATGTTCTCCTCATGGTCCTGTACAAACTAAAATCTCACTACATTTTACAATGTCAACTGCATTCTTTCTATAAACAAGACATTGATGAATAGCTCCCATATTCCAGGGGATGGGAATGTAAAGAAGAAAAATATTCCATATTAATTCTGTGCAATTTGAACTCGGTCTAATGACCAAAATTAGTCTATCTCTAGTTCCACTGTCACTATTAAATTTTATTTACCATTATTTATGAATATCCACTCTCCATATGAACAGACTGGTCTATTCACTCCACTCAACCCTTGCTGATTGCTTAGTTCCCATTCCCTACCTTGCCCCACCTTGAACACCTATTTCCACTTATTTCAGTTGTGATAGAATATGTTCTATTGCAATAACAAATGACCCAAAGATATCAAGGCCATACACAAATTTTTCTTTCTTTCCTTGCTACAAGCCTCTAATGGTTTGGGTATGGCTCTATTCCACAAAGTTGCCTTAATCTGGAGTATTGCTAGTTGTATGGCAGAAAGATAAGTGATCAAAATGAAGCATACACCGATGCTTAGGGTGTCCTCCTAGAAATAATATATGTTTAAGTGTCCAGAGAAAACCACATGGTAATTTCTAATGCCCATAGGCTGGTGAAGTATCATTCTGCTCCAGAGAAGCATGGGGAGTCTTTGGGAAGCATAATATATTCTATTCCTCTATGCCAGCCTGGCTCATCTAACAACTCAGCCAAAGTCTTCTATTGACTATTCCCATTTCAGTTTTCACTAACTTATTTTTTTTTAAAGGTTGACTTTTTTTTATCATAGCTTTACATTTATTTATTAATTTGTATGTGGTGCTGAGGATCAAACCCAGTGCCTCACCCATGCTAGATGAGTGCTCTACCACTGAGCCACAACTCCAGCCCCTTCACTAACTTATTTAATGTTCTTCAGCAGAATTTATCCAAACTGTTCTTGTTGGCATTTATATGTAATATATTATCTTGCAAGATTTTAAAAACAATTTCATTTTTGTTGCAGTTGCCTTTGTCATTAATTGGACATTGTTTGAAGGAAGAATCCATGTTGTTTGGCTTAAAAAATAAAAATCCCATAAATATGCTAGTTTTTTGTTGTTTGTTTTGTTTTGTTTTTGGTACCAGGGATTGAACTCAAGGGCACTTGGCCACCAAACCACATCCTCAGTCCTACTTTTTGTATTTTATTTAGAGACAGAGTCTCACTGGGTTGCTCAGTACCTCGCTTTTGCTGAGGCTGGCTTTGAATTCATGGTCCTCCTGCCTCAGCCTCCCGGTGTTGAGATTACTCCATAATAGTTTTTAATCACAGGAAAAACAAGACCCTGAATTCTGCAAGCATTAAAAGACTGGATTCTTAGAGCAAAACCTACTTTTATAACACACAGGAAGGTCATATGAGGTGTGATATCTCCACAACACCCATCAAAATATTCAAAATTTTATAGGAAAATAAAGGTTGTAATTATTTTAAGAAGCAGAATATTTAGGTGAATTTCAAGACATTAGGATCAAAAATATAAAGCAATTTAAGTAATGATGTAGCAAAAGATTCAGCTGAAGATACCTCATAAAAGTGGCTGGAGATATTATAACTAATAACTTTAGCCTACATTTAATGTAATTAGATGAAATTTTTTTCATGCACATGTATCTTCCATTGAATCTAATATTATATTTATCAAAGCATTCTGAGCATCTGCTGTAATGTCTCTGCTTGTAATTATAGAGAAATTGGGCATATGAACTTGTATCCTTTACTTTTAAAGCAGTCTTTGGGTAGTAGATAAAAAAAATTTGTTTGGCAGTTGTAGAATTTGAGAGGGAATACAATGAAATCTGATACAAACGTGTTAACCAAGTGTGATTCAGAGAGGATGTACAATTAGGAAATGAAAACATAAGCAGGCAGATTTGTAACAACATCAGGATTGTAAAGAGCCACTTAATAACAATGAACTAAATACATCACATGTATTTATCTCCTTGAAATAATTTCATTAGTCTGAAAATTAAGCATATGCTGTTCCTGAGTGGAGGAACAAGGGAAGCTGGTTTGCCCAGGAGATTGGTAAAAGCACACAGAGTTATTTATCTTGAGATTATAGGTCTGGTTTCAAACAAGAAGCTAAAGACAGTTATTGCTACTTTATGGCCCATATGAAATGAACTATCATTATCAGTTTAGATGCTCATTTTAGCAGGCTGTCACCACAACATAGGTTTGGATAACCCTAATGGCTTTGTGGACAAATGTCTGCTTAGAGAGATAACACAGTACATTAAAAAGAGCGCTTGACCAACAATCACTGGGGTCCGGTTCCAATTCTGCCCCTCATAATTAGTAATACGGATGTCACCTTTCTAGGTAAGCAGTGGGGGAGAAAGAGAGAGAATGGGTTCAGATGAACTCCAAAATTACTTCTAGCCCAAGGTTGGATAGTATCCTGTGAAGGGAAATTCCTTTTGGCTCTTCCCAATAAGATCTTTGTCCTTATCTTCTCACAAGTTATTGGCCAAATAATCAGTGGCCTTGGTTTTTGATTTTAGTACAGATCTACTTTCCTCCATAAAAAGGGGGAACGGATGTCAACTTCCCTCTTTCCTCTTCAAACATGCAAGCTACAAATTATCTCTCAACTTAGTACAGATTCTGAGGCTTACTTGTACAGCCTTTTTATGTTCTTCTTGCTTTTTATATTTTTAATCTTCATGATATATGACCACCTATTACAAAGGGTGTTGAGAAACTGCCCACAGACAGTTAGTTTCAAATAAATTTTTAAACAAATATGTTATATTTTAGCATGTAATGCCTCTCTTACTTTTTCAAAGGAAGTAGACTGGAATGAGTTCTGGGTCCCTGTGGTTCTGAAATACTCACAGCTCTTTCAGAGGTGCATAACTATTAATAAAGAACAGCTCCCAGGCCGCAACTGTGCATCCATAGCCTAATTAATTACACCCTACCTGGAATCTTCCCATGCACTGGCTATCTCTTGCTGATCTCAGTGAAAGCCTAAAGCTGCACAAGTCCTTATGAGAAAGGATGACTTGAATTGCAGGTGATGGAAAAGAAAATGGTGTTTACATTTCCTTTTTTATTTTCTAATTTGAAACTTGGAGTTTTAGGGCTCAAGAAAAGTGAGACTGATGCTAAACCCTTAGCTCAAAATTGGCATCAAACAACAAATTGGAGCTGTCAAGAACAAGCAGCACTCACAGGCCATGGGGGTCAGGGGAGAGATACTAAAGTCTACTTAGAGCCTGCTATGGGTGGCTCTGGGATAGCTTTATGCACAGTGTTAGTTCTCACAGCCTGGCAGCTGAAGAAGCCAACATCCAGCAAGTTTCAATCATTTACTCAAGGTTACAGAGCAAGGATGGGGCAGATTTGTACATTAGCATTCTGATTGAGTTTTCCTGCCTTGTAAAACTGACTAGGTAGTGGGAGGAACAGGCTCCATTTCTGCAGCATCTAGCCTCACAACTCAAACTTTTACTCAGTAGGTTGTTTCCTTCCACTAATGGAAAAATGGGAATGATCTGATATAGAATAACAATAAATGCCAGTCAAAACTTTCTCCCAACATACCTGGAACTGCTAGTAGCACTACCTCTGATGCCCCCTCATATGCTCATAAAAGAAAAACAAAAAACATTTCTGCTTAGGAAAATTCTAAACAGCACAAACCCATTTTCTACAAGGGATTTGGCATAGCTGATGTAGTGTATGGGGAGGGCTCTCATCTCAGCCCTGCCACTTACCAGTGTGTGGTCTTGCAGACACCAGCTACTATAGCTGGGTTTCAGATTTACAATTGTAATATAAGGACACCAGATATGATTTAAATGATTAATTTTGATTTTTTACCCAAAGCAATAGACTCCATCATGTCAATGATACCTAAGGCCCAAACTCAGCATATTAAACAAATGCAAAGGCTCTTTGCTTAAGCACCACCCCTCATCTCATCCCTCTGTCAACAAGACCCCTAGAGACTGCTTGGTGCACCAATGTAAACACCTGTTGTAGATCCATTAGGAGATCTCCGAGCCCCTTCACAACCTTGATGCCCTAAGACAGTTCTAGGATTCCTTCAGGTAGTATCAGGAAATCTACCCTTTTTGTAAAAAATATTTTTTTAGTTGTAGGTGGACACAATGTCTTTATTTTATTGCTTTGTATGTGGTGCTGAGGATCGAACCCAGGGCCTCAGGCATGCGAGGCAAGTGCTCTACCACTGAGCTACAATCCCAGCCCCAGGAAATCTACCCTTTTTAAACAAAACCTTTGCCATTTTCTTTGAACAGTTCTAATCGTAAACCTTGCAATTAGTCTCCTTTGAATTACAGATGTGATTTATTTGGTTTTAAACACAATAAAACATCCAGCCCTTTAGACAGATTTACTCTTCAGTTCAGAAGAATGAAGAACTGGACTTTGATCCATTACCACTGTGCCAGGAATTGATTTTGGGGAAGGATATGCAATTATAGGATAGAATGTGAATGGCGACGGTTTGGGCCAACCTCAACTCTTGATTCTCCATTTGTGTGTGGTGTAGCGTGAGTGACACGGGGCGTGAGGAGTGCTTCATAAGATGTAAAAAGAACTGATTGATTTATCGATCTAAGGAAGACAGTCTCCTTGACGGAGACATGCTGTCAAACAGTGGCAGGATGCGCTGCTAAAAGCCCTCCAGATTGATTACCCTACCTGGCACCTGATCCCTCATCACTGTGTCAGGTGAAGAGTTCTGGAAATGTACTCACAGCTGCATTAGTAAGATAGGAGGAGAACAAACAAGGGAGCATGGGTCAGAAAGACTGAGTGAGGAAAGGGTTTCCCACTGCTTCACATTTCCTCAAAACAAAGTTTCGCCAATAGTGTGAAATGCACAGGCTGAAAATGAGACAAAATAGCTAATCCAGCTGAAAATGTATGGTAGCAATGGCACCTCTGGGTTCTGAAATTCTGTGATTTGGTTTTCCCATCTGTTACTGCTTCTAAAATTTGACAATTCCTGTTTGAATACTTATGTAATTAGAAAATGCTTTGGAAATAGTGTACTAAAAGATGCACCTGGTAAAATATGCAAAAAACTATCCTTTTAACCACACTAGAGAATCTCCACACACAAATGCTGCCGCATCCTACCACGTGGATCAATAAGAAAACTTAAAAGGCACACATATGCACACACTCACAGAAGGGATCTTTATATTCACACTCTTCCTAACAAGTCATAGCCATCTATTGAACACCAGCTGATAATCAAGGGCAGGCACTCAGCTAATGCTCAGACTGGAAAAAAGAATGGGTAAAGATGAATCAATTATAATGGTGTTGAAAATGATATTGATGCTATCATTTACCAGAAGATCAATGTACTCTTTGATAGACAGAGTCATGTACTTTTGAAAATAGACCCATGCAAAGCTTTAAGAGAAAAATTAGTTCCAAATCCTAAAAGAAAATGAGTTTTTGACATAATGTTTATGAATGCAAAAGGACAAAAAGAATGACTACATATATGAAATACTGAAAATGTTATTGTTGTATTCCTAGTACTCAAATATAAACTTTAGAATTAGAGAAAGTTAGAGCTGGCAAGATCCAAGAATTTTTCATTCCATTTTACCTGTGAGAAAACTTTGCCTTGGGCAATTGATAAATTTTCCCCAAATCTGACTACACGTTAGTAGAGGATATAGGATTGAAGTCAGTCTTCTGATTTCTAAGTCAGTGACCTTTCTACTATATTATAAATCCATATTCAACCTCTTCTGTTTAACTAGATTTCCCATTACCTTTTAAATATTTTGTTTTCATCATTAATACTAATCAATGTTATTATTAACAGAAGTTGCAATAGCAGTGAAAGCAAAAACAATACTAAAAACCAAATTACTCTTCATGGTAGCCATGTTTCCAGCCTTTTTTCTTTTATTTCTAAAATATGTTAATATAACTAACTAGCCAGACCAAGTACGACTGAAATAGGCCTCCATTGTTCCTCGAGGTAAAAACATCATATATGGGGCTCCTGCCATCATTCTAGAAAATGTACTCTAACTTTCAATGGAGTATCCAAGATTGGAGAAGTGTCTTAAAGACAGAAAGTCACTGAGGCATGATAATTTTTCTAGCTCAATGGAAATAAAATGTGAGAAATAGAAGCAAATTGCCTATCAATCAAAAATTTAGAGAGGGACAGGGTCAGCTGAATTTGATCTCTGATGATAACCCTTCAGATATGTCAACAGTTCATATAGACAGTTTCACAACCTACTGAACACTTCTGCACAGGGTTTACAAACAGGAAATCTGTGAAACTGATAGGAAAAAAAAAAATCAGTGTTGTCAATGAGCTTTAGCTGAATTTAGTATTTCTCTCAATTATGAATGTCTCCAACAATCTAACGTAAATTAAAATTACCTGTGATGTCACCCTTCATATGCTTACAGATGTTTTCATACTACATTAATTCAGATGTTACGTATTTTCAATATCTAATTTACTCTTTTCTATTTTGAATTTTAAGTATCAATGAACTCATTTGTAGATCTCGTCACTTAGTATATTTGTAGCTATCACATTTATATTAATTTGTTATTTTAATAATTGTGCCATAAAATATTTTGTTTTACTTGGCATTACTATCAGCAATGTTGATGGAATTAAAATGGAGTCACTTGTATCAATACTAACAAAAAATAAATAAAGCTGATGGTGATGAAGGATTTCATGCCCGATTGAGAGTAATTTTCATTATAATCTTCCACAAAGATCACTGCAACCTTATAAAAAATACTTATACAAGGATATTTGCCCAACAACTGTCTGTTGACCTTGACTGATGCTACTCATGTTATTAAACTTTGAACTCAAGGATTATTCAAAATATCTTATGTAATCCTCCACATGTTTGCCTTTGAAAAACTTCCCTTTGCTTCATCATCCTTTTTTTTTTGGTACTGGAGATTGAACTCAGGGGCACTCGACCTCTGAGCCACATGCCCAGTCCTATATTATGTTTTATGTAGAGACAGGGTCTCACTGAGTTGCTTAGCACCTCGCCATTGCTGAGGCTGGCTTTGAACTCACGATTCTCCTGTCTCAGCCTCTTTAAGTGCTGAGATTACAGGGTTGTCCCACCGTGCCTGGCTAGCTTCATCATCTTTGATGCTTATACTTTACTATGGGATGCATATTCCCATTATAATGCTCAGAAATTACAAAATAAAAATCATTCTTTGGAGAATTTATCTCTTATTTAGGTTGAAATATTTGGTGTCAGAAGTGGGATCTGAAGACAGATCACCTTAGATAGGAGACAGTGATTTTTAGAACCAACTACAGTACCTGGATTGAATTATTTTTGTGATCTGTTTCCATGGCGTGATTTTTTGTGCCCTGGAGAGTCTTCTCTCATTGAGTCTTTCTCTTCTTGGTAGAGGATACCTAGTGACTTTATGTGGGATCTTATTGGCATAATAAAGAACACTTAACATCTTTGGGGGACTATAAAAGACTTTCAACTTTTCTGAGATGTGCTTTCTGGAATATGGACACTGTCCTGTTGAACATTCATATTTACATAGAACTTATATGATGTAATGACATCATATCTCCTCTGGTAAATTCTGTTTAGATTCTGTGCACCTGGTTTAGTATTTTGTTTGATCAGCATGCCTGATTTAAAATGTTTATGGGCACTTTATTCTGATTTTATTTGGGTTTGGTTGTGTGCTTCTATATATAATTTAGCTCCTTTACCTTTTTTACTTTCACACTAATTGTTTCTGAAAATTTCACAAGAATAAAAAAAAATTCAAAATGGTGGATATTGAACATCCAATTAAAAGACACGAAGGTACTATCACCATCTATAGGGGAAGCTAATCTCTAAAGATAGGATCTCCCTTGAGAAGATTACCTCTTTAGAGACAGGAATGTGTGCCTGGCACAAGACAATTTCCATGAAACTAGGGAAACCTTGGTCACAAGTCAAATGATATAAAGTTTGTGAAAGGTAATTTGAAAGAAAAAAATAGTTGTTTGTATCATTTGTATAAAAGACATCCTGCCAAGATAAAAAACAAGATTAAAAACAGTCAAAACAAAACATTTTGTCCAAATTCTTATTACCATTCCCTTAAAGGGTTAGTAGGATTTTCATTGTTCTCAAGAGTCAGAAAAAAAAGGGAACCAAATCCTGAAACATACAAAGAACATTACTTCCTTAGGAGTTTGTCAGCTATATGATAGGCCATTCTTGTAAGCATTTTAAAATAATCAATGGGCAAGGATATTTCTTAAACAAGTTTAGGAAATCAACCTAATTGCATTAAGAGTTAACCTATAAAATTTTTAATCTTTTTTTCTCTCTCCCTATTTTGAATCTTTTGACTTCTTTCACTTAGTATTAAGATAAAGACAAGTTGAAATGAAAACAGGACAGCCCACTTGAAAGTTTTATATAACATCTCAGAGGAGGTAGAAAAAAACATTTAAATTAATAGTTTTGCAATTTATAGCAGCTCCATGACAATGTAGACAGGGAAGAATAATTTTAAAAAAATGAAAATTTGGGTTTGCTTGACTAATAATGTTTTAAGATGATGAAACAGTTAAAACATTAATAATCTAGAACACTTACAAGTATTTACAAACATTATCTCCTCAAATTCAGCTGGATTTTTTTTTTCCTCACCATTTGTCTTGGTCAAAATCATGAGCTTAGAGCAATAATAAAAGATCTATCTGCATAAAAATTTCATTGTCTGCTATATGGGCCAGGAAAACTAAAAATCAAATTTCAAAATAATCTTTAAAAAATCATTTCTAAAAATGTTTCCACCAATGTTAACTAGTCAAGAAAATCTGACCAACTAACAAACAAAAATAATAGTTCTCATTAAATTCAACATCATTTGGAAGTTTGTTATTCCAGTCAGTCCTAGCTAAAATGTGAACATTGTAACAAAGCTTCTATTGGACTGCTTTAACCAATAATTTAGTCCACAGTCTTCATAAAATTATCTATCATGACCAACAAAAACTACAAGGTTTTGTATGAACTACAAGGTCATTGTATGAACAATGATCACATACTATTTTGTCAAAAATGTAACTTGGACACAATCATCTTTCTAAAAATTTTCAAGTTTATAATTTTATGTATCATTGCTAAAATTTTAAGATTTTATCTCTGTATGTGTTTACATGTGTTACACATGAGTACATGTTGTATAAACATGGTAAAATCCCTTAGGAATTCTATTCAAATGTGCTTACAGATAAATGAACACTCACTTAAATTAAATTGTTAAAATCATATGAACTAATCCAAAAGCATTTATTAAGTTCAAATTACTTTAGAAATCTTTGGTAAATAAAATGGTTTTAAATTTGTGGATAAAATAGATATGAAGATGCCCTTAGAATCATTAAATATTTTTCTGATTTTGCTAGTTAGACAGTGTCACATTTATGTTATGTTTATGTTAGATATTTAATATCATAAAAGAGTAAGTTTGATGTAAAAACGAATATGCAGATGAGAATGCAAGGCAGTGTTCATTGCTTCTTATATATTAACTAAACAATTAAACAATTTAACCTTCAGGATTTTGACAAAGAATGTACAATGATGACTATGCCTATTTAATTTCTCAGTTTTCATAAATAATCTAGATATAATTGTTAAAAAGAAATTAATTAAATGCAAATGAAATCATTTTTATAAATTAACTTTTCACATTGTTAGGGATATACATTCATAAAATATGAGCAAGTTCTAAGTAAGTCAAAATACTGCAACATTATCAATACGTATAAATGTAAGTACTCTTGGTTCTTAAATTCTATAAACATATTATTTTTGGATATATCAATGACTATGGCCTAGTTTGGACATAAATCAATGATACATGTTGAAGAGTTTGAGATTTCTTTTTTCTGTGTCTTTACCAGAAATTAGTTCATAAAAGTTGAGAATTCTAATAAGTACATGTAAATTTTACATGCTTCTACAAAGAAAACAAGAAGAAAATAATAAAAATGTAACAAAAATATAAAGAAAACATAAAATATAAGCTTTTATTAAAAATTAGAGTAATTCTGAACTGGGCACAGTGACACATACCTGTAATCCCAGATAGTTGGTAGGCTGAGGCAGGCAGATCTCAAGTTAAGGGTCAGCCTCAACAACTTAGTAAGACCTTCAGCAACTTAATGAGACCCTGTCTCAGAAAATGGGCTTGTAGTTCAGTGGTAGAGTACCCCTGGGTTCAATTCCCAGTATCAGGAAGGAAGGAAAGAAGGAAGGAAGGAAGAAAGGAAGGAACGAAGGAACAAAGGAATGAAGGAAGGTAAGAGAGTAAGAAAGAGACAGAAAGGGAGTGAGGGCGGAAGGGAGAATAAAGAAACAGAATAAATTTGTCTAAATTTTTGTTTCAAAATATAAATTTAAGAAAGAAAATAAAAACAAAACAATGGAGCTAGGAAATAGTAAAAAGAGACAGAGAAAGTTATAAATATGAGGATGTATTTTTGGTGAAGGAAGTTAAAAAAAAAATTATTTTTGTATGATAAAAAAAGTTTATGTGGTAAAATAAATGTTTTGTTCTAAAAGAAAAATGACTAGATTGATCCAGAAAGAGAAGAACAAAGCAAAGGGAAAAACTAAACTCTTAATCAGGTTGCAAGTGGTCTGTAAATGTTGAAAAAGTTTTGTGAGGGATGATTAGAAAAAACAACCTTCTTTACAGTTTTTCTAAAAGTTGAAGATGAATGCACAGGAAAGCCAAAGTCTAATTCTCTATGTTCAAAACAATAGGGTAATCTTTAAATAGTGACCCGTTCTTAGTAAAATTTGCAAGACATTTTTATTTTTAACTTAAAAATCTTTTTTTTTGTTTCTTCAATAATTTTATGACATGCAGCTTTTCCTTTTTCCAGTTTCTATTCATTTAATTCACAACTCTGATTTTCTTGTTTTTTTTTTTTAAACCAAGGATTGAACCCAGAGATGTTTTACCTTAGAGCTACATCCCTAGTCCTTTTTCTAATATGACATAACTTTAAGTCAGCTCCTGTAAACTTTGTTTTTTTAATCCCCAGTTCTGACTTTGTTATTGTGGCCTGTTGCTAAAAATACCTAGCATAACTAATTGTTTACATTTGGGTTTTTTGTTTTTTTGTTTAAATTTTATTTTTAGTTGTAGATGGATACAATGTCTTTATTTTATTGCTTTGTATGTGGTACCGAGGATCGAACCCAGGGCCTCACGCATGCGAGGCAAGCGCTCTACTGCTGAGCTACAATCCCAGCCCCACATTTGGGTTTTTTAAAATTATTCTGTATAAATAATTTCACATGCCTTTATTGTTTACAAGAGTCAGGTATTCCTCTGCCCAAGGTATGGGCTTTCTTGTTTAGACTCTTCTATAACATAGTATACATTCATAAACTTGGACTCTTTTCAGTGTCTAATTATACTCAAATGCCTCATAATCAGGTTGGACTTTTAGGTTATATAAATAGGCTTCCCACAAGAAGAAGTAATCACAGCCAAGGGAATTTTTCTTTACCTTTGAAAACTGTCTGAGGAAACAGATTTTGCGTTTTATCAAGAAAATTTGAGTTGTCTATTGTCTTTGTTTTTTGATTATCTAAGAAAACTGGGCCTTAAAAGAGTTAAGCTATGTGCTTTCAATGTCTTTGATCAGTTTATATACTTAGTAAGTATCCACTTTTTAAGACTGGTTGTACAGCTCTAGTTAAATTACTCTGTAAATGAATGACTATTATTTCACAATGATTTGTGATCTTATTTTGATCAAGTGTTTTGAACTTTTCTGACATTTTTGGTATATTTCCTCAGGATGAAAATTCTAACTTCATTCTTTTTGACCTTGAATTAACTGTGAGATTTTTCCAGTTGGGTCCCTGGAAATCCTCAAAGGATATATTTCTTGTCTTGTAGCAATATTACTTATTTAGGCTTATTTGATATGGTAAATCATATATAAATCATATATATATAGTCAAATAATAAAGTCATGCTAAGTATCATTTAAGTTATGTATGTATAGATATACTATTATTGTAAAGGTTGTAAATACTGGATAAAATTTATAAAAGTCTGATGGTCCTGGTGGGAAGCTATCAATCATGATTGTTATCTTAAAATTCTGTATGCAGGAAAATAACTGAATTTCCTTGTTTATGGCTGTACTTTCATAAGAATTTTAACCAAGACAGAAGTCTTTTACCATCCAGTTTTAATTCTTCTATGAATGTATTTATAACCATGTTCAGGGAAGGTTCTAACAGATTTTTTTGCATACAGGTTTCTGATAATATTAAGATGAAAGGACTAAATAAAAATTTCTCAAATTCCAATGAAGAAATTGATTGCTAATGAAGATCAAACAGAACAAAAATTAATTTCATGAGACTGAATGAAACCATCTATAAGTTTTTATGTATTTTATTTAAAATACCATTGACACTTTATTAAAATTAGCATTGATTTGGCTTTCTAGCTTCAATGGCTTTCTAAATCTGAGATTTCTATATGTCCAATCACTTTTCTTGTTGCATTTATACAAATAGTGAAGCCAAGTATGATAAAACTTAATCCATGCTACAAATTGCTTTTTCTTTACTTATATTTGATATGATTATGGCTGTAGAGAGAAAAATTGTCTTTAAATAAAAGCAATATTGTGCCTGCTGTTAGATGATGGCTTTGTTCACTTTGGCTGACTTCCATTGTTCACCTATAGGCTGGACTAGATCCAGGTTGTTCTAGAGCCATCCAATCCTATTTTCTTGATTGAAGTGACAAAGAAATCAATATTCCTAAAGCTCTATATGCTGAAACTGACTGATTTTATGTAAATTTCAAGGAACAAATGTTAGGCTTGATAAGTGGGATGGATGTACAGGAAGTTTACCAAACTGCCTGATGTTATAACCAGAGATATTCAAAGTACAACCCAGGAGGAGAATTTGAGTCAAAACAAGTCTCCATACCATAATGAGCTTTTTACCTCTCTTAATTTTTTTCTTGTGTATTTCTGCTTAGGAAGAATAATGGTGCAGTTACATAATCAATGACTGCTGTGGATAAATTGACAGAACCTGACCTATGGTATGCTTCAGTACACTTTGCAGGTGCATTTTACAGCATTCCCAACACAATTTTTGGTTCATATTATATGAGTGGTCCCTTTTTATAACTGTCTTAAATCAACCCCACCATGAGATACTAAATGATAACATTGCTATAGCTTATTTATTGGTTAAATAAGAAAATGTCTATGCTATTGTCTCACACTATATTTCTCCCTCTGGGGAAACTGAGACCTAGCTGCATAAAATAAGAGAACAGGCTCAATGACTTCAATAGGTCTCACCTATTTCCCCTGGGTCATTAGATGCATTCAATTGTTTATTGCCTTGAAGCCTAACCGGGTTTACAGTTCAAAACTGCTATATAAGCTGAATTTGTTATGCTCTTGTTTTTCTTTAGCATTTTCCTTTTTTAAATTTTGTACTTATTGCTGTTTAAGTTTCTGCAGAAATACAACTCCTAACAAAATAATATTTTCCAAGCACTTAGAAATAATAGCCATTGCCTACAGACCTGATAGATTTGAACTTAACAATGAACTTCAGGTAACTTTAGCCTGACAGATCAAACCAACAATGGAACAGGTCCATCCCAGCAACACAGGACAATAGAATAATAACTACAAAATAATTGATCAGTGGCGTTTTAGGAAAAAAAAATCTTCATCTAAAAGGATAAATGTGAAAAATATCGGAATCAAAATGGGGTTACTTTTGTAAACCCAAAAATTTATTTACAAAAATAAATAAATAAAGCCAAGATATGATCAAGCAAGAGTTCTTATGCATGATTGCCTTATAATAGGTGCCACAAAAGTCTCCCAGAACCACAGCCTTACACAAAGGCCAACACAACCTGAAAATGAAAACTATTTCAGCAAGGACAGCTGCCCAGCAACTGTCTATTCAACTGTGACTAGTGCATCTCCTGTTATTGACCCTGTAGTCAAGGATTATTGCTTTAAATTATTTTATGTAATCCTCCTTATTTTTGTCTTTGATGACTTCCCTTTGTCTCATCTTCTTGGAATATACTGAGTTTACTATGGCACATATATTCCTATTACTATTCCCAAACAAATATAATTATTAAACAGATACAGTGAAGTGTTTAATGAAAGCTGCTCTATTGAGATAGGGCAATGGTTTTAAAAAAAATATATCATCATTCATTATTCTTTGGAAAGTCTCTGCCTTTTAGGACGTGTGTATATGTGTGTATGTGTGTGTATGTATCTCCCTCTCTCTCTATATATATGTGTGTGTGTGTGTGTGTGTGTGTGTGTGTGTGTATACACACACACATATATATGCATACACACACACACACACACAAAAGGCATTTTTTGAAACGATTGTGCAGTACTATTTATTAACCAGGATTATGACATATTCAAGATAGTCCAGATGGAAAACAGTTCAATCACAAGAATCACCCTACTATGCTTCCCATTATAATCACACTCACCCTCATCAACATCATATACACAATCCTTATCCCCTGACAACTGCTAATCTTCTAGTCAGTTCTTCATGTCTAATTTTGTCACTTTAGGAATATAGTGTTAAATGGAATAATGTACTATGTAATCTTTTGGGATTGGCCTTTTTTACTCAGCGGAATTCTCTGGAGAATTACATTCTTCTCAGTTTCTTTGGTTTTCAATATAAAAATTCTGAACATGTTTAGTTGGATTTACATCCAAGGATTTAATTTCTGAGCAACTATAAATTATATTTTTATTTATTTTTATTTTTTTAAAGTATTTTTTTAAATTGTTGATGGATCTTTATTTTATTCATTTATTATTTATATGTGGGCTGAGGATCGAACCCAGTGTCTCACACATGCTAGGCAAGCGCTGTACCACTGAGCTACAGCCCCAGCCCCAAATTGTATTTTTAATTTGGGGAGTCTGAGACACTTGTTAGAATATAGAAATACTGATTTTAACATCACCTATCATGTATCCTGTGACCTTAATTTATTTATAGTTCTAGAAATTTTTTATAGATTCCTAGTAATTCTCTCCATACACAATTATGTCATCTGCCAACAGGGACATTTTCACTAATTCTCTTTTGATCAAGATGCCTTTTATTTCTCTTTTTTGCTAGTTTACTGGCTAGAACTTTTAGTATTAATTTGAACATGATTGGTCAGAGCTAATATATTTTCTTTGCTCCAAAAATTAGTAGAAAGCACTCTGCCTTTCAATGTTAAGTATAATGCTAGTTGTAGGGATTTTATAAATATTCTTTATGAAGTTAAGGAAGCATGCTTATACCCCTGATTCTGTAAGACTTGTTATTACTAGGCATTAAATCTTGTCAAATGCCTTTTCTGCATCAGTTAATGCAATCATGTAAGTTTTTTTTCTTCTTCGACTTGTAAATATGACAGATTATCTTGATTGATTTTCAAATACTGAAACAGTCTTGTATACCTGGAATAAGCCCACTTGGTCACAGAGTTTAAGACATCATTTTATATTGCTGAATTCTATTGCCAATGTCTTATAATGGAATTTTGCATCTATATTCATGAGAGACATTTTCATATAGTTTTCATTTTTGTACTGCTTTCTCCTGGTTTGGGTATCTGGGGAATACTAATGACAAAAAAATTGAATTGGCATGTCCTCTATCCTGTTTTTGGAAGAGATTTTATAGAATTGATGTTAATTCTTCTTTAAACATTTTGCAAAATCATCTCATGAAATCATTGTGTCTTAGAGGTGTATTTGGGGGAATTTTAAAATTACATATTCACTTTTAATCATTATAGGATTACTAAATTTTCTGTTTCATATTGGGAAATTTTTGGTTTGTGCTTTCAGAAGAATCATCTCTTTCTGTTAAATTTGTTTGGAGATTTGTTTAGTATTGGCTTGTTATCCTTTAGATGCCTACAACCTCTGAAGTGATATCTTCTGTTTCATTCCTTGTATTGGTAATTTTTCATTTCTGTCATTTTTCCTTTCTGTCATATATATGTTTAAGAAGTAATCACTTTTGCAAGATGCTTTTCAAAGAACCAGCTTTGGTTTCAGAACTTTATTTTTCTGTTGTCAATTTCATTGATTTTTGCTCTTACCTTCATTATCACTTCTTTCTGCTTGCTTTAGTTATATTTTGTTCTAATTATCTATCTTCTTCAGGTAGAAGCTTAGATTGCTCATTTGAAGTTTCTCCTCTTCTATAATATAAGCATTGAGGGCAATAGATTTCCTTCTCAGTATGGTTTCAGCCATGGCCCAGAACTGACCTGCACATTTCATTTTAATTCAGTTTGGTGTGTTCTGTTTAAATATCTGTTAGGGTTTCTGCTTTGATTTATAGAGAAATGTGTGTTTTCCTTCCAATGTTTTGGGAATTTTCAAATTATTTTTCAGTTAATGATCTCATTTGAATTCATTATGGACAGAGAAAATATTTTGTAAGATTTAATTTTAAATTTGTTTAGGTTTATTTTATGGCTCAGAGTAAGGTCTATTTTGGCATGTATCCTATGGGCTCTTGGGAAGAATATGTATTCTAATCTTACTGGGTAGCATGTTCTGAAAATGAAGTTTAGATCCTGGCAGCCGATGGTATTTTTTGCTTCTTCAATAACATCTATGGTTTCTATTTTTTCTAACAATTATTGAGAGGGATATTTCAGTTTCCACCAATAGTTGTAGATCTGTCTATTTCTCCTTTCACTTCTATCAAGTTTTATTTCATGTAATTTGAAGGTTTATGTGATGCATGCACACTCAGGATTGTTATACCTTCTTGGTGGATTAACCCTTCTATATTTATATAATGCCCCTCCCTGTTTCTGATAATTTTCGTTTTGCTAAAATCCATTTTATTTAATTTTAATGCAGAATTTTATGCATTAAATATTTTACTTCTTTTGATATTTGCATGTTATATCTTTTTATGTCTTCTTACTTCCAGCTTTCTTATATCATTACACCTGAAGTATATTCCTTTATTTGTTTTTTATTTTGGCAGTTTTGGGGATCAAACCCAGTACATCATTCATGCTGGACAAGCACTCTATCCAGAGTTATAACCTCAGATGTCTTCTTAAATTTCATACTGATAATTCACATTTATAAATATACCCTGCTGTCTTTTAAATTTATATATTTAGGCCATTTACCTTTAAATTAATTATTGATCTATAAGGAATATAGGGTTTCATTTTATTTATTTTTTTGTTTTCTGTTTTGTCTTTTTTCCACTTATTTTCATAATTTTTCTATGCCTCATAAGAATGATTTTAAAATTTCGCTTGTGTTAATAGTATCGCCAAATATATTTCTTTGTGTACCTTTTTCCAGGTATTTGTAATACATAAATCATCGCATTTTATTAATCTGAGTAAAGTGTGTGTTCCTTTACCCTCCCCATGTATAATTATCTTAAATATTTCCCCTACACATATTAAGAACCACATCAGAAAGGGTTATAATATTTGCTTCAAACATCAAATATATTTTTGAAAATTCAAGAAGCATAAAAATCATATTAACCAATAAAAATTCATATTTTTATTCTTTTTCATTCATTCTTCCTTTCTGATGTTCAAATTTTCTTTTCTCATGATATCCTTTCTGGTTAGCGAAAGTTTTTTAGCCACTATTTTAAGGATAGGCCTGCTTGTGATAAGTTCTGTTAGTTTTCCTTCATCTTGGAATATCTTGTTTTTTTCTTTGCTTGTGAAAGATTTTCAAATATTGGATTCTCAATTGATAGTTTTCTTTTCTTTTTTCTTTTAGCACTTAAAAATATTCCATTTGCTACTGGCATGCATGGTTCCTGAAAATAAATATATTATCATTCAAATAGTTTTTCCTCTATTGGTAAGAAACCATTTCTTTTTCACTCTTCTCAAGACATTTTTCTGAATTTCGACTATCATGTACCTAGGTGTGAATTTATTTTGGCATATGTATTTGGGTCATATTAGATTCTTTAATTTTTGAGTTTACTTCTTTTGCCAAACTTGGGAAATGGTTAGTCGTTATGTCTCTGAGTACTTTTTTGGCTCAACCCTTAGGTCTATCATTTGGAAACTCTAATCATATAAATATCAGATCTTGTCCCACAGGTTCTTGAAATTATATTCAACTCTTTCCAGTCAATTTCTCCCTTGTTCAAATTCAGTAAGCTTTCTCATACTATCTTGGAATTCCTTGATGCATTCATCTAGTTTCCTCCATTCTGATGGTGAACCTATATTTTAAAAATTTTTATTATTGTGCATTTTTTTCAGTTCTGAAATTTATATTGTTTGTCTTTATGTCATTTATTTATATAATTAATAGCCTGTATTTCTTACTTTTTTTTCTCCTTCAATACTGGGAATTGAACCTGGGACCTCACACATGCTGGGTGAATGCTCTACCACTGAGCTACATCTCCAGCCCAAATACATATTTCTTTGTTGAGACTAGACTGGTTTTCAGTGCGTTTGTAATTATTCAATGAACCATTTGGATCATGGCTGTTTTCACATTTTTTTTGGTCAGATAATCTAATATCTCTGCCAAATCAGAGTTAGTATCCATTAATTCTCTCTCTCTCTCTCTCACTCTTTTTTATTCCAGTTGACAATTTCCTGTTTAGGGAATGAGGAATACATTTAGGATATTGTTTTGAGACTCTGGTCTTATTTAAACCTATTTTAACTGGCTTCCTATGACACTGTCCATCATTGAAGGAAGGAGGGGGCCTCATTACTTCCAGGTAGGTGTAGAAATCAAGGAACCCCCTGGGTCTCCACTAATACTGAGAGAGGCATGGATTCCACAATGCTGCCTGGCTTGGTTGTCTGTTCCTGCTGCTAGCACTCCTTCTTAGAGGATAGGAGTATCTCTTTACTGTTGTCTTTTTTTTTATCCACTGGTAACCTCAGTTGAGTGTTTTGTTACTGCTGGGTGGTGATGAAAGCCCAACTCTTCACTAGTAAAGAGAGGCAGGAAGTATGGTTACCTTCAGGTGTTGGTCCAGCTACCAAACTCATTCTTCTCTGAATTTGTAACACGGAAAATTGTGACACCTCATTCTGGCCTGGCAAGAGTAGAAGCTTAGGCTACCAACTCTTTCTAATTTGCTGGCCTAGGTTGAGTTTGGGCCATGTTTTTTTCTATGGTGCTGGCCAGAGTACAGCAGTTCATGAACTTATATGTATATATGTATATATGCTTATATGTATATATGTATACATATATATACACACACATATATACACACACACACATATATTAATTAATTAATTTTATTTTGTCTGCATGTGTTACCATTTTCAGCTTGCTAACTCACCTCCAAGTTGGGATATATGAGACAAAAAGAAGTCCAAGAATACAGTACTTTATCAGGTTTTTTTTTTTTTTTTTTTTGTATTAAGGAGCCTAATCATTCTACCTTCTTCTAACTCTCAAAGTCTTCTTATGTTTCTTTAAATACAATATCCTAGGATTTAATTAAACTTCAGTGGGAGGAAGAAAGAAAAACATTTATTTCATCTTCTCAGAGGTAGAAGTTTGAGTTCAATTTTTTTTTTTTTTTTTTGCTTATTCATTAAACAATTATTCTGCGGATAAGGTCATTGGCTTTATCAAGCTGCTGAAGGACACCATGGTACACAGGAGGTGAGACAGATCTTCGCCACACATTTCCTTAGAATGAGTGGTTCAGTCATTTATACCTTACCTATGAGCTGATATTAAAAGCCAAGCATAATTACTGACTTCTCAGGTATTTTCCATCTTGTGCATCAGGCTCCACCCAATCTTCACATGCTTGATTATGGATAATGGATTTATTTCTCAGTTGGATGGATATGTGTATTGCCAGACTTCAAACATCATGTATGATGCAAGTTATATTCTGGACTCCAGAACATTGCCCTTGCCCTAGATTATTTTTTTTCCTTTCTTTCTTTTCTTCTTCTTCTCTTGTTTTGTTAGAGGTCATCATGATATTTTAGGGGAAAAACAAGATTCCTAAGTGAAAATACTTTATATGGGCAAATAAAATGTTTGAAAAATTAAGTAATTATTTTCAAGATACTGAAGTAACATGTTTCATTTCTTCGCAAGTATTGATTTTTAAGTGAAAATCAACATCCATATAACATAAGTTTCACACTCCACTAATGAATTGGTGGAGTTACTCTCGGCCTACAGAAACATATTTCTGTTTAGGGAAAGAAAAGTCAGCCAGTTGTTTCCCATCCAGATAATTCCTTCACATCTTTCTGCAGAAATACAAGTTCCTTAAGGTCTCAAAAAGGCCCATGTTGTGGTTAAGCTTTCTTAGCGGCAGTTAGCAAAGTTAGTTTTATTAGCGAAACTGGGGAGGAGAAGTTGAAAAGGAGAAGAGATGGAAAAAGTGATTAAAGTAGAGGGTGAGTTGTAAGCCATGATGAAGCCTGTCCTGCTGACCAGTGTTTTTAAGACCTTAATAGGCCTCTCTACCAGCAGCTATAGCATTCTAAAGTTTTGAAAACGAAAGCATTCTTCAAGGAAAATATTTATTGATTTTTTTTTCAAAATGTGGTACATGTAAGATTTATGATTGAGAAACTATATTAAATAATTAATTCATTTATTCACACAAGTGCTGATCTTGGATTCCTTGTAAATTAAATCATCTACAAGTCATGAGACAGATGACCGAGCATGTCTGTGAAGTTCATAAGAGTGACTACTTCAGGAAATGTTTTAGGCTAACAACTGGTCTGTCTGACCTGACTGGATGGTCACTTATCAGCTGTGTATAATTTTTAAAATTTTAAATCATTAGTCTATAGCTGAGATGAAGATTTGTCCAAGTAGGAAAAAGGAAAAAATACTAGACAGATGCATAATTATTCTCTACTCCACTTCTCACTGGGCATTGGAATTGTATACACTGAGCAATTTGAAATACACTTAAGATTCAAGCTGTCATTTTCCCTGAATACTGGGAAAATACCACTCCAATGTTTGACTACAGCTGTAATCTATGGATTTGGATAATAAAAGAACTTAAAATTTAAGGGCAGGATAAACCAAAGGAAATCATGACAAATTCTCATTTATTTATTTTCCAAAGGGGATGTTTTACATATTCTGGGTCCTGACTAATTACAGGAGCACCTGGACCCTAAACTATGCAGTCAGCATTGCCGTACTTCCCACGGCATCCTCAGGCTCAAGCGGCTGCAGGATGAAGGTGACTGGGTACAGATCGACAGAGAAATGGAGCTACTAAGTAGATGACAGCATGATAAAAATAATTACCCATCTCTTCCTGTAACCTGGCCCAACTTCAGTCCCAGGCATCCAGACTAGGGGTTCATAAAGGAAAGTCTCCCCTCTTAGGCAGTAATCCAGCTCCAGACAGCTAGGAGATAATGAGGTGAGGACCAGAATGACCGCTGTAAAACATTATCTGGGAAAAATGATCTTATGCAACAGTTATGCACTAATGCTATTGTAGCCTGTGTTATTCAATCACAAAGGGAAGGTAAGGCATAGAGTCCTTCCTTTTTGTGCTGTGTGTTTGACTGACAAGATGGTATTTAAGTGCCTTGATGATAAAATGAGTGCCTGTCTTAAGATCCAATGTCACTACTTTTAGTTCATTTTCAGTTATCTTTAAAACTAGATCAATATGTGATAGCCAATCTCTACAACATACTCTTTCCACAAAAAGAATAGAGGTGACAAAAATAGAGGGCTTGACAGGGACAGAGGACCACGCTTTTCCCCATTCTCTTTTCATACTGATCAGGTGATAGAGAGGAAGACTGAAGGGAGCACAGGTCTGTTCTCTGGCTGACTCTGTCCCACTGCCTCTCCTTTTTATCAAAAAGCTCTGAAAATATCTCTGCAAAGCAACCATTCTTTTTCCTGGCTTCTAGATCCCACTTTGACACGTAGTTGAAGGGGAGTGTAGAAGAGGGGAGAAGAGGACACACAGATGGCAGAACTTGGAAGGACAGATACAAAAGTTATTCAGCCTATTCCTCCATTATTATTGTACCCTGGAATCTTAGAAGATTCTTTTGTGAGTGTTTTTTTCACTGATGCAGGGATGATGATAGACCTGAAAGAGCCAAAAGTTCTGAATCTCTATAAAACATGATCTCATCAATAATATATGCCTTTCCCACAGCTTGGTGGAAATAAATTATTAATATGCCCAATTTTAAAGAGGGAAACAAGGCTGTGCTCTGGAATGTTTTCCATGCAGTATAGATACTCTTGTTCATACAGAACATGCTCCAGTGATTCCCATGGTTTCCCTGTTGAGTGCCACCTGACGTGGGCACATATACTCGGGAGACAGAAGCCTTGGGCTCTTGTAGCAATGCACAGCATATCAATGGTTCAGGAGGGAACGTGGGATTTTGTTAGTTTTAGTTTGGATACCCTTTAAGTGCTTTTAAAAAAGCTTTCTTGGAATTTTTCCCTTATCTTTTCATACTCTACTATTGTAGTCAAGACATGGGGTTTACTTTGCTCATTTGCACCCCTAAAATAACCTCTCCACTTGCTGTACAATATCAGACTAGCTATTGAGCAGAGATTATGAAAAGCTAAGGGACTCAGGTAGGTTTCATATCATCCCACCTCAAGGGAAATGTTAATGTGTCTTGATGCGACATCATTAAGTCTTTATGATGGTATAAAAGCAACAGTAGAACTGGTAAGTGAGATGTAATATCCTTCAGATTAAATTTGGAAAGCTGGTTTTCAGCAACTCTAGTTTTTAGGCTTGCAAATGTGCACATACATTGTCATTTATCGTTTTGTGTGTTTTACTATCCTCCCCAAATAAGAAAAACTCCTGCTCTTAATACT
This sequence comes from Geosciurus inauris, assembly GCA_004024805.1. Lineage (NCBI taxonomy): Eukaryota > Metazoa > Chordata > Mammalia > Rodentia > Sciuridae > Geosciurus > Geosciurus inauris. The sequence goes on from PVHX01001569.1 coordinate 125,919, forward strand.
GATTTAATAATTTAATATTACTTCATCTGTCTGAAATAGTGCAATTAAAATATTGTCAAAGTATTTATTGACATCAAATTATAACACAGAAGTAATCTAATATACATGTGAATGACATTTATATCTACATAATATTGGTCTAAAAGTGCAGTAGGCACTGTCTAATGCAGAGGTTTGAAGCAGATTTTTCAGAGCTCAACCGTGCTCCCTTCTGGGACAGGGGCAGGGAAGAGTTGAGTGGACAATAAATAAACACAGCTCTGCATGCTTTAGTTTACTGCAACTGGAGAAACTTTAGTTTTATCTGATTTATACTATATTATAGTCTGACATTTAAAAACAAAGTTAGACACATATTCATTGAAAGCATCTCTCTCTATTTTTAGAAAATATCATCTACCACTGGGTTTGATGGCATATGCCTGTAATCCCAGTTACTCAGGAGGTTGAGGCAGGAGGATCAAAAGTTGCAGGGCTGCCTGGGCAATTTAGTGAGACTGTCTCAAAATAAAATTATAAGAGCTCTCTCCATACCTTCAGTGCCTCCCCACCCCTTTCCTCACCCCATACTGATTGGCTGCCTTCAGTGCCTCCTCTCCCCTTTCCTCATCCCATGCTGATTACATGCCTGACACAGAGCGATACCCTATTGGCTATAACCTCAGGCCCATGATTGGTCCCAGGACTGTATATAAGCTGTTATACTTCCTGAAATAAATGGGTTCTGCATCTGGCTCTGGCAGAGCAGTTTTACCTATCTCCAGTGTCTGGGTGAGTGACTCTGAGAGCGTCCACCTCATACCTCATCCTGTGGGACCCCCATATTGCCCTTCCTAAGGGCCCCATACCTTCGTCCGCTGGGACTCCAGCTCGCCATCAGACCCACGAGGCATGACATAAACTACATAAAATGTAAAAAGGACCAAAGGTGTAGTTTAGTGGCAGAGGACTCCTAGGTTCAATCCCCAGTACCTTGCCTAAGACTAAATGAAAGATCATAATGTGAAAAATCATATATAAAAGACATACTTTAAAACAATAAAATATAAATCACATATTTTATATAATTGAGAAGTTCTTTGTTGGTCACAGCTTTGTGGTATCTGTATATGAAAACTACAGTCTCCCAACACTTCCAGATTTTCATGCTGTGATTTTTCTAAACTTAAAATTGCATTTTCATATCTACAAAATTAACATCTTAAATTGCTTAAAATAAATATGCATGGATGTGCACCTGTGTATTGGCCATGCAAATTAAGGCATGTAGATATGCCTATAGATTAAAATAAATCAGGGTATAAAACTAAATAAAATCCACTGGTCAATTTAAATTTAATAAATCCTACCAATGTACATTTGGGCTAAGCATTCATTGTGATGTGTGAGAATTCACCATCCCACATGGGTTCAGATTCCTTGAGCTCCAGGAGCTGCAGCAAATGCATTCCTAATGGGGTTACAAAAAACACTGATAAAGATGATGTTGTAAAATAGAAATAAAAGGAAAGCAAACACAGTCATGGATAAGCTTCTACACAAGGTATTATGATGCATGCTGTGCAAAGCAAATTAAATACACACTATCCTTTCAACTCAGAAGTCTACCAACTGAACAGAACATGTTTCAGAGGATGATTATTAATGGGATAATAATAACTATATCAGAGGAAAGATAAAAAATCATAGGATAGCAGATTTGATCATCAGAAAAAATAGTGGTAATCAAAAGATGTATTATAAACCCAAATGCCTACAAAAGGTCAGGAAAATAACCAGACGCTGAGGGGAAGATGACCAAGCTGGTTGATTACAGGCAAGTGTAAACAGTTACAGTCTAAAAGGGACAGGTTTTATTAGGTCCACTCTACTGTGACCATTCAGAGATGATGTTGCCAGTGACTACATTTGTCAAGGAAAGTTAAATACAAATCTCCTGGTTTTCAGTTGAACATATGATTCAATAAATAAAACAAAAACAAAAGTATAAAGACCAAATCAAACATGAACACGACTTGCCATCATTGATGCTGATGTTCTCAGAGTTTGCTCTTGAGGAAACTGAATTCTAGAGAGGTCAGCGGCACACAGGGCCTCCTGAGTGGCCATTCACAGCTTATTTTTCAGCTCTTCTAATTCTTACACAAACCACCAGTATCTTGGAGATTTTAAAGGGGAAAAAAATCTTCCCTCTGTTCCTTTTCTAATAGTCTCCTTCAATTGCTGGAGGCTTAACTGATTGCCAGTTGTGAAGCCTGGCTCCTTTGTCTCAGCTTAACATTTTGGGCAGCTCAGTGGTGGCCCTATCACAAAGGAGCCAACACGTTCACCCTTTCCATGCCCTGCTTATTTCCCTTCTCTTGATGGCTGTGATGTCAGCATTCTGCCTGGGTCAGAAGTAATTCATCAAGGCTTTAAGGGGCAAGAGGTTATTTCTCCCTGCCAACTCCTGCTCCTATACAAAATTCTAGAACACTCATGCCCTTCCTCCCAGTGAAAGAGCTGCAAGTTATTTTAAATGTTTAGGTCAGAACATATTCAAATGACATCCATTTTTTCATTTCTTATCCATGTGCCCAGTTTTGAAATTGTTCCACTTAAAAAATATTTTTATTTTGCTATTTTGGTTTCCACATTTTGCTGGCATTCATTTCTGTCAAGAGGAAAGAAGCAAGGAAGCAGCACTGTACATGTCAGATGGAGGGAATCAGCCAAGTGTCATCGGAATAAAAGACAACGGCCTATATTCTGCAGCTGTTATGCATGAGCACGCCATCCTCAAGAATAGGGTTAGGGTTAGAGTAAATTATTCCTGAGAAATAGCTTATGCAAACATTGCATTCTCCAAATAGTGTCTAATAAAAATTAGTCAAGCTCCTTTTTCTATCTCATTTCTAAGTAAATGAATGTCTTGCCACTTAGCATAACCTTAAGAAGCAACCTTGTCATATCTTGCCAGCTCAGTGGCATTATAGCTTGTCAATGTGGATGGCAGAGTTCTGTAGCAAGTTCTTGCAAATGGAAAACACACTGGGTGACAAACAGGAAGGAGCATTGTATGCATTCTTACTAGGATGACATCAATAGGGAACGCATGCCTACGCTTAAGTGAATTAAAAAGAAACAAGTATCTGAAAAAATCTATAAAGTTATCCCTCTAATTGCTCATGTGATGAGCGGTTAAGATAAGTGATTCGACTGGACTTTAACCATCCAAAACAGATACGCTTTTTATTCATCTGTGTTTCTTCAGGAAGACTATGAGCAATGACATGTCTAGGGGCATGTTTTGTAAAAAGGACCAAAAGCAGTGTAATGTTACCTGCCACTTTCAGGTGTAAAAATGAAGCATGCTCAAGATAATGAGCCACAGACAAGGAGAAAATGTTTGCAATAGATATATTGATGCAGGATTGTAGTCTAAAATCTACAAAGAATACACACACACACACTCACACACATAAAAAAAACTCAACAAGAAAACACACAACTAACTCAATTAAAAATTGTGTCAATATATTAATAGATGCCCCATTAAGGAGATACAGGGGGTAAATAAGCATATTGGAGATGTTTCTCACCATCGTCAGGGCAAGGCTCATTAAAAGAACACTTACACAATGCATTCTTGTGTGTGTGTGTATTACATTACACATGTGTGTATGTGTGTGTGTGTTTATGTGTAATGGCCAAAAATACAGAACACTGGCAACACCAAATGCTGGTGAGGATGCAGAACAAGAGGAATTCTCATTCATGGCTGTGGAAATGCAAAATGGTACAGCTGTATTCAGACAGTTTGACACTTTCTTACAGAACCAAATGTATTCTTACCATACCATCCAGCAATCATCTTCCTTTGTATTTACCTAAATAAGCTGAACAGTTGTGCTCCCACAAAATCCTGTGTGTGTTTAGGTTGGTTATGCTAATAATTGTCAAATAGTGGAAGCAACCAAGATGTCCTTCAGTAGGTGAATGAGTAAATAAACTGATGCATTGAGAGTGGAATTTTTTCAGCACTAAAAAAAAATGATCTGTCATGTCATGAAAAGACATAGAGAAAGTTTAAATGCATATTCCTAAGTGGAAGAAGCCAATATGAAAAGGTTTCACACTTTATGATTCCAACCATATGATATTCTGGAGAAGACAAAACTACAGGGAGAGTGAAAAAGATCATTTGTCGCCAGGGGACAATAATAAATGAGTAGATGCAGCACAGATTTTAGAGCAGTGAAAGTATTCTATATGACACTACATTGGTAGATACATGTCATTATACATTTGTATAAACCTGCAGAATGTCCAGCACCTAGTGACCTCTTGCATACACTATGAGCTTTCAGTGACAATGATACATCAATTTAGGTTCATCAATTGCAATTAATGTGCCTCTCTGGTGATCTATGCTGATAGTGGGGTTGGATGTGCAAGCACAGGGTATATGGTAAATGTCTTACCTTTTCTCAATTTTGTTGTGAACCAAATACCACAATAGAAGTAGTCTTTTAAAAAAACCAACTACAACATATAAGAAAATATTTTGACAAGAATACAAAAGGAAAGATTACAAATATTTGCATGTTTCACATTTCCAAATGTGAATTCCTTTGGGTAGCTTGTCTGGTGTATGCTCTTCATACACCCAGAATTTGGTGAGGGAAGAATTTGGTACAGAGAGAAGTAAGGTTATGGTAGAGGAAAAGAGACCACAGGTACCCAGGGCACTGAGCCCTGGACATGCAGCGCTATATCACCCCAGCTATCTGGACTCATATGAGACAGAAAGGAGGGGGAAAAGCCTTCCCAGAAAGGAATGGAAAGGAGCAAGGAAGCAGCACTTCCTTGGACCTATTTCTGGTACAAAGTGTTGTTTTCTTATCTGGGATAATTCAGTCTACTTCATATTGAAAAATCAAATTTTGTAGAAAAGTAGAAGTTGGTAGGCTATAAAAAAGTACTCATTCGAGAAAGAAGAGGGTTAGAACATAGATTTTTTTCCCCCCACAAGTTCACATCTCTTTTGTCTCTCTTCCTCATCTGATTCTTTCATAGGACATTAATGTAAGCATCAGGACAAATTCCTGGTGAGTCCTCAGTAAGAGATTGACTTTCATAACTCCACGCCATTCCAAGTAAACATAAGTACACACTTTCACAGATCCTGACAAAGTGGGAGCAATTCCACACAAATCCTGCAAGAGCAACTGAGGTGGGGATAGTCAAACTGCTGGGGTTCTGTTCTCACAGAGGCTTCCAAAGAGAACTCATCCTGGCCAAGTGAGGCTTGGCTCCTGGTTTCAGTCTGCAAGGCCTGTCTCTTGTGGGCCTGTATATATGAAGGTAGAGGGATGGATTTCAGCCATATACCTAGAGACTTAGAACTTCAAGCAAGAGAATGGAATTGAATCAGTATCTGTACAACTGCCCTTGAACCAAAGTAACTCCCTGTGTTCTTATCTGACACAAGAGAAGTTGCCACATAGGAATCGCAGCTCCATGAGAGCAGGGCATGGGTCCATTTGCATGCTTGCTGTATATCCTGAATTGAGCACAGAGCCAGCATACTGTAAGCACTCATTATGTTGTTATTATATTAATGCATTAAATGTTAATGGTATTCATTTAAAATAAAATTCTCATTTTGGCACATTAAATTTTAATATTAGTGCATTTTTCTCCTGTGAGCATCCAGGCTTTTCTCTCCCTCCATCTTATACAAAATAGCATCATTTTACATAATTGCTGTAATCAAACCCTAGCATGTTATATAAACTAAAATTTCTTGAAGATTTGTTGCCTTCTTTGTTGTCTGAAGAAGTAGGTGTTAGTACCTACAGAGAGCTGCAATTGATAAACCACTCAGCAGGGGGCAGCTGTGCCTGGACATAGATCACTTGGAAGGGGAGAACTTCTCTAGAACACATCTGCTATAAGCAATCTGTTGGTGCTACAGACACTAATGAGTGTTCCCAACATATCTGAGCCATCTCCATAATGTGAAAGAAAGTATCAAAGAACATTTTTAACACATATATTCATTTCAGAGTCAGTATTTGATAGAAAGTCTATACAGTAGCATACAACTTAAGACATTTTCAGTGTACCTAGATATAAAGGTTTAGGCCTATTTCTTAAATGTTTAAAAAGCATAATAAAATCAATTTCGTAGATATTTAACAATTTAAAAATATGAAATTTTCTAAGTTTGATTTTCTATTTATATTAACATAACAAATTTGTCTTCTTGTCAATAAGTTGGGAAGCCATGAAAAACTATTCCTTTTACTGTCTCAAAGTGGATATGACTGATCTGATACAAGTGTGTTAGCTAAGGTGACCTAGATATTATTAGCAAATTCATCAAGTAACAATTTAAGAGATCAGAATAAGGAATGAAAGGTCAAAATCAATAATAGAAATTGAAAATAAATCTATGGGGTTTATCAATTGATTTAAAAATTTGAGAAACAATCATGAGTCAGGCATTACTATGGGTCTACACATAAGTTAAACAGCAAAAGTGATGGTGTTCCTACTTCATGAATCTCCCAGCTCAGTGGAGGAGAAAAAAGTCAATAAAGTAATTGCATAAACATAAAATTTAAAAATATGATAAGTGCTCTGAAGAAAGAGTCTAGTTTGCTCAGATAACACATAGCAATCAAGCTGATCTGGTCTGCAGGATGCAGGGTCATGTTTCTGAGGCAGTGGTGCCTGAGCTGAGACCTGAAGGATGAGGGGGAAGAAGGTATCAAGGACAGGTAGGGTAAGAAGAACACAGCACAAGCAAAAGCCCGTGGTAAAAGGATGGTCCTGCTCTCTATGAGGACTCGGAGTTGGTAATTGCAGCCTGAGTAGAGATGATGCAGAAATCAGTTTATGGTATGGCTAAGAGACTGGCAGAGCACACAGGGCCCTGAGGCCATAATAGAGATCTGAGGCTTTAATTCTCAGAACTATAGGAAGACATGGAAGATTTTTAAGCATCAGTGATTTGTATTGTGAACAAACATCTCTGCAGGCAACATAGGCTATGAGCTGGAGCAGAGCAAAATTAGAAGTTGGGAAATAAGTAAGGAGGTCTTTTCCCTAATCCAGATAATCTAGGAGTGTAGTTTGGACTGAACTGGTAAAGATGATGGTGCAGAGGAAAAGAAAGGGATGATTTAGGCAATATTTGTTAAAGCATAATGGTAGATTTAGTCACATATTAGATGTGAAGACACAGAAGAAGGAGCCAAATGTATCTAGAGAATGAAAAAGGCTAAAGAACACTGAAATATTGTAATGAGTTGACTTGTATTCTTCCCACTCCCCCCCCAAAAAAAACATGTTGTAGTCCTAACTTCTAGTACCTTGGAATATGACTTTATTTGGAGGGCAGGTCCTTACAGAGGTAAACAAGTGAAACTGAAATCATTAGCAAAAGCTCTAATCAACATGACTGACTGGATACAGTGATACAATGGCATAGAATTGAGGCCATGTGGAGACAGGAAGAAGATCATCTTTTATAAGCCAAGGAGAAAAGCCTGGAACAGATCCTTCCCTCACAGTCCTCAGAAGGAAAAATCTTGCTGACAACTTAATTTTAGACTTCAAACCTCCCAAACTACAAGATAATCATTTTGTTGTTTAAGCTCCCCAGTCTGTGGCAATTTGTTATGGAAACTCTGGGAAACTCACACAGGGGCACAGAGCCTAAATGAGTTATTCTTCCTCTCAATAGATGCAAGCTTAGGGGGTCATGCAGAAAGAGTTCCCGTAACCCAGATTCCTTAGTGCTAATATCTTAACTAAGAGATGAACATTGACACAACATGACTGACTAAAATGCAGTCTTTGTTCTGATTGCACAAGCTTTCTTGCTAGTGTCTTTTTACCTCTTCCAGAATTCAATTCAGGATTACACATTGTATTTAGTTCTCAGTTTCTTCGGTCTCTCGCTAATTGTGACAGTTTCTCAGAATTTCCTTGATTTTCATGACCTTGCTAGTTTTGAAGAGTACTAGTGAGGTATTCTGTGAATATCTTAAAAATGAATTTTGCCTGATAGATTTCCTCATGACTCTACTGGGGTTACAGGGTTAGGGGAAAAATACCAGACAGGTAGGATAGCCCTCCTCATCAGCTCATATCAGGGCTACATGATATCAACTAGAATTAGGATTGGTGATGTTAACCTTGATAACCTGATTTTTAAACATGGTATTTATTTAAGTAATTTTACCAATGACTTGACCTACCCATCAACATTGCACTAAAATGGCAAAGAGAGTAGAATCCAGCTGGCTATCATAGCAGAACTTCTGGGGGCTAGGTTTTGTTAAATTGTAAGAAAATCATCAATGACTGAAAGGCAAGAAAGAAACTGTAAAGTGGAATATATCAACCAAAGATACTGGATAAACTACATAAAAATCATTCACAAATATTACCTAGCAATTAGCAAATGATATTCAGCATGTGTTTTTGAAGGACAGAACCTTCAAAATCAGCTCAAGGAATTTATTAAAACAGTCTCAATTATTGTAGTTACTTTACTAAGGGTAAATCACACAATGGTGGATAAAATTAGACAGGCATCCACTAATTCAGCTGGGTAAGGAGGTGTATTCTCACAAAGGCTGGAGAATCTATTGCATCACATCAAGGGTGATGTGCAAAAGTCTCTCTCTCTCTTTTGTTTTTTGGTTTTTGGTATTGGGGATTGAACCCAGAGGTATTTTACCACTGAGCCAAATCCCCATCCATTTTTACTTTCTATTTTGAGACAAGGTCTCACTAAATTGCACAGGGCCTCACTGAGTTGCTGAGGTTGGCCTCAAACTTGTGATCCTCCTTCCTCAGTCTCCAGGGGAGCCAAGACCCAGAAAGCTGCACTGGCTTTCTCGAGTGTACAGAAAAATGTAATGGGTTATAAAGGGATAGAGTGAAAATTCCTGTCTTTTCTCAATCTTTTTCCCACCATATCCTATTCTCTCTTATTTTAAACTTTAGCCTGAAGCCAGGGCCAAGATCTAGAGGGTAGTACAGCACACAGTCCAAAACAGTCATGCAAATCCTGTAAATACATCCTTAAGTGATGATGATCACATGCACAGAGACTCAACTCTGCATTCAGTTTTAATTAAACTCTTGGTGTCAATACAGATTGCAGAACTCCCTTACAACATGACTCACAATTATAGCATTTAGCTTTATCTTAGGTCAAAAACTGTTCCCAGAATTAGCTTAATCTCAGGTCAAAACTTATTACCATAAATTTAATAACTCAAAAACTAAGAAACAGTGGAAGTTATACAATATATATTCTACACACAATGACTTTTATTCATGTTTATCAAAACCAACAAGGTAAGTAAAATCGCTCAGATAAATTCAGATGACAAAAACTACGCTTCTCTTCTATATTTTTATATTATTTTTCACCAGGGAATCACTGATGAAAGTTCTTTCCATGTGAGCCCTCTTGAACCACCTACTTTAGCCTAGGCAGTCATATTTATGATTTAAAAATAAGGATAGGAGCAAACACAGTAACAAGAAAAGATTAACTAACAAAAGAATATTTCAATTATTTCTTAAATTATCAAAATTGATAACATAGTTGCCAGACATTCCAGAGATTTGGGTATGCATTCTTTATACTACATCAATTCATATGACTTATTTCCCTGGTAAGTAAAGCCACATAATAAGCTTAGGACACCTCCTACATGTTGAAAATTAGCAAGTTTGGGGGCATCTGGCAGTAACTGAATGGGTTATACCTTCAACTCTGTTTGCTTCCATTCATGAAATTGAAAAAGGGAATTCACACCATTATGGAAATAAAAATCCCCCCCCCTTTGTTAGTTAAGTTGACATGAACTTCCTTTCCTCCTTCTACCCACTTTAGCCCTTTTTCTCCCTCTCTTCTCTAGTGTCTTCCCATCAATATGGTCTCCACTATGATTTCCTTCAGAATATTCTCCTCTATCATCCTGTGTTGCTTCTACTCTTGCTATTGTTCCTCCACCTTCTCTTCCCTCTGAGGAAAGTAAGGCTAAGTAATACAGTCTTGGAGTGTGAGGAGAAAAGGAATGACTCTTCTGCACTGGAGTAGCCTGTGAGGAGCCTGGAACCTTCAGGACGGCAGCAGGAGCTGTAGAGCAGTTGCCACAAGACCCTCTCAGTGGGAAATGCAAACTCATCATGTTCTCACTCTTTGGGCTTTGAGGTTATCTTTAGGTTTCCTTTTCCTTTTATTAAAGTCTATTCACCTAAAAGCACACTCAGGAAGTAAACTGTTAGTATAATTCTGGAAATTCATAAAACCATGTAATACCTGTTGCCATGGTAACAAGATATGGGGCAGATGAAGGTAACAGGGACCATTGATTCTTTTCCTCTCAAGTTGTATGAATGGTGTACAGTAATATAGCCCTAATTAAAGCGTGTAAGGGATCTGGCCCACATCTGAGGCTACTCAAATGTTTCCCCAGACACGATAATATGTAGCAGTCTCTAGCAGATCATTTTTCAGTACTCTGGCTTAAATCAATGTTTGCTTCTTCCATTTACTTATCTACAATTTGTTATATGATCAGTACAAGCTTTACCTAAGTCCTTGCAACTTTATTGTTTTTCCCTTTTAGCTACATTGTGGTTAAGCTACTCAATCCTGGATGCATTTATCATAGGGCATAACATCATTCTTATATTGCAGAGAATACCAAAGGCTGGCATGGGTAGCTAGAATTCACAAGAAAATAATATAAACAAACCAGGATCTGATATTCAGTTTATCTCAGCATCTAACAACAGGGAAGAAGAAACACAAGTGTCAAAGTTGCAGCTTTTCACCCACCACAAAATGTGTGCCATGACTGTACGTATTAAGTGATATTCCATTATTTTGTAAAAATTACATTCAACAATGAATGTCAGTATTGCTATGGTTTTAATATGAGGTATCCCCCACAAAGCTCTTGTGTTTCTGCAGAAACATTCAGCAGTAGAGTGATTGAATTGAGAGAGCTGTAACCTAGTCAGTCCATCCTAGTTTGAATAAACTGGGTGGAAACTGTAGACAGGTGAGGTGTGGCTAAAGGAGGAAGATCACTGGGGTAGGAGGTAATGCACTGGAAGGGCTCTTCCTGTGGCCCTCCGTGCCCCACCCCTTCCTGACCCCACCACAAACTGAGCAACTTTCCTCCACCGGGCTCCTCCCCCATGATGTACTGCCTCTACTTGGGCCCACAGCAAAGGAGTCAGCCCTATGGACCAAACCATGAACCCTAAATAAACTTTTCCTATTCTAAATTATTCTTCTCAGGTATTTTGGTCACAGTGATGTGAAAATTGACTAAGCTTACATCATTTCTCAGAAAACTTCAGAAATAAGAATCAACCACATTTCCTAATATTATGGGTTGTGATACTTAGGGATATTTTGATTTTTATCATAAATTTTTGTACACTTGATCAACTAGATTCCAAATGTCTTAATGAATTTATTATAGGATAGATAGGAATAAAATGTGTTTTGTCAATTTTATTGCTTCTTTATGGACACATCTGTATCAAATCACTTGATGGTAAGCTCATGAGGGAAAACAGCTCATGCTCCTCCAACTTCATAGAATGTATTCAATTATAGATTTAGGAATTTAATGATTAATATTAAACTACTATATAAGAGTGTTTGTTTATATTTACAACACATTCATTCTCAGATAGTTAACAAAAGAAAATATACATGTCCTTTAAAAAAATAACTCTAATCACGAACTAAAATGCTGGAAACACATAAAAAAGGAATGGCAATCATTATATCTGACACAAAAATTATGACCTAAAAAGGTATCTGTTTCCATGTTTAATATCAAGGTCTAAGACTTGCATATCTGCTACAGAAAATGTTTACTATAGATAGATAATAACCTGGAAATGCTCCTGTAGGTGGCATCGAGGGAACACTCTGCAAGTGCATACTGGCTCTCACGGGTTTCACTGAGCCAAAGATCCTCTGATTACACAGAATGACCCTCTGACATAAGCAAGAAGGAGATCCTCAGAGCCCTCTCCCAATCCACAGAGCAACTAGAGTTTCTTCAAACAGATGGTTCAACTTCAAGTTTTAGTTTTATAGGAATACCATCTTATAATCATTGTAAAAATCTGTATGAAAGAGGTGATGAAAAGAATAGAATAAGCAGTATCAAAAACTGTAGAAAGTTCTCTCATCAGTGCTGTATTCCATGTTCCAAGAGATAAGAAAGAAATATTTCTGTAAGAAATTTAGAACTAAAAACATAGCTCAGGCATGTGAAGAGAGTGGTAGAGTGAAAAAGAGCAAGCACTTAAGAATTATGAGGGCTGTCAGGTTTTTATCATTGATTTAGCAACCAGCAAGTTTGCTTAGAAACGTGAAAAAATCACACCACATTCCTATGCCTCAGTTGTCTCTTCTGAAAGGTGAAGGGATTTGAGCTCTTTTAATTTAAGTTTACCTTTGGTTTGAGCATTCTTTGATTCTAAAACAAAAGTTCCAGGGCATCTTTAGGATGGTTATTATCTTTGGTCCTTCCATCCATGACAGGGCCCACAATTTCTTCCTCATTGAGAGCTGTCAAATAAATGAGCAAGACTCAAACTTTCTACAAAGCCATGTCACAGAACATTTCTAAGTGGGAGACATCACATCATTGTGTGTTTTTCTTTTATTCTCCCTAAACATGAAGATAATCTTAGCCATTCTTTCACCTTTCTATGGTTCATATCTCTCATCATTTCCTGTATAGAGACATGCATTTCTTAAATCAAGAGATTTCCTTTCTTATTATTTAGAATAAAGGGCCAGTGTACCCTAGTAGTGCTCCTGTGAACCTGTTCACTTTCAAATCTTCCCAGGTGGTCCTGAGGCCACTTAACTTTGTAGGTGAAAAGTTAGTGACCTGGAGAGCAGATTCTAAAACTTTGGCACAGTTTGTGAATAGAAGAAAAAGAATAGAACATTAAATGTTTCTGTAGCATCTAGAAGGTCTTAATTATCTGGTACTGCTGATACAAATTTTCATCATACAGGAGAGCTCTAACTATATCCCATAATTTGGCTTTCATCAGGGAAGGCAAACACCAAAAACCTAAAATCCGTACTGTGTATGTGCCTATTAATTTATCCTTATAACATCCAGTGGCCCACATTGGTGAGAGAAATTTCCTGTACCCACCTAAATAAATGTCTCACTGCCTCCATTCAGAAGCCACAGAATTTTGCAGGAAGAACTCATGACAGTGCTTCCCAGGTTAGATCACAGGACTAATCCTCTGTGGTATCTGCCTGCCAGTGATCCTTCTCCTACTTTCTATCTGTTAGCATAGGAGGGAGCACAGGGGAGTAGGTGGACATTCTGGTTATACCCTATAACCAGTGGAACATTGCGAGTTTGACATTTCTTCACACACCAAACCCCATTGAGTCTCCTGAGCCCTTCATCCTGCCCCAGGAAAAAAAGGAACTTCAAGCTGTGATCATGCAGAAATAAGCGAAGCACACAAAACAAGATCTTGCTTTCCTGGCCTATAATTTCCTACTTTCCTTCTTACCATTAATGACAGTAATTAATGAAAGTATTTGTATTTGAGTGAAAATTCTGTTCCTCCCTCTTCATTGCTGACATGGGCTTTGAGAACTGACAGTATTTCGTATTTGTGAAGGGCCAGAACCAGCCCAAAAGGTGCCAGGCTTAAAAAGAAAGGGAAAGACAAATAAGAACAAGGCAAATGGCAAAAATAAGTATAAAAGCTCAAGCTTTGGTACAAAAAATAACTGTTTTAACTAAGGACTATTTAATCAATAATACTACTGTTTATTTACTTATTGGAATTTATTTTAGCTCCAATAGGTCTATAAGAATTACTTTATTCTTGGGGCTGAGGCTGTAGCTCAGTGGTAGAGTGCTTGCCTAGCACTGGGTTCGATCCTCAGCACTACATAAATATAAACAAATAAAATAAAGCTATAAAAATACAATACCATTATTTAAAAAAGAATTACTTTATTCTTTATTCTTTGATAATATATGTTATTTCCTTCACATGCAATTTTCCCTTACTATAGAAAGACATCCAAGGGCATGCTATGTGAAGTTTTGAGAACCACTTGTGATAGATAGCTCATGATCAAATATTGATATAGACTAAATAAATAATTTCATTGCTATTAACCTTTGTCAGGTGGTTCCTATGCATTCTCTGTAACATAATTTTATTTGGTTTTTACCATAACCCTATGCTGACATTCTATTATTCTCAAAATTTTCCAGGTAAAGAAACAGTTTCAGAATTTATGTAGCCTTTGGGAAGAGACACAGCAGAGCTAGAACTACTCAGCCTATGTGACTCAGAAGCCAGTGTTGTCAAGGACTATATAACATTGTAGAAGAGAGGCCTGTGAACTTTTCTGTGGTAGGTGATTTGTGCAATGTGTGGTCATGAGATGCTAACTGGATGAGAAGCCAGAAAACATGAATGTGAGTCTGAGTTCCAGTAAATACTCATTACACAATCTTCATCAGGTCTGTAGTTTCCCTCCCTGTGAAATAAGCATTATTGTTCAGCTCACCTAACTTCTGGGCTGTTGTTAAAGTCCAGTGAGATAAAAAGCCCATTAGCAATTATGAAACTGTAATAGCTTGCCATAGTTTGAACACTTAATTCCTCCAAAGGCCATATGGTAAAGGCTTGGTACCCAACCTGTGGTTCTACTGGGAGGCAGTGGATGCTTTAGGAGGTGGGGCATAGTGGGAGGAACTTAAGTCATTGGTGGTATGCCTTTGAAGGGGATATTGGCATCTTGACCCCTTCCTGTCTCTCTTTACTTCTTTGTTATTTATTGTGAGTAACTTCTTCCATCATGGGCTCCTGTTAAAATGCACTGCCTTAATGTGAGCTCAAAGCAACAGGGCCAGCAGACCATGTAGTGAAACCACAAGGCAGAATAAGCCTTTCTCTTTTTAAGTCAGGTATATTATATTAAGGCAAAGCTGAATAACACATAGCGATACAAATATGAAAATTACAATTTCAATGTTATAAGGAATTGCACTAACAAGTTAGCTTCTTAAATGATGAATAAGTATACAGTTATGAGGAGAACAGAGTCCTGCAGGGGAAAAAAAAAGAAAATCAAAGGAGATAAGACAGTGAGATAATAAAGACCCACTGGAAAGAAAATTTCAGAGAAACCTTGAGGGCTCCACATGGCAGATGGAGCTGAGAGAGAACAAACACTGCATATAGGGTGGAGTTTATACAACAGATTCGCAGGAATCAGACCTCTGCAGGCTAGGGCAAAAATTATTTGAGACCTTCTAGACTCAATGTATCTGTTTCCTAGGATACAGAAAAACATGGATTTGAGTGACCGTCAAATCTCACATAAAAATAAGTGCTGCATACAAATGACAAAGTGAACTAAATATGGGATGGGATTTGAAATAAGAGGGCAGCCCAAATCTCATTTTCAAATAGGAAGGTTTCATGTGCATCACTGTGAAGGTGATTAACTTTCTGTTCTTGAACATTAGTCTATAGTTACCATCTCCATGTTTACACCTACTCTCCTCTTAACCCCTGTGTCATTTTTTAAATTGAATGTTTTCCACAAACACCAAGGGTTGAAAATTGAATATCCAATGCAAAATGTTAAGAGGTGAGCTCTTTAAGAGACGGTTAGGTCCTTAAATGGATTGTGTTCTTATTATCAGAGTGCATTCCTTATTTCAAGAGTTGAGTTTGAGATTGAAGTGAGTTCAGGCCCCTTTCACTGTCTCTCACATTTGTGATTTCTTTTTCTTTAACCTTTCTTCAGGGGATGGTATAGCAAGAAGGTCATCACCAGTTAGTTGTCAGCTTCTTGATCTTGGACTTCCCAGCCTCCAGAATTGTGATGAAGAAATTCCTTTTCTTTTAATCTATGGTATTCAGTTACAGCAATACAAAAATGGATGATGCCACTAGTAATTGAGATTCTGTCCCCTGCAGAATGGAATCCTGATTTTCTTCCCATATTTTGAACTATTCCACCCCTGAAAACTGCTTTATTTCCCTCTCCTGGTCTTTGAGGAGTATATAGGTTCACTTGTTGGTCCTCTGCTCTCTGGCCTGTAAACACTCCACTTTCAATGTGTTGTCTCTGTAACAACTTTGCTGTCTGTCTTGAGCATCAGGGTTGCCTTTTCTGTGCCTTCCTAGTCCATTTACTGCTGTTACCTAAACCATGTGCTATAAAATCATCTTTCTTGTCTTCTCTTTGGCATTTCTTCATATTTTCAGTTATATTCCCTTTTTTGTAATCAACTAAGGTCAAATCCCGAGTCAGTCAGCTCTTTTAAGACAATTGGGAGAAATATGTTGCATTCAGATTACTTTCCATCTAATCTGTACTTCATTATTGAACCCTTCTCCCTAGCCCCATAAAGTATATTAGTTGGAAGAGATACTCCATTGTTTCTGTCCAGTATTTCATATGTCCATCTTTATACCATCCTTATCTTCATTTCTCATTGTTACCACCCTAATTTAGGTCCCATAAATTGCCTTTTTATAACTGGCAGACTTAGTTAATTAAACCAAGGTCTCAGACCTTTAGTATTTTGAATGCATTGGTTGCATACTGCATTTATTCCTAAATGGCTTTTAAAATTAAATCAGCCTTCCAACAGATAATATTTTCATTGATTTGCCAATCTCAGAGGACAAACTTCCCTCAGACATTTTAAATCTGCATGTCATTCTTTTCAATTTTTTTTTATTATACCCCCACTGAAACCTTTTTGTATTCTCTATTTTTTTTTCACTGCTTTCACACATGCCTTGTTCTTTGCTGCCTTTGTGCTACTCATACCATGGTACATGCTCTGCCATTCCTTTTGTGTGCCCATAACCTTTTATTAATATTAAGACATCATGCCTCTTATAAACTTTGAGCCCATTTTATTACCTTCCATTTGCTCATCTATAACTACAACTGTCACAATATTCTATATGTGTATAACTTAGTGTGTAATCTACAAAAGAAAGTGCACATTATTAAATAGGAATGATTTTCCACCCAAGATCCCCTTAATGATGTAAATTCAGGTCCTCTGGGTCTTACCTTTTAGTTCACTCTCAACTTGAGAAAATACATAGATATTTTTCATTGTGACCTGAAGGTCAGCCTATTCAGGTTCATGGACAATAGTCCTATGTAAACAAACTCAAATGTCTCATCAGATCTTCTTACCCATCCATCAAGCTAAGAATCCCTAAGCTGCTGCAGATGCTCCCTATGGCTGCCTCCTATGTCTAGTGCTGCTTATCTTGGCAGCTTTAGTCTCCCTTCCTTTCACCTGGTGAGAGAAATGCTGGTGGTAGATCATAACCTCTAAGCAGCAGGAAGACAGTGTTGGACCTCCACTTGCCTCCTTTGAGATGCAACTACAGAGCCCTTTGCTGAGCAAGGCACCTGCTGTTGGACCCATGCCCAGGACTAAGGAGTACTCATCAGCATCTGAAGCAGAGCTCTGCCAGAAATCGGTGAGGCTCCATGTTTCCATCCATAAGTTAAGTTGCAAATGTAGCAAAAATAGGAACAAATATAGGACTAACTCTGTGTGTGGTTGGGGATGGTTGTTGGATGAAAAAGGGAAAGACAAAAAAGGACGTAGCAGATGATGGGAAGGATAGCCCTATACATTATAGAAAGCAGGAAACAGAAAACACGGTTTTACATGTTGGCATTGCAATCATTCCTCAGATGAGTTCCATTTCTCAGGAATAAACTTTCATCTGTTAAGAAAAGAGGATTACTTTTGTTGATCCTCTGGGTTATTCTCAATTCATATTTATATAATTCTAGGAGGGAAAGTATCTGGGAAAAAAAAAGAAGAGACAGTGCAGGTGCATTTTTGACTGGAACCAGATGGATTTGCCCATTTATTTACTCCCATGTATTTTACTTCTAATTGATACATTTATGGGATACAATGTGATATTTTGGTACATGGTTGTAACAATCTATCATGAGAAAATCAGGATTATTAGCATGTCCATCACCTCAAACATTGATCCTTTCTTTGTGTTGGGAATATTCAAAATATCCTCTTCTAACTATTCTGAAACATAGGGTATATTTTTGACAACTATAGTCACCCTACCATGCTACAGAACACTAGAACTTATTCCTTCTATCTAACTGTAGCTTGGTTCTTGTTAACTAACCTCCCCATCTTCCCTTCCCACTTACCCTTTGAGACTGGTAACCATTATTTCATTTTTCATTTCTATGAGATCAAAGTTTTCATTTTTCATATATGAGTGAGAACACGTGGTATGTTTCTACTCCTGGTCTATTTCTTGAATGTATTAAGAAATTAATCAAGAACAATCACACATGGCTGGGGATATAGTAGCTGAGTTGTGCAGCACTTGCCTAGCAAGTGTGAAGCCCTAGTTAGTCCCTATCACTGCAAAACCCCAAACAAACAAAATTTGTATGAATTTCCACTCCTTTCTCTTACTTCTTTGTGCTTTCTTCCCTCCACCCCACCTTTTCTTCCTTCTTTGGTTCTGTTTATTTCCAACATCGGATGGCTGCCATCAGAACTCACTAAAGGTTCTATGGAAACAATCCTGTTTGGCATATCTCTTCCTTATCAAAGCAGAATAGAGATAGCATTTAAGGGACAAGTCATAAACTTGTCACAGGCTAGAGTGTGGAGTATTAGGAGATGGAAAAAGTGAATCAAGGTTCCCTCCCCAATCTGCACCTAGCTCTTTCATATTACTTACTGCCCCATGTTATCATTCTGCCATCACCTGACACTGAGTTTGACCAGGGCTAAACTGTAGCTAAAATGCCTTCAGTTTATCAGGAAAATAACACAGCAGTCAGCCAAGTCTGTGCTGTCTCTGCAGTGTCTCCTGGTCATCTTTCCTGCATTAGAAGTAGTCAAGAGGAGATCAGTGACCTCATGTAACTCTTGCATCCAGAGGTACTCTGATCTCTTTCTCTAGATCAGAGGTGCTTAAGCCCTAAACATGACACTTGAAAGAAAAGAAAATCCTAACCTCAGCTCATTAATGAAACATTGCCTTTCTCTCCCTTTCCAGTCATGTTTGATCCAGGGTCTGTATCTACTTGTTTAAAGTATGTGCTCTGTGAACAGGTTTTTCAGGCTAAAGTACAAATGATCACAGATTTTTATTTCATCACTTTGTTAATGAAGGTTGTACATAATTTAGATTTGATATTAGGAAATGAGGATAATATTCCAGACTTCATGTAGGTTGATAGCCATTTAGGGCCCTGTGACTGCCAATGGTTCCTCATAGGCCCTCTCTTGCCCGGCATCCAGTTGTTCTGTGTTTCAGAGAAGATAACGTGGGGTATGTATGTTCTATCTGCACCCTTACACCTGCCCTCAGGTAGGACAGGAGACTATGATGAAGACTCTAGGGAAAGAAGTTAGAGTCTAGGTAAAGGAGTTTGGGGCTATCTTGCAAAGCTTGCAAACCAGACCAAGATATCTCGTCAACTTGGTTGAGGTATGTCTAGCTCTTTACCTT
The DNA here is from genome assembly GCA_004024805.1 of Geosciurus inauris. NCBI lineage: Eukaryota > Metazoa > Chordata > Mammalia > Rodentia > Sciuridae > Geosciurus > Geosciurus inauris. Next base: position 145,524 of record PVHX01001569.1, read on the forward strand.
CAATATTCCTTTCTTCTGCCCCTAGCAAGCTTTGTTTCTTTTACTCCATAAGAACAACTAAATTCCATACTAAATCCAGGAATAATTTGTCTTGTTTATTAACTACTTCTGAAAGACCAAGATTAGGGAATAGAATGAAATCAATTAACACATCTACCATCTCACATGGTCACCTATCTTATAAAGTTACTCTCATAGCAAGAGTGGCTATAATCTACTCATTTATACAGTGCAGTATTGTTAACTATAGTCCTCATGTTGTACATTCAATCTGTTGACCTGTTCATCCAATATATTTGCTACATTGTATGCTTTGACTTATATCTTCCCATTTTCATATTAAAAAATAAATTAATATTTGTCTTGGAAGCTGTGAAGTTTATCCTCATCCCCTAATAGATCTTGACAAAATTTCAGGGCTAGTTGTTCAAAAACTTTGGTACCTATGTAGCATCCAGATCTTGATTTTGAATACTGTTCTCCAATAACACAAACCAGGGTTTCTTGAAGAAATGACTCATTCTAGGACTGGGACAGAACATATTCAATGAGCTTGGAACACATTATAGTGCCAGAAAGAAAATAAATGCTCACAAATAAACACAATGATGGGAATATATCAAAGGACATAGGAGACACCAAAAAAAGTCCCATAGCCAAAGCTGTACAGTTTAAAAAACAAAGTAAAGTAGCATTGGAATACAACTCAAACTGTAAAACCTATGCTCTATGAATACGTTGTTCAGGCTAAACTTGAATCCCAACTATTTTAAATAAATGATTGAGTAAATAGGGTAAATAAATTTAATGTTCAGAAAAATTATAAATAATTAATGTAGGCACCCCACTTTCAAGGAGATAAAGCATAAATTCCTACACTTTAAGTGTGGCTTGCCTACAGTGACTTCTTTCCATACAAAACAATATGGAACTTTAAACTAGAGAGAAACCTGATAAACTTTCTTAGCCAGGTTCTCAAGGTCAACATCAACAGTGAAAAGTCATATTGATAGTATGCACCCTTGATGTGATGTGATGACAATGGTAATTTAACTCTGTGACTTTCTTCCTTAAAAAAAAAATCCATAACCTTACTCTATGAGAAAATAACAAACCAATTACAATTGAGGGACATTTTACAAAATATCTGACCAGAACTCCTCAAAACCGCCAAGGTCACCTGAAACAGTGAAAGTCTGAGCAACTGTCACAGTCTTGAGGAGAATGAAGAGGTATGATTAAATGTAATGTTGTATCCAGATGGGATCCCAGAAGAGAAAAAAGACATCAGGCAAAAACAAACAAATAAAAAAAATGAAATAAGGTATAAACATTAGTTAATAATAATGTGTTAACAATGGCTCACAAATTGTAACAAATGCACCCTAATATTGTAACATTACTAATAGAAGAAAATGGGTGGAATGAATATGAAGTTTCTGTGCTATCTTTACAATTTCATGTACTTCTAAAACTGTTCTAAAAGAAGAACTTCAAGTTTAAAATTATTTTTAAGTGATGGGTACATTCTATTCTAACAAGTGATGGTTAATAGTTAATGCAAGGGAATGTGTAGTGGTGCTGTATTTAGGCAGTGAAGGTAGCTGTGCATTTAAAGTGGACTTCATTACTGACTTAAGCTTTCTTTTCACTTCCCAGATTCATAACAGAATCATGTTAGGGAACCTCAGTCAAAAGAAGGGTCTCTTTGACCCTGAGCCTGGGAAGCCCATGGTGACATAGTGGGGTTAAGAAAGGTTTCCAAGGAGCTGAAAATGAGGAAATGTGTTTTGCTTACCATCTTGTGCCTTGGACACAGTTTCTGCTGTTGACTGCAGAGATATTATTATATTTTCCATAAACAGGAATGATGGAGCACTGCCACACTCAGTAAGGTCCCCAGGCTATCTGTGGACAATTTCTGTTCACAAATGTACAATGGGATTGTCTGACAGAGGTGGGCAGGGTTAAAAGGGAGAAAATAGGGGAACTAGAGGATGCAAAAGGGAAATGAGTCAGCAGAGGAATAGGGAAAGAGTCTGATTTTCTGTTTTAGAAGCAAGAACAAAAATCCCAGCTTAGGGCTCTATGCTGGGGTCCCTAGAAAAAGCCATGCACATTTCCAATTCCCTCACTTCCCAGGTCTCTGTTATCAGCAAAAGACAGAGTATAGTCTGTGACCACCAGGCAATCAGAAAAACTGCCAAGTCAAGGAAACTTGATGGAGTGAAATGATGTGGTAATTCTAGTTAGCTGAAGGATGCGGCTGCGCTGGCAGAGTGGGGGAGGAGTGAGCTGTACACATGATAGCTCTTTTCAACTAAAAGGTATATTTACAAGCCTGAAACTATCACCTTCAACCCCGGGCTTCCTCCCACTCCCACTTTGGGAGCTATGAGTAGGAGAAACCCATATATTATATCTCGGGTCTGTGAGCTAAGAAAAAGGCAGGGCTGATATATTCTTCCTGCGTGGAAGACAAGCTCTGTTGGCATCTGGGGTTTGTTGAAAAAGCTGGGCCTTCAGATGTCAAGGCTGCATCTCACAGAAGTTATGCTATCTGTTCAGAGAGGTTTTGTTGTTGTTGTTGTTGTTGTTTCAAAAATAGACTAGGTATATTATCTCTATTCCCTCAACTTGGCTCTAGCAATGGTCGCCCATGACTCCACATGAATCTGTATGACTCATTTTCTCAGAAATCTACAAGAGCTTTCTTCCCCATGAAGTCTCTTCTGCTTTTACAGAGGAACCTCATTCTGCTTCTGCATGATTGCCCACCAAGCCCTCTATTCCAATCTTTCCAGTCATTCACAGTCCCATGACCCATACAGTGGCCCTTCAGCATTCATTCTGCTCCTCCTGAGTGGAACACTATTCCTTAATAGTGTCCAGCATGTTCTACCAGGCTTTGCTCAGCTTCAGCCTGCATGGATTCTTAACGTGATTCTCACTTGTTGCCATATTTTGTATCAAGTATCCTTTAGATCACTATTATATCATTTCCAATAATTTTCTCAAGGATCTTTATTACTATTATTATTTTTTGTACTGAGGACTGAACTCAAGGGAGCTTTACCCTAGCCTTTTTTAATTTTTTTTTTTTTAATTTTGAGACAGGGTCTTGCTAAATAGCTTATAGCCTCACTAAGTTGCTGAGGCTGGCCATGAACTTGTGATCCTCCTGACTCATCCTCCCAAATTGCTGGGGTTACAGTGTACACCACCATGCCCAACTTGAGGGATCTTTACTCTTCATTTATGATGTCATCTGAATTTAAAGTAAAATTGAAGTAGTTTCATATCTTAGTCTTTCATTAGCAGATAAATGGTAAGTTTTTTGAAGGATACAAACTACGTCTACATTTCATTATTACCTTTAAAATCCTAGGCCCAAGGTCAGGGCTCAGGAAGAGCACAACTAGCTGAGAACACATAGCATTCCTCTTAGAAGTGAGAAGGCTCTGGAATCTACCTACATGGGCATAAACCTGCCTCTCACACTTTCTAAGCCCCTACTTCAATAATTTCCTGCGAGTGTTACATGCAATGTCCTTTCTCACATTTTCCTGACATGTTCCTTTAAGCAATTCAGTCACAAAGTGAGCATTCATTAAGCAGTAGCTATTCATATTCTTCTTCTTCTTCTTATTATTATTATTATTATTATTTCCATCACTCTCATGTTTAGCCACAAACTTGGTAAGGTCGGGGGTGTTTCAGACCTCTCTTCAATCTCAGACATCTTCTTTCACACATCACAGCTTCCTGTTGCTGTTTCAGAGAAACATCTCCCCATAGTTGCCCTACTGTTCTTCCCTTTTCCCACTCTTCTGGTTTTTTTTTTTTTGTGTTTGTTTGATTTCATTTTTGTTTTAAAGCTTTTATCTAGGTACTTGTTCAGTCTCCCATCATTATTTTAGGCAAAGAAGAACCAGCCCAGAAAGGTGCTCTCCAATGTGGGTCCTGGAGATACAAACAGGCTTTCCCAGGCCTAGCTAGAGAGAAAATCAGCCCATCTGCCTGCTGATTTGACTTCCCAAGTTACCTGATATTCAGAGATAGGCACCCTGCAGTTGGACACTGGATGCTGGACAGTAGAAAATGTTACCAACACTGCCAGTTAGCATATCAGATTTCTGATTTGTAAAAATAGCCAGAAGCAATCTTGCACTATCTATAGTTATATTGAGCATGCCTATTAGGCCACCTCTGGGTACATGAATTGCAGTTATTACTCAGAAACCTTTTGGGGGTTCATTGTGAGCCGAGGTCTTCAGTGCCTTCCTGCCAACCATCCTTTGGGCATCGGTCCTCTGGCAAAGTAGAGTTTATCTTGTTATCCTGTTACAAAAGGGACACCAATTACTTCTCCCTCCCTGGGCAAGACTAAGCTCTGAAACTAGAATTACAGTCATCCAACTTCTGACAGGCAGGCATGGAACCTTCTAATGTCATCACCACTCTATTGCTCCAATCTTTGTCATTTGTTTGGACCCTGTATTTAATTTGCTTCTTTTCATTCCAGCTCCCACTCCCCTGTCAGGCAGGTTTGGAAACATCCAGATCCAAGACCAGCCCTCCAGGAACACGGGGGCATGAGCAGCATGGCCATCTGGAGAGAAGAGCTCACTGCTTTCTCATTCGCTCTCATTCACCCCTCCCTCTGCCCACGCTTTACCCCCAGCGGATTGTGTAGAAGGCCTGAAACAATCCTGGCAAGGTCACACTGTTTGATTCTGCTGTCAGTTTAAATTATGTCTCAGCTTTTATATCTAAATCAAAATACAAAAGAATGAAAAAAAAAAAAGAGAGAGAGTAAGAGAGACAGCAAAGAGACATGGCAACATCCTACAGTGAGTGGAGAAAAATGACATTTCAATTGGCCAATTGATCTGTTCCCTTGACAGCTGCCCCTCCTCACTCACCCCAAATCATTATTTAACATATAAAACCTCTAATCCCACTCCAAGCCATCTGTGGGTGGAATGCACTCCTCCTTCTGGGGAGCAGGGGAATAAAATTATTTCTATAATAGAAGAAAAGTGTGCACACACATAACACGCACAAACGTATTTTAAAAACGATCCTTTTTATTTGCTTGATTATTTATATCAAAATCAAGTTACTTATTTTCAGATTTTAGACTGTAGTGAACTTAAGTATCCTAGGTTCTTAGAGAATATGTGTAGGCTTCAGTGTCTATATTCTTTTCAATTTACCCATTGCCAAGACAACAGTTTAAAACTGTGGTCCATTATTGGACTGTATCTAAATAACATTTTCATGAAGCCCAGGAGAAGTAATGGTTGATTTAGTATCTAGGCAGTTCTCCATTTGTCTTAACATTTTATAAATCCCTGTTCAACAAAAGGATGATTCTTTTTGACTCGAAGCCTTTAACCGAAGGGTGACTGTAGAGGGTTCTGTAAGACATCTATCTGTCTCTTTTAATTTCAGAATATGGTGCACTGGTTATCAGGAAAGTTAGCAGAATTAAGAGAGAACCTGGGAGCTAGTGCTCAGTTGTGAGACACCATTGCATTAAACATGGTGTGAATTTGTATTTTACTAATGATGTCACCATACCATTAAGTGTTCTGGCTTTCCTTGTTAATTCTGAGATTGTCTCCCAGGAGAATAAATAGTTCATGAGGTTTGTATCTTTTCCTATATATTTTAGACTGAAAAAAAGTTTTAGTTCTCACTAATGGGCTACATTTTTCATTGCTCATCCCGAGGTGTGCACAGTTCATTTTGATCTAGCCATGGCATGTACTGGCATCTCGAAAAGAGGATTACACTGAGATCAGTAAATAAATATTAAGTGACAATGACTGCCTTGAAATAATTCATCAGTAAAATGTTAAAAGTCAAAAGAATTAATTCCATTTCCATGCCACTACTGTGTGATCATTCATTGAATGTTTCTAAATTTCTCTGAGTCTCAGCTGCTGTTGTTTTTTGGTTAATTTTATCTGTAAAATTATTTTACAGATTTGTCTTATCTTTAAATGTTACTACTTGATATAGCTATTTCTCAGAGTTCTCATGAAGGCCCAAAGTGTGATAACGTGACATTAGTTTTTAATTATAAAGCACTGTACATTATTTGGCTGTAATGATGACTGATAACATCATGTACTGACTCTTTATAATAATAGACATATTTGGTCTAAATTCTACAAAGACATCCTTCTTCACTAGGTAGGGAAAATTAACTGAGTGTTTTCAGTTTTTCAATCAACTCTTGAATTATGTTCAGTGAAATGGTCAGTGGTTAGAAAGAGCCTCCTGACACTGTAGAAATAGAACAGTTTGGTTGCTACTTTGAAAACCCCCTTTGGGGTAATAAGGATACAAGTGCTTGGCTCTGACAATACCCCACTAGAGCTGTAAACACTGTAAGAGTGTTGTTATTTTTGTTTCCCCTTGAGCCAACAGCAGGAGAAAGGCGGACTTCACACCCCCATTTTGGGCTGTCACTGTGAAATGTCACTTGCTAGTTCATGCACTAAACTGCTCAGGAACACTAACTCTCTTTATCTTATTGAGACTGAACTATATTAGCCATTTAAAAACATTAGGTGGTAAAATACAGATCTCTGTTGGCTGTACATTAAGTACCAGAATGCTATGAATATTGTTTCTCCATTCAAATTTACTCTTAGAATTTTCTTTGGGTTATTCAATCAAAGGGCTATTCCATACTGCTGATTTCAAATAGGTTTAAAGTCTTGTTTTAAAAGTTACTGATGATGTCTAGCTCAAAGCTGAAGTAGGGAAAAGGAGGAAAGAAACACCAAGAATCAATTACATGTTAGATGTACATTTTGTCTTTTATGTAATTTGAAATTCAAGGTTTGGCTAAGACAAGAAAAATGAAGCTATGGGCCATTTCTCCTTTCCCTAAATTTTGGACAAGCAGCTAACAACGCCAAGACAAAGCTTGGAGGAGGGAGCTAGATAACTGTGGAAAAGCCATTGTTTTTAAAAATTTTGTCTTGTTTTTTTCTTTCATTAATATTTCCTCTACTTTGGGTTTGAGTAAGAAAGCACTTTTGGAGATGTGCAGTATGGTAACTGGCTTTTGGGATTAATTTAAATACTAACTCATCCTGAATATTCTTCAGTATGTTGGGAAAATTCCAGTGGTGGTAGGTAGAGATGAGTCAGTGGTGAGTCATTTTATAGATGATATCCAGCTCCTCAGAGGAGATATGCTCAATCTTATTTAGCCCAGAGACAGAGGAAAATGCCATTTCCTTTGATCATATCAGTGAAGCCATCAGCTGTGGTATCATTCTGCAAAGCCATTCTGCACTGAAGATCTTGTCTCCCACCAAGAGGTTCTTGGCAGTCTCAGCATCCAGCCCCTTCTGAAGGCCAGAGGCTGTGGGATCAACGTTTTTCTCAGGCTTCTTATAGCTCATGTTAAAGTTTTTGCTATTAAAGCAGATGCCAATGCCTTCCAAATAGAGTTAATGCTTTTATTCTATTTGTGGGCAAAGAGGAAAGTTGAGAGACATTTACAATGAGAATTAAGAAAGAAAAGATTAATTAGAGCTGACCTTTGGAGAACTTTGATATGCAAACATAGAGATGTAGTTGTGTTGTCTTTCCTGTCTGCTGTATGAAATCTACAGAATTTGCTCAAACAGGGAGTTGGCATGAACACATGAAAATTTAATGCAGCCTTTCTGAGTATGGATGGTATGGACAAGGAACTTGAAGCAGTTGAAATGGTCCTTGTGAGAGCTGCAAGGGCCTCCCTAAGGATGTCACTGCAGGGAGGAAAGTACAGAACATATGTGGGTGTCAAAAAACAATGCTGGATACAGCAAACTAGCTGAGTGAGGGCCTACAGGCAGAAAGGAGGGGGAAATGTCAAAGAAAACTAGTCTTAAACTAAGAAGTTATACTCTTAACTAAGAAGGAGAGTATTGAAGAAGGAAAACAGTTGGAAGGTAGAAGAGATGGAAAAATAGGTGGGTTCATGACACTCACAGGACATGCATAGTTTCCCACCAGACACTTGGAGATAATGTAATCTCAGCTGCAAAGAGCACTGTTCATTCTCTGCAGAAGCAACCAGTTTATTTCCCTGGAACTCTCATGTTCTTCTCCTAATATGGCCCATAACATTCTCCAAGAGATGGAATGACTTCCTTGCTCTGTTGGAGAATCCTGCTCCAAGAACACCTTCTTCATGGAATCCTTGATGATCATCAAAGTATTCTAATCAAACACTTTGTATCATATTAAATTGCATTGATATTCACGTCACCTTCATTACAGTCCTTGCTGCTTTTCCTGTATATTACCCTAAAACTCTTGCTAGAATAAACTGTAAATATTTTTCAAGAGAAGGAACCCAGTTTGTATTTATAGTAGATCACTACAGTGATCAATTTATAGCTCTGTGTAAATAGCAGACTGCAAAATAATCACAATTATCTTTACAATAAAGGGTAATGTCTGCAGAGCACCTAATTTGTGTCAAGCACTATTACATGTTAAAGCTTATCCTATGGCAATCCTACAAAGTAAGATTTTATTTCAATTTAGGTGAGGAAAGTGAAGCTGAAAGAGATTAGAGACTTTCCCAAGAGCACACTAGTAGGGTTGAGCTCTAGAACAAATCCATTCTGCTCCAACACTAACTAACCTTTTCATAAGGACACAAGTTTTATACATGTAATAATCTCCCTGTAACCCTATGCTGAATTCAATTTATTTTTTTTCCTAAAAATAGATAGACACACAAAGATCTTACAGTGTCTAACTGTTGGGCTAATTATAATAATCATTTTGTTCTGTGGCCGTCCTGAAATATTCATTTCACTGTTAATTTAGAGATTAATAAAATTCTGTTCAACAGTGTATTTAATATACCAGTTTCAAAATGAATGAATGTTACAGTAGCATTAGACCTAAAAATAATTGAACAAAATCAATATGTAAGTCAGTTATTCAAAACGTGGAATGCATATTTTCCATTAAAATTGCATTATAAATAATGCCTATTCTTTCTATATTGCTTTATTTTTACCTATGATTTATCACACAATATGTATGCTATATATTATAGTTATTTATGTGTATTCCCCTTCTTTCATTCACCACCCCAGGTAGATCGTACGTTTTCTGAAGGCAGATCATTTTTATTGCTTCTTCATCTGAATGTACAACCTCGTTATTTAGCATAGCTCCTTGCTCACAGTGAACACTCATTCTTCCTTTCACTCATTCTACAAGCTGTAGCATGCCCACTACATGCCAGCCATTGAGATAGGTGTTGAAACAAGGTAAACAGAATTTGGATTCTTCCCTTTGGAGCTCACAATCTCATGAGCTCTAATAACAAATATTTATAACACTACATAATTTAAAATTGTCATTCATCCTTAAGAAGAATACTGAAAACATAAATAAAGGGGACTTAACAAAGTATGAAGTTAAGACAGACCCGAAATAATAATTTTCATATAAAAGAAATGAGATAAATTACATCTATAGATGTGCCTATTACAAATGACTTTTTAAATTATAATTGGTTGTAATGGGATTTTAAGCAATCTATAAACCAATAATCATTTGTAACAACATTTCAGTGGGAAAACATATCCTGAAACCTGTCTTTAAAAGCTTAAAATACAACATGTACCTTTCCCAATCCCAAGACTTGGCAGCAAAAATATGCATTTGCCTATTTCTGTTAAGACTCAGGCATGAAGAAAAGCTGGTTCCTTGTCACTGAAGATGGTAGTAAAACTATGGGGAATAGTGGCTTCCAATTATGAGAACTGACTACTGTAGAACCACTCTGGAGCACCATCAACCTGAGACACTTGTAAACCAGAAGAGAAAGGGAAGCATATCAATGTAGCAATGTGAAATTGGGCCATTGCTTTCTTGGTCACTTTTCACTCATCTCAGTGTTATGACAGGTACTTTGATGGCTTTCACCTAAGGACTGCTCAAAGGACATCACCAAGTCTCTATTGTGACAAATGTTTTTTCATGTGTCTGTGTGATAGCTGGCATGGATCTCAGGCCTCTTGTTACTTACTGCCTTTGCCCATACCTGACCACATGATTAAATGATCCTGTACATTCAGGCATACTGGATATTTCATAGTTACTCTTATTCTTATTTTTTATTTTTTGCTTATTCTATTTTTATAGCCACTAAGTGCAGATACATTCTCAATAGCATGAAAGATATGCCCAGTTAGATAATTAGGGTGATTTGCTTTGATCTCTGACTTTTGTGCCCAACTATACAGCAAGAATATACTTAATTAGTAAATCAAAATTGATAAAAACTGAATAAGTTCTAAATATGTTTCTAATTTGAATAAGTCAAAATTAAAACCACTATCTTTCATCTGTAATCTTTCTTTAATGTTGCTGATTTTATTCAAAATGCACTTTTCTCTTATAAAATAGCTGATTATATGTTTTTTTCCCTTGCTTGTATGTTCCTTTATCTCCATTTTCCATGGTTTATTCTACTTTTCAGTCCTTTGAGAAATGACTGCAATTTTGGTATTGATTTTGAAATGATGCATACCCAAACTTTTCTTATCCAAGCTGCTCTATGTCTTCAATCTTTGTTCTTCTTAATAGAGCATGTCCATCCAATACACATACATCTAGGCTTTCTACATGAATGCCAATGAATGGCAACTCCTATTACAACTCTCAATTTAACAAATTCTTGAATAAATGGCATTACAAAGAAGAACTGAATGTTAGTGATGAAGTTCTGGATCCAGAGAAAAGTACAGGACAGACTATATCCAAGAGGAATGCAACACTGGGTCTTTATTTTAGGAATGAAGATGGACTGCTCATAGTGGCCTCCCAGTGCTGTGTACATGCCTCAGTCAGCCCCCACTCTCTGGTGATATCAAGTTTGGCTTCCTTGGCTCCTTTCTCCTTCACTTACTTATGAACTCTCTCTGCCATGAAAATGGTTTCCAGTCTCTGTATATCTTGTACTTGTATTAAGGTCAGTTCACAATGAGATATTCAACACATATTTGTGCAGGAAACAGTGGAAGTAAAGGAAAGAAAAGCAAAAGCAACCTCAATTGTAAGCAAGAGGTAGGGGATCTCCATCAATACTTTGATAACCTGGGCAACGTTTGTGGATCACAGCTATCTACTCTGAATTGATGGATTTATCTTGAAATTTTTCTATCAATGTAGTGTGTGCCTATGTGTGTAGTATTGCTTTATCAGTGAAAATCAATAAATCCACAAAAATAGATGACTATATTAACAAAAAGTCTCTGAAAGTCTTCTGGCAATTAATCAAGTTCCATATTTTTCCTTTGAAAGCTTGTAAGTATATACATTTTGAAGATATTTACTTGTCAAAATTCAATAATTGAAAACAAAGTTCTAAATAAGAAGAGGACAAGAGAAAGAAACAGATGGCTACTATGGTATCTTACTATACGAGGAACTGAGCAATGTATCTTACCCATGTTATCAAATTTAGTCTTCAGGACAACTTATCATTCTCACTGTTTTCTATATGAGAAAACTGAGGTTATACAGAATGAAGCAACTTATCTAGTCTACAAAGCTAGTAGCAGTCCTCTCGGTTGGATCTGGTTGACTCTAAGGAAAATTGTTTCACTATACAAAACTGCATCTAAGGATAAAAAAGAAGCTTCAAATTTTATTTATATTGCAAACCATGTCAATAAATATTTTATATACTCACAATCACTGCTTCTCAATATTTCCTTCAACGTGTCCTTGAAGCAGAGGAGAGAAAGCACCTGTTTTGGGGCTCATTGTAGTCAACTGAAGTTTTTAATTGTAGGGTAGGTATCTGTTTGAATCCATGTGTCTTCAATATTAATATATGATTTTATTCTCTTAAATAAGTGAATTAACAATTACAAGTGTTGACTGTAGAAATAGCAGCCCCCTTCCTCAAAATCAGTAGGAAAACCTGACACTGCAGGACTGTGCAGTATGGTTTTCAATGGCTCAGAAGAGCCCTTCAGACTTGTGCATACACTGGGAAACTTAGCCCCAGGGAGCAACCCAGGACTTTCTTGAGGCACAGGGAATGACAGTGTTTTCTCTCAGCTGGGCCAAGGAATAGAGCACAAAGGGTCTCTTCTTTCTTGCAAAAATAAAAATAATCATTTTATTCGATTCTCCCAAAGCAGTATTAACTGGTTTCTTAAGCCTTAATAAATAAGGATACTTAACCTTTTTCTTCTCTTTCTCTTTCCCTCTAGGGAGAGATTTTTTTTTTTAATGAAAGGGCTAAAAATTAAAAAATGAACTTAACATTCCTAGAAAATTTTGCAGAATATAAGAAATTAATTTATCCCCTTTGTTCCTACTCATCTAAATAAAAAATTCTTTGAAAATATTATCATGACCTTTTTATCATGGATGTATGTTTTCCTTTTGCTGTTTCAGTGGATCATAGAGTCTTGTGACATATGTACTCTTATAGTTCATTTACTCCAAAATGTCCTTCCACCTATGAGAGAACTGAGATGCAGTAAATGAAAATTTCTAACCCGATAGCATAGAACTAAGCAGAAGTAGATGCAGCCCTAGAACCCAAACTTCATGCTGCCCCATCTCAGTTATCTTTCTATAGCAGATACTCCTGATATTAATCATAACTTGGCTTTTGAAGAGAATATCTGACCCTGTATTTGAATTATACAGTTAGGCAGGCAAAATTCCTGAATTGTAACCAAGATTTTAGCTTGCCAGCTGGATAAGCTTCAGCAAGACACCCAATTGCCATTTAAATGCTGAGAGACCTGAAAGATGCCAAGATAGCTCAGAAACCCCTATTCTCATCATGATGAATGGATGGGCATAGTTCATAAGTTGCAAACCTGTTGTCCAGCAGAATGACACTTTGCAATTTCACTGGCTAATATAATTGCTTTCTAATTTGGTTTGATAAATAAAATCCAAAGTGAATTATATGATATCTATTTTGAAAAAGTATGGCATGGAATTCAATATTACTAATTGAATCCAATGAGTCTGCCCTCAGTGAGCAGTGTATAGTTTTCATGGCTGGATGAAAACCAACAAATAGTCAAAATTGTGGGCTGTGCATTTCAAGTCTTCCTTCTGCCTGTTACTCACTGTTCAACCTTGGGCAGGCTACTTAATATGTTTTTCATTGTCATGAAGGTAGAATGAGTCCGTATAGCCATACTGAGCCTTTGAAGCAGTTCCCAGTACATATTAAGATTCTAATAACAGTTTATAAGGGAAGTATTTTAGGGTCAAGAGTTTGAGTGTAGAAAGGAAAGAGCCATGGTACTTAGAACTCAGCTGCAGACAAGTCAGGATGATTTCAAGGGACCTGGGAATTCCCTGCTCTCTTTCTAGGATTGCTCCTAAGCTTATATCAGTTCCACAAACTCTAGGAAGAGATACATTAACATAAAATACCCCAATGGCCAAAAGGCTTCCAAAACACCAAGAATTCATAGACATTTTCTACCTGAACTGCAGTTGTGCTCATTTAGCAAAGTATAATTACAGAAAATTATCAGAGGTTTCTAAACCTACAGTACCACTTCAGTAAAACCCTGAGGTTATACTGCAGTTTTTAAGTGAAGAGCTCAGAAGTTCTCCTAAGATGATTCTTGCAAGTCTCCTTTTAATTGAATTAGTGAGTTAATAGAAGCAAATCACCATTTTCCACAGTGATTGCAACACCTAGAATTTACAAGGATTTGTCCTTTTTCTGAACCCTTTGGGTTTCAGCAAATCAAAACTGGAAACATCAAGCCAAATTCATTTTTTTTTCTCCCCTGAAAATGAAAAGTGAGGGAAACTACATACACATTGAATTTCATATCAACATTTAGATATGTATGCATAGACATTAGTAGAAGATTTTCCAGATGTTAATTTATCATCACCCTTTCTCTTGGATTCCCATTTTTTTTTTGATGGAATTAAGAAGCCCATCCTTGTTAAGCTACTAGATATATTAAGAATGTATTTATAGTTTGACTTGTTTAAATGAAAGAGCTCTAATGAAGAATAAATTTATCTAATAATGTCTAATTTCTTCTATTTTCATGGCATAATTTAAAAATTAAGTTTAATATTATAAAATCACACATATACATTATTGAAATTCAAAGTGTACAGAAAAGTAGATGCCACATTTAATGGTATTTTAAAACTAAACTTGCTCATGGTTATGATTATACTGCCTAAAATATAAGATCCACTGTTTTTAACTGAACCCAAGGTCACATAGAAATAAAATATTACATTTAACATGGTTTCCCCTTTATGTGACATATGTTGGATTTTTATTTATTTTGGTAACCTTGAACACAATTCTTTCTGCACTCAGGACCTCATAAGATTCTGCCTAACTTCTCCACATAGCAGAAGAGTCTAGTCAAGGAGTCTTTGCTGGATACTAAAGGAGTAGGTAGACAATGGGGCAAGTCATCTGCAAGCAGAGAGATTGACCAGGATGCCCTAATGATGCAAAACCTTCAAGGAGCTCACTTTTTCTAGTAGGCCATGTCCTGATAAGGAGGCTTAATATACAGTTTAGCTATTAGGTCATCTAATATTGGAAGGAATAAGCAAATAAGCAATAAAATTCTGAAACACCAACATTTTCCAGTGAAGAGAGACATGAGACATTTAGAATTCAGGTAGTCAAGTGGATTGAAAGATGAAGAAGCTTCACATAAGACCAACCAGGTAATGAGTAGCTTACATGAAAGAAGATCATAGTTGTAATCTTTGATCTAGGGAAGGACCCATACACAGGTTAAGAGACAAAGTGCATAAATGCCTTCCTGTCGTGTGTGTGTGTGTGTGTGTGTGTGTGTGTGTGTGTGTATGCGTGTGTGCATGTGTATGGTGAGGGAGGAAGCAGACGCTTAAGGAGAATGGTGTGGGGAAGGGAAGGAGATAAATTTATGGTATGTGCTTTCTGATTAGAATTCATAGAGCCTTGAAATTAGCTAGAAGACACAAAAACTGTGATCATGGCCCAGGGATACACATAGTCTTTAAGAACAGCCATGTTACAGAAAGTGCTAGAAAGGAGGCTAGGATCATCTGTTTGCTTTTTTAAGGAGAAAAGCTGCCAAGTACAGTGGCACTTGCCTGTTAATCCCAGTAGTTCAGGAGGTTGAGGCAGGAGGATCATGAGTTCAAAGCCAACCTCAGCAAAAGCAAGGTGCTAAGCAACTCAGTGAGACCCTATCTATAAATAAAATACAAAATAGGGCTGAAGATGTGGCTTAGTGGTCAAGTGCCCCTGAGTTCAATCCCCGGCACCTCCCCCCTCAAAAAAAAATGAAGAAAGCTAAAATCACAGTCCTTCTGATGGTGAGGTGCTGGGTGATACATTCCACCAAAGACAATACTGGATTCTATCTTAAAAGAAAATGAATACTCATTCATCTGCCAGTGGCCTTCCATGAAGTATTACTTTTCAGTAGATAATATATGCAGAAGACATGCATCTCCTTTCTAGTTTACAAGAATATTATGAATATCCATTTATTAAAACAGTACTGTGAACTCCTGGTAAATAGATACTCTATTAATACAATATGTAATTATTTATTTCCATGGGCCAGTACATCAGACAATAACTTTTACATGCATTTTAAGCTGAATTTAATTACCTTTTCTAAAACTTGGAAATAGTCTGTTTCTATTTGGATGGATGCCAAGGCAGCATATCTAACTGATATAGGCTGATTTATTCCACCCAGCTCTCCCAAGTTAGTATCAGCTGGTTTATAAATACCAGCTAATAGGCTTTTGCAGGTTTCTCAGAAATTAATTATAGTAGATTTAAATTAATTGCTAAGTTGATAAAAAGAATTCCCAAGGAATGCTCAGGTTTTAAACTTATAGTGTTGCTACTGGTAAACATCAGATAGCCAGGGCTCTAGAAAGGTCCTCTCCTGTGATTTTTATCCTGATTACATAAACTATAACTCAGAAGGACAATACTACACTTTCAGGCTATCTTAAATTTGACAAATAGAACACATAAGTTTGGTCAACAAATATTTGGGGAATATTTACAATGTGACAGATACTGAAGACAAATATAAGCAGACAGAAATATCCTCTGCCCCATTTAATTTATGGAAGTATTGTACAGTCCTGTACACTTGCCTAACCTTCTAACAAAAAGATAGCTGCTAAAGTTTATAAAGAAGGGTGATGTAGGGGCACAGGGAAGGCTATTATTTCAGGTTGCAAAGACATGGCTGTCTGGTTGGAAATTTCTTAAGTTTTCGGTGTGGTGGGTTTATTATAATGAGCAAGTCCAAAAATCACATTGCCAATCCAAAGAGTATTTGGACAAAGAAGTAAACAAAGGGACAATTTATAATGGAATTGTTTATACAAGTTTTTAGAAAGCAACAACCACATCTATAAAACAAAACAAAACAATCAGTACATGGTTTTCCATGAATGAGCTAGAGAAAAAGAACATCTGGTAGGCTATTATGGTTTTAGATATTTTTCACCACAATCCTTGAAAGTAAGGGAATGAAGAATGTGACAATTTAGGTGACACCATCCTGGGACATTCAAATAAGAAATGATGGGGCTGGGATGGTAGCTCAGTGGTAGAGCGCTTGCCTCGCATGTGTGAGGCCCTGGGTTCGATCCTCAGCACCACATACAAAGCAATAAAATAAAGACATTGTGTCCATCTACAACTAAAAAAATGAAAAAAAAAAAAAAGAAATGAACTATACCAAACAAGCTCTATGCAATGATAATGGGATGATTCCCCAAGGACACATTGCTTGGGCTAGGCAACTATTTGATAGCAGGAAATAACTGAGGATTTAAAGGTAGGACATAAAGTTTGGGGATATTGAGGGGACAGTATTGAAAATGTTTAAAGGATATGCATATAAAAGAGCAAGAAATGTGCAAAAACTTTGATAAAGTTTGGGGATGCCTAGAAAATAATCTAAATTAGTAAAAATTCTAAAATATGTAATACATTTAAAGAAATGCTATAAGGCTTTCAAATAACTGCAGTGACTCTTCTGACAAAGTTGAACCATGCTTGCTGGACTACTTTTAATGAATAGATGAAACTGATTGTAATTAGCAGCACTCATCTGTATAAAATGAGTATCTGATAATTTATTTAAATTGGCTCCCCCCTTCCTTTAAATGGTCTGTAGAAGTACTTTCCTTTAGAGTGAATTAAACTTAATTTTGTTTAGAGGCTTTTTGCAGATATCGAGATGTGTTCAAAACTAAATGGAGGCATTTGGAGTTGTTGTAAAGGAGAAGTTGAAAATAATTTATTTATAACCCTATTTACTGACCTAACAAATTTCAAGACTTTACAACAATAAAAGCAATTATAAACTAGATCATCAAATCTTATGAGTTATACTGAGCATATTTGAATTATAGATTAAACAAAATGCCAATTGCACCCGGAATGAATAACCAGTAAATATAGGAAGATAAGGGCAGGGAGATTTCCCTTCAGGATACATAATTCCAGATAAAATATTGCTAGAATAGAAATGCATAGACGATCATCTCATTTACTCAAGGTAAAGTGCACAATGAATAAAATAATCCAAAGGAGCAGATCAAAATTAAAATTGCTAAAATGCTTTTTATCTTTTGAAAATGGATCGTATTCATTTTGTAACAATGACACACACTCATAGAAAAATAAATAATACCAAAAATAAACAAATGTAAAGTGATATAATGCTTCAAATGCAACCACCTAGAAATTACCATTATTAATGTTCTTTGGAAACTGTACTTTTAGATATTTTTGCACATGTACATATACTATTACAAAAGAATCTAGAACTAGGAACATATCCTACATACTGTTCAGCAATCTCTTTTTCACACTCAGTAAGTTCTAGATGTGTTTTTAAATAAATTCTACATCAGCATTTCAATGGAACTTTAAATGTCAATTATAATATTATTGACATTATTCTATTAAATAATATCTTGATAAATAGGTTGTTTTCTTTCTTATTATACCTATTACAAAACATATTGCTACAAATATTTTTATAGCTATAATATTAGCCAGAGTAACTTTCTAAAAGTAATACTGATATGTTAAATATATGTACAATTAACATAAGAATACATTGTATGGTAGTGGACAAGCATGGTGCAATCTTCAAATCTTTGTTCAATTTATTAATTAAACATTAGTCTAATTTTCTTTCCCTTTCCTCTTCCATTTGATTCATTTCCTTTCCCTTTCTCTCTTTCCCTCTCATTCCTCTTTTCATGCATGTGTATGCCCTATCTATGTATCCACCTACCATGTATGTTTACTAGCCACTCATATTTCCTCTTTTGTCTATTTAGATTCCCTGTCAATTTTTCTATCAGGATTACCATTGCTTGTCCTTATTAACCAGTAACAGCTTTTATATATTGAGGATGTGAACTCTTTATCCATGATGTTATTGCAAATAGTTCCATTTTCATTTTTCTTTTAAATTTACTATGCTTTCTAAATTCAGTTTTTAAACTGCTCTGTAAAAATTATACATATTTATGGGGTACTGTTATATACATTGTACGTCATGTTGAAATCAGCATAAGTCTATCATTTCAAACATTTGTCAGTACTTTATGGTGAAAATATTCCAAATACTTTCTTCAAAATTTTTAAAAAACATATAGTATATTGTCATCATCTATAGTCACCCTACTGTTTTTGTCTTTATTGAGTTTATGGGCTTATATAATTACATTTGTATATATATATATATTTTTTTGGTACTGGGGATTGAACTCAGGAGTACTTGACCACTGAGCCACATCCTCAGCCCTATTTTGTGTTTTATGTAGAGACAGGGTCTCACTGAGTTGCTTAGCACCTCGCCGTTGCTGAGGCTGGCTTTGAACTCGCGATTCTCCTGTCTCAGCCTCCCAAAGTGCTAGCATACAGGCGTGAGCCACCACGCCCGGCTCATTTATATATTCTTTACTGTTTCTAATTTTTATAATTTTACTGAATTCTTACTATAATTCTTACTAAAGGTTTTTAAATATTTTCTTATATTCTCTTTTAAATATTCTTGTGATTCTATTTAAGTTTTGTATTGCAGGCATTCATCCATCATTAATACATAGTCTTTAATTTAAATGAGGTAGTAATCTAGCTATTTTTCTTGAAGCTCTGTAGTAGGTTTAATAGTTGATTAGAAATGCATTTTTCAAATATTTATTTTTGAAATATTGAAAGTATGTATTGAAGATATATGTATGTATACACACACATATATAGTGTTCAATTTAATCATAAAATAAATGACATATGCAATAGTGATAGACTCTGTGATCCACAGTCTTTTAATTAAAAACTTTCAGGTCAGATGCTGATTCAATGATTTAATATGTTAAGTTTCATATTTTTGATATCTTGACAGACACTAGTTATCTTACTCAGTTTTCTTGACCAGGATGAAACATTGGATGTATAAAGAAACAGGCAGTCAAAATCATTATATTTGCACTTTCTTGCTATTCTTTTCTTTAACCTTTCCATTAGTGGACTCATATCTTCAAAAATTACTGCAATTAAGTTGTTCATATCTTTCATACCACTCCCAAGTTTGAAAGAAATACTCTGAAGTGAGTTACTTCACATCAGACCTTGCCCCTCAAGTGATCTGTGCTTTACATTTGATCCTTTCTGTCTTTCTTTCCCAGGCCTCCTGAATGAACTAGCAAGGAGGATTCTCCTGGAAGAGCATCTTTCTCGGAAGTGACAAGGAAGCAGCATCTCTCACAGCTGGCAGTGCATGCCTGCATAATACCTGGATGCCAGAAGTGCTCTTGAAGAACAAACAGGCAACCTGTTTCCTCCTCAAGCAGCAGCAGAAGCTGTCAAAACCACAGGTGCGCCAGGAACCACCCCTCTATCAAGCTGTTTACATTCCTCTTTCCGTCTCACATTTGGCAGCTGAGGTTGATTCTGGCCTTGGCAGCAGAGACAATATATCTCTTAGGATTTAAGTCATACAGATGGTGTTAGAATTTAGCAGTTTAATGCCTGCCTCCCACAAGTTATGGAGTTAAAGACCCTGGGCCAGGTACTGCAGCATTTTTATTTAGAAAAAAGATGGATAGCGGCATGTAAAGCAGTTATATAATTTCTATTCCTGTCAAAGGTCTTTGAAATTTTGTTTTGAATTACACCCTTTCCTATAGCTCATGACTAGTGGCTACAGAGCTAAAATTTTGGATACATTGACATTTACTTACTCTGATTTTAAGGAACTATTTAGAATTATTAAGTTTACATATTCCTTTCACAGATGACAGGGTAGGGGCATTATTATAGAATTCAGTCTTTCTTCATTCCTACTTGCAAAATCCTAACCTCAATTTTCCAGTGAGTGGACTTACTAAACTTTCAAGTTGTCCACATGTTTTTATAGTTGTAATATTATACCTATATTTCACACTTTGTGACATCACTTACAATAATGATTACATTTGAGTGATTATTCCACTTAAAATATTGACCATGATTTTGATTCAAAGTGTCAAAATGAATCACAAATATACAAAATTAAATCCCCACATCTTAGTACTCAAGTTTTATTAAAATTAATTAATAAAATTTGTCATAAGGCAATATAATGTATAAGTTTAATATTCAAAAGACATTATGGCTTTAATAATAGTATATATGGAACTCAAAAAATGAGTAAGTTGCTTATTCAAGGATGTTTTTCCTTTATGAAATAAGACAAAATTCCATTTACTTTGGTTACTCAAAATGTAAACTTAATTATTTAAGTGATATCCCAACATGAATTTGGTCTAGTTATTTTTCTAAATCTTTGTCTTTCATTAAAGAAAGGTTATTACTAAAGGAGATTTATGGTAAAATACTTAAAAAGGAATTCTTAGTTTCATCAGCATTAATGAAAATCAATTCCTTTGGCTGTGCTAGTGTATTTGAGTATGTTTTCTATGAAAGCCGTGTTTACAAAGATAATGCTTCCTGTATCATTTGAAAAAATATAAAATGCTTTTTCATCAGCCCTTATCAAGGTACAGTTTCTTAGTTAAATTATTCTTTGAAAGGCTAAAATCTTTTAATTATCTATTTCTACTTTGAGCTTGCTATGTTCAACTGCAGGTTCAGGGCTTAGTACAAGCTATGATGCAAATAAAAGCATTTGATATTATATTCATAAAATACAACGTATAGCATTAGGGACTTAGAAATCCACCAACAATCTTTGTGTCAAACACGTATCTTACATTATGAGATTTTCTGCCTTTAGGGAACCTTGAGTCCATGTGCTGTGTTCTGCCTGTGAAACTGTTCTAAATCTAAGTATATGAGCCAGAACCCAATAGAAAGATGTTGCCTGTGTAGGAAGACAGATATTGTTACTTTGGAAGCAGAGTTCCAGCTCAGCTCTCTGTAAAAAACTATATATAGGCAGCTGTCCATAACCAGTCTGGCTCATACCTTGTCTCTACTCAGCCAAAATGAAGCAAAATTTTGTTGAAGACTCCAAGATTCTAAAGAGAATAGAATGCTATAATTATCACCCCTGGCTCAGTATGTTCCTTTTGCCAAACATGTTGTCTTTGACTTAAAATATTTATTAAATTCTCCTCTGGGGCTGCTTGACCTTCAAAGGACTTGGCCAGAACTATATGGGAAAACTGATCTGTGGGCAATCTTAGTTGTTCCTATGGCCTCATAACAAAATCATAGATTTGTTTTGGGATTCTCAAAGGACTAGTTCATTCCTATCTAGTAATTGATTATTTGAGCCAATCCTGAGTTCCCAAGGCAATGCTGTCCTGAAAGTCCTACCCATGAAGCTACCAGGTAATTTTAAAACAAATTGTTTTGAGAAAAAGCCATCAATATTGGGAATGGGAGGTGATGGTGCCAAGAAGAGACCATTTATCCTATGAGCCCCCACTAGTCAAAGACTTCAGTAGATGGTGTGTTAATTAACACACAAGTTCTCATCCTAAGAATTCACCAGGATGAATGATAGAAGAGAAACACCACAGTCACAGGCCTATCCTTGTGGGTCACTCCTGTTACTTTGAGTTCTAGCCAGAATGTGCAGGGTCATTGGAGGCATCAGCTCTTTGAGAGATTCTCACATATCCTGCAGAGTTGAAGGGGACAACAAATCTAGCTGCTAAGTTAACTATGAAGACTATGATAAAATAGGTGGCCCTCAAAAGAACTGTCTTTAACAAACTTACTGCTTTAAATGAAGTATTACTGTGGTAAAGGGATGTACAGACAAATCTTTTAAAGGTCTGCATCCAAGAGCAAATACTTCATTGCTTAAAACTTGGCCAATTATAATATTATTATCATATTCATCAGGCAAGTGGCATCTAATTCTCTCTGGGTTGCAGTGATCAAACTTACCCCAGGACTTCATTGGAATTGAATGCTTAGTGTTTTCTTGTATTGGTCTTACTACTCTATTGTTAATGGCATTCTGCCCACTTAGCCCAACATTAAGTCATATTCTTGCATCTCTGAAAATGCTGCTTTTGAGGCATATATTCAGCCAAAGGCTGTTTGCACAGGCCTGGGTCAAGCACTGATAAGGGAAATAACGTTTATGAAGATTTCTTGTACTAACTACAAAGAAAGCCACACTTCTTGAGACTATGCTTGCTCTGAGAAGTCAATGGTGCTCTCTGCAGTTGTGATAGTTATTTACAGGTCAACTTACCAAGCTAAGGGATGTCCAGAGAGCTAGTAAAGCATTACTTCTGGGTTTGTTTTTCAGGATTTTTCCAAAACAGTTTTGAATTTGAATTGATAGGCTGAATGAAGAAGATCTACTCAACGTGGGTAGTCATCATCTGATCAATTGAGGGAGCAGACAGATTGAAAAGGAGAATTCAGTCCCACTTTTGGAGCTGGGTCATCTATCTTCTCCCACCCTAAGATACAAGAACTTCAAGTTCTCTGGCCTTCAGATTCCAAGACTTACACCAGGTGACCTAAGGTTCTCAGGCCTTTGGCCTCATACTGAGTCACAATACCAGTTTCCTTAGCTTGTTATCTTGCAGAGAACATCTTACAGGACTTTTGAGCCTCCAGGACTGTGTGAGTCAATTCCCATAATAAATTCCTTGTTCCATGTCTATCTATTTCCTTTCATTCTGTTTCTCCAGAGAACCTATGTAATATATCAGTTTTCCTCAGAAATGTCAAAACCAGTTTTATTTTGATGGCATACATTTGCAACTAAAATCTATGAATTAAGACACAGACATTCCTGGCATCAACAATTTCCATTTTTACCTAAGGCAGAATTGGAGAAAATTCCCATTTCAATTAGCTCATCACTCAACAGTAGTAAAGCCATGGCCTCTCTGTCATAAAAGATTGTTCTGTGAAGAGTGAAGGAGGATTGAAGGAGGGGTCTCTCTCTGACTAACTGCCTCAGATCCTCTTCCTAAAGCTTTCTGAATAAATATTTCTATGTCTTATAGTTTCTCACTACAGCAGAAACATTTGTTCTATTTTTGAAATGAAATGCTTAAGTTTGTTCACTTTTAGTTGTAATTATATTTTCTGTGGTTGGAGTGAGGGGAGGCCCTCTGTGGATCTAACACTATGGCAGCTGAAGTGACAGGAATAATCCTGCTCTGTTCAGGGCTGTCAATATGATATGGCACATTGATTTCCCTGGCTGAATTAAGAACACAGTCTGGGAGATTTCTGAGCATACCTGGCCCCAGGCAAAATCAACGGACAGAAGAGGTGTGCTTGTTGCTCCAGTCTCTACCCACCTCTTTTTTTCTTCCCTTTCCACCTCTTTTTCTTGATGACACTCTGGTCTTCATGTTCTCTGTCCTAGGTCAAAACCTGTTCTGAGGAAAGGAACAGTAAATTCCCTCTCCACCTGGACACTCTTCTTTATTTACAACCTCTCTTTACTCACAAATGAAAAATAAGTTTTCTTTTCAGATCTGAGTAACACGATCACTGAGACTGCTGAATGTAACCCCTTCAGTTTTTTGAGGAATCTTGATCCATCAAAGCCCCTTTTTCTATCTCCCTCTCCCTGCCTTCCATTTCTACCTCAACCTCTCACTCCCATTTTCAATCTCTCCCTCTCCACTTCCTATGCCTATTTTCACACACACACATTCAATTCTTCCTTAACCCAAGACAATAAGAAGTAACTAAAGAGGAAACAACCAAGCAACACACACGCACACACACACACAGCTCCTCCTTCTCCAGCCCCATAACCTCATCTCCCTCCACTTCCCTGTCCACTCTGAAGGCCACATTCCATAAACATTTGCTCCCTGGCTGACATTCACATAAGTGATATTTCTCTACTTCAATAGTTACCTTCTCCAAAGTGCCCAAGAAGCCTCTGAGGAGTTAATCTAATTGTTTTGGTGGTGATCTGGTATGCTTCCATTCTCTCTAATCCCTCTTTAGAATTTGTTACTTCCTTTGCCTTTGGAATTTTTTGTCTGTTTGTTTGTTTTGGGTGTTTAGCTCATTTTGGCAGGCCTGGGGATCTAAGGCCAGGGCCTTGAAATTATTTGTTCTCATCCTAGAATCCTTTCCCTGTGGCAGCTTTAGGCCTCATTTTCTATATTTCCTACATTTTTCTCCCCAAACCGTAATACACCCTACTCTTCACTGTATAATCTTCCTTACTGATTATTTCCTCCATTTAAATATTATTTCTTTGAAAACAAGCATGAAATCTTTATTTGTAGCCCAACACATCCACAGTCTCCCATCCAGGTGATTTATGCCTTTTGCAAAAATGTAGCTTGGTGTACCATTCTTTCCTCAGACACCCTAAGCTATTACTTCTTCCTCTGGTGCATGTTCTCCTCTGAATGTCTCTTGCTGTTCAATTTGTATCATTATTTCAGGCTTTGATTGCAACTGTTCAGCTGCTAATCTTCTGGGATGCTCCCCTCTCCCTATAATGCCACATTCATGAAGCCACAACAGCCTGGGGAATTCATCTGTTAAAGAGATTTCTTCCCATCCTAGCATCAGTATAATTGAGACACATGTTACCTCACCTGAATGAAAGACTTGGTCTCCTTACTTCTTATACACTGCTGACATATTAATCTTCTAGAATACAGCTATCATCTTATTATTCTATGCTTAAAAACCATCATTAGCCACTCACTACTTTCAATTACATCCTAATTACTCTACCTGACACTTCAGACCCGACATGACATAGAATTGAAACAGCATGTCCAAAATTCCAGCTAAATAAAACTACACACTCCTTTTAGAAAATGACCCAGAATTTTCTTCGACTTGATGGCTTCTCTGTTGTTATTGATACCAATAAGACATAGCTTTCAATTCCACCTGAGGAAATGATTTTTATCATTCTAGGCAAACTTCCATGATAACTTCTTCCTAACGGTGTTTCTATATTCCAAATTAGATGGGATTACTCCCTCTGAGCCACTGCAGTATTTGTATGATGTCTTATGACAGTTATATTGAAATGACAGAACTGAATGTGTTTCAAAAACTGTAACCATACCAACCTAAGGAATTACTGAAGTTTTAAAAAAATCATTCTTAACTTACCTAAAATGTTACTTTAGTGCATCTGGAAGTATTATCACATAAATCCAAGTACAAAATAAGCTCTCAAAAAGCACAGTAGGCAATAAATATTTTGTAAAATCTTTACTTAATTTACCCAGGAAATGAATTTCAATGACTGGGATGAATCAACGAATCGTTCAGGGATATTTGCATTGAAGCTTTTTCCTAATTATGCAAAGTCCATCCTTTATTCAAAGTTTAAGTTTTATAAGTGGGATATGAACTAATTCTGTGCCTCTTTCTTTGTGTGCAAAGGTGTTCTCTTGGTGCTGCTTGAATCAACCAAGATTCTTTCTTCTCCTGGGCTTAAGGCAAGGCCTGTTTCCTGTATATAAAGTCATTTAATCGTTTTTGGGAAAAACCCTCCCACAGATGTTCATCTTGAACATGTCTAGCATGCAGCAGCTATCACAAGTGTGTCACATGTGATACCAGCAGGATGCCAATAGGTAGATTGTAACCTGTCAGTTCCAAATGAAATATGTGACTGACTCAAGCTGCGCACAAACTCATTGTCAATAAGTCGGCAGTTAACTCTGAGAGAAATGAATAGAGATGAGGGGATCAGCTTCCTTCCATTTTATATAATCCACTTCAAGTCCATTCTGCCTGTACCAACTTAAATCTTGAATGGGCATGCACGTGTATGCAGGCGCACATGTGTGAAAGCTGAAAACAGGTTGCCTGGATAACATTGGAAATGAGATTAGAAAACACTGTAATTATTTTGCTCATATAGAAACATGCAAAAAGCATCTGACCCCTTGTAAACAATTCAGTATGGGTGACTTACCACAGGGCTCAGTTCTTCTTTGCTCATTAGCACCTCATTAAGCTATCCTAACACTCAAACTTGTTAATGCACTGGCTGCTGAAGAAATAAACAGAGAATCATCCCTAATAATAGTATTTCCAGAATACTTGCCTCTGGATATACTCTGCTTCCATCATTCTTAGTTTCAAAGCACAGTCAGGACTACAGGGCATACTTTTCTCCCCACATTGCCCTGTACAAAGCTGTGGCATATGTAATCTAAAATGTACCAAAGTGTGTATCACATACACCCTGCATGCTGATTTAATACAGAAAAAAAAGGAAGAGCTGCAATCATAAATCGAAATCTTCCTCAATATGCGAAGAGCATGAAAGAAGCAGTGAATGTGAAATGAAAAATTCTGTATAGCAGGACAAGCCAGTGCACCTCTAGTCGAGCCATCAGCAAAGCTGCTCTCCCAGGTCTCAGTTCTGTATCCACCTGTGAGAAAAGCAGCAGGTTTGAGGCTAAGCAACACTCCATAACAATAGATGGAAACCAGCAACTGCCATTGTCTATGGAAAGCTAAAGATAAACAGAGAAGATGACCATTTGTACTTTGTAAGCAAATGGGCTCTGACATGTTCTACCAACTCAGGCCAGATCTCTTGGCTAAGTGTTTTACATTCATCTGACTAAAAGCCCAGTGACAGAGATGAAGTGACCACATTTCAGGGAAAGTGAGTGCATGGGAGTAGAGATGAAAACATGAAACCATGGATAAGGTCAAGAAAAGGCATCGTGGGCATGACAGCAGCTCTTGAGCTTGGCCTTTAGGTTGATTGGTATGGGGAACTTTATTAAAAAAATGCTTATTAACACCTACAGTTTATTGCATGGTAGAAGGTGGTAGGTGCATATGCTCGAAGACTTGAGACATGGAGGAGGAAAACCAGCAATTCACCACAGTATGGGAAATTCATGTTTCCTAGCTGATTTTAAAGGATTGGTCTGGCAGGAAGGAGGTGGCAGAAAGAAAATTACCATTTATTAGGAAACTACCATATGACACAGTATGTTCTTGGGTCAACTACTGTACTTAAATTTAATTTTCACAATTCTAAAATGTTACCAATAAAAGTTTCATTTTTATGTAATCCAGGGAGAAGATATGATCTGCCTGGTATACCTGTGAGTGGCAGGGAACATGTGGGGGTGCTGGTCTTTGGAGAACCCTTGTTCTGAGAGGTCAGAATCAAACAGCTACTTACACTTTGGGTTGGAGGGAGCTAGAGAAACAAGTATCATCAAATTATATTTCAAACTATAATTAAAGTAGAGAGTAACAGGAGGTAACTTTTTCCCTCAGTAAAATATCATCAGAGTAATGTGATATTTAGGCCTGTTTCTATTATATGTGAGGCCTAGGGTACTGTTTCTGAAAATAATACCAGCATATTCTCTTAGAATACTGGCCATCCACTTAAAATCCTCAATTCCTTAGATTTCTGAGCTTGAAGAAGTACAAGTGCAAGAACTGCCTCTGAGAGCTGGTCTTTGCCCATGGATCTCTCGGTTATCCTGCCGTGGCCCAGTTCTACTGAAAACATTTTTGAAGGCCCTTGTCCTCATGCTCACACTTGATATCTGCCCCTGCAAACTTCCCTAGGCCAAGCTTTGCAAGAACAGGGAAGAAAAGGCCAATGTAGACCTAGGGGATGTCTCTGGGACTCTCTGAGCAAGGAATCTTAGGATGCGCAGGCCATAGTCTAGAATGGTTGTTGACTCTTCACCCTAGAAGTGATGCAGCTATGGAAGAACCAGACAAAGTAGTCTGGGAGCTCCTCCCTGGGCCCAGAGGAGAGTTTATAATATTGTTTATCCACTACTATGGTTATAATGTTAAATATCCCCTAAATGCTTATGTGTGAGGCTGCAAGAAAGTTTAGAGGTGAAATGTTTGGGTTATGAGAACCTTAACCTTATTAGACTGTTAATACTCTGATAGGAATGAAGTGATTGGTGACTATAGGCAGAGAGGGTGTGGCTGGAGTAGGTGGGTCCTTGGGGGCATGCCTTTGGACTATATATTTTGTTAGCTGAGCTTAGTGTCTCTCTCTCTCTCTCTCTCTCTCTGCTTCCTGGTGGCCATGTCCTGAGCTGCTTTCTTCTGCCATAATCTTCTTCCATGATGTTCTGCCACACCTTGGGCCCAACACAATGGAGCCATTCATCTATGGATTGAGATCTCTGAAACTATGAGCATCCACATAAACTTTTCTTCCTCTGAAGTTGTTATTGTCAGGTATTTTGGTCACAGCAATGAAAAAGATGACTAAAACATGTACCTTGAGTGACCAGGCAGGGCCATAATCAAAACTACTCAGACAAGAAAAATAAAATCACCAGATCACTAAACTGTTGTGGAAAGCAGAATTTTACACTAATTTCTTGTGCAGGGAACAGAGGACCCCATATCCTACATGGCATCATTATCACCCACAGATAGTAACCTAATTAACATCAAAAACAATCATGAATAGAAAAAAACTTCCTCAAATACATAGTGGAAAAAAATACCTCTATTTTTGAAGTCATCTGAAGTCAAATCTGCTCTTCACTATTCTCCAGAGTGATGGACCTTTACAGTGTAAAGGACACAATTTATCTGAGGGCCATTTTTCACAGCTATAAAAATGGAACTAGCACCACTTATTTTAAGGGCTGTTGAGAGGATTAACTTAACTGTTCTACATGAATGCAGCCAACTCTGTATTTCACTACATAGTAGATGCTTAATAAATATTAGTTTCTCTTTCCCTTCCACTCATCCTTATTTTCTTAAGTTACACTTCCTAAAAAGCACACTATGAAAGTGTTATGTATTTTTCACTCTAATATTCTTGAAGATTATTAAATATTACACATTTTATATCCATGTAATTAATTTCTACCATTAAGGAAAAACAATCCATGATTACTGTCATATTCCTTTCTCTTCTCTTCTTTATCCCTCCTTATATATTTATGTATGTGTGTGTAATAG
This sequence comes from Geosciurus inauris, assembly GCA_004024805.1. Lineage (NCBI taxonomy): Eukaryota > Metazoa > Chordata > Mammalia > Rodentia > Sciuridae > Geosciurus > Geosciurus inauris. The sequence continues at coordinate 174,988 of PVHX01001569.1, forward strand.
TTTTGATCTGTTATGTCACCTAAAGGCTCATGTGTTGAAGGCTTGGTCACCAATACAGCAATGTTCAGAGGTGAGCTCTTTGGGAAGTGATTGGATCATGAGGGCTCTGAGATTATCAGGGGGTTAATCTATTTATAGGAGAATAGACTATGGGGAGGTGATGGAATGGTGGACACTATAGGTGATGGAACCTAGTTGAGAAAAGTGTATCCTTTTGGGTGTGCCCTTGGGGACCATATCTTGTCCTGGTGGCTATCTTTCTCTCTCTCTTGTTTTCTGTTTTTCTCAGGTATTGTGTCTCAGTGATGAAAAATTAACTAAAATAGTTGTGTACATATATATGGGGGTGTGTGTACATATTATATGCTTATATAGTATATATATGCATATGTTATGTAGTTCACATATATGTAAATTCAGTGTAAAAGCATGTGATGTACTATATTTATACAAGTGAATAAACAGTAGGTATACAGGTAGCATATCCTATAACTTTGTTTTTTATATATGTATTATTTTGGTTATTGATGAAACATTTTTATTCATTTATTTTTATTTGGTGCTGAGAATTGAACCCAGTGCCTCACACATGCTAGCAAGTGCTCTATCACTGGGTCACAACTCCAGCCCCATAACTTTACTTTTTATACATTGTTCCTCTTCTATTTCTCCTTCTCTCACCAAATTTGTAAAATCATTTCTAACTACAGAAAGAGAACAAATTAATTTAATGTTGGAAAAGAGAAAATGGGAAAAGTTATAAGTATAGTCAGGGGCAATACACCAGAGCTAGACTGAAAAATGTGAAACTGGTACTGAATGGGTGGCACTGCTCTCGTCCCATGTGACTTTGCCATCCCCTTTGAGATTTGGTGCCTTATTTTGCTCTTTCTTCAAAATATGCACAAGGAATTTTAGTCATGTTGCTCTGTATGAAGGCAGAAAACACTATGGCTTCCATTTCATTCTTTAGAATACAAACCTACAGTTCTTCAGGCCCTTGCATAAGAGAAAATTATTAAAAATACAAACTCTTAGTCTTCTTAGACCCTTTAACTTTGCTGCCATGCAAATCAATGCTGCATATTCATTTGGGAACACAGACCATTTTTTTTTATGGAATGTGCATTGTGCAGTTTCAGTCTGCTAAGCTTTAGCTCATCTTATGTGATGCTGCTCATGCATAAATATATGAAACAAGGCAGTGGAAGGATAGAGATACATCTTCTAAAATAAAATGCACACACCATTCAGCAACTGCTACTCTTCATATCTCTCCCAGAGGAAATGGAAATTGACATACACCTGCCACACAAGAGGCAAGGGAAGCAAAATGGAACCATGTTCACAAATTCACTTGGGGGTAAGTAAGAGATAATCACATACAGGAAACAAATTGAGGGGTAAGTGGGAAATTCAAAAAGGAACATGGACAAAAAACAAGAAAGATTGAAATGCAAGGAGAAAAAATAGTGTAAAATCTCAGTAGTAAAATCACAGCATGGACAAGAAACATTCAATTGTTTCAGAAGAATAGGTTATAGTTTTTGTTTAGTACAGTGGTGAGTTAATGAAAAATACAGAAAAAAAATAAGAGGAGGAAACAGAATTTCACATTGTTAAGTGGTAAGGAAGGAAGATTTGTCTATTTATCATTGTATACAGGGATGAGACTCAAACTTCTATGGACACAAAGTGGGGAGAGGAGAATAGGCAGACACAGGAAAAGATGGCTACTGATGAGGGCAGCATTCTCTTTCTCTTCTAGGTAGACACACATATACACACACATGCACACACATTATAGCAGTATTCATGGACTAGCTGATGAAAGTTGCAATCAGCAAGGGTATTTCTGCTCTAATGGCTTGTAGGGTGTTATTACTGAATTAAATCTAATGAGAGAGAGAAAAGAGGCAGATCACAGGACAGAGAGTGAATTATAGTGTGGGTCTCTGAAAATTATAGGAGGTATGCACCTTGGAAGGATTAGAAAATAGAAATATGTGATCCATTCTCCTTCCATGTTTAGTAATACATAGATATTGTGGACAATTCCCTCTAAACCACACAGAATTCCAGGAAGAATATTTCTGAAGTTATTTCTCAGAATCCACGTTTGGAATATACTTATTGCTCTTCATATGAGCTGTACCACAAGGTTAGAATAAATCTGAACCAGTTGAAAAGAAATCAGATTATGACAAGAGACTATTTAAAAGCCCTGAAAATGCATTTCTCAGTACTAGTCTTGAATTTCTCATGTCTTGAGCTTGTCACTGAGTACAATGTGGTGGGGGTGATGATAAGTTTTGCAAGCTGGGTTATTTTCTAATCTAGCTGCAAATGTAGATTAGGCATTTTCTGGGAATGAGAAGAAATGAGCAGGTTAAGGATTAGATTCTGTATTCTCTGTTCATTTCTTCCTCTTTTTAATCTAATCAATTTGACTGGCATTTAAAATACACTTATCCTAATTTATTTCAGTCCTTGTAGAGTAAGTTGATGTCATTTAGTTTGATTTACCTTATTTAGTCCAATAAGTTAATTGGTTAATGGGCCATCTGTATGCATCAGGTGACAGGAAAAACAGAAATGATCAGACATATGCAATCATATCCTGACATTGACACACACACACACATGCTAAATAAGACTACATAGGATTGTATGAAGATGGTTCGGTATATCTCTAAGAGACTGATAAGGTAAGGTTTTCCTGTTTCTGTTCTGCATTGCAGCACTGTCCTTGATATTCAAAGTTCTGCTTGGTAGAGTTCACAGGCCACAGCAGTTCAGGAATTAATTTCCATAATTATCTTTTTAACTTTCTCATTATAAAAGGCATCATCCCAGGGTGGCAAGAAGCCAACCTGCTGACCCCAACAGGACAGTGCATCATATGAGACACCCAGACTGGCATGTTTCCTTTGTCTCCTTTCATATCACAGGAGCCACTTGTGAGGATGATGCATTCACTGTAAAATGGGATTACCAGTGAAAACAAATCATGACCTTGTCACAGAGGCACCCTGGTGCCATAAATGAGGTGTGAACTTCTATGTGAAATTACTTTCCAAGTCCAAGCTCCAAGTTTACTAGCCCATCGCCATTTGAAAGTTGGTTGACTTATTTGAGCCAAATATGTATTCAGTAACAAATTAAGGGATACTTGATGGGAAGGTTAATATAGCTGAGACCTAAATCCAAATGAAAGAAAGGCTTCAGAAACAGGAACTACAGACTTAAGCAGCGCAGTGATGATGTTCTGGGTGTTTCTTTGATTTGCCCTTTGTTTTGTGGTCTTAAGAAGGTAGTTATTAGCATTTATGACAACACATTTTGGTAATAATTTATAGTGAAAAAATGTTTTCAAAATATTTGACTCTATTGCCTTTTATGTAGTGAGCTTCATTTAATTATAACAAAAAATTTGAAAAAGTAGTTAATAGTTTCACTGTTCCTTTATCAAATAAAAGTACTAAGGCTCATGATAGAAAAATGCATTGACCAAGGCCATCTACTAGAGTCAAGACTGTGATCTCTGTCATTGCAAATCTGATATCCAATGTGCTAAATAACACCAACTCTGGTGAATATCTTCATTTCAAAAAACTGTCATGAAAATGAAAGATCCTTATCTATTTGTTGCAGTCATTATTTATGTGAATAAGGAAATAGTGAGTTGTGCAAGTGGGGATAATTGGGAAAGACTTTGTACAGAAAGAAAATGATGAAGAAATGTGGGAAAGGATGCTCCAAGACAAGAGAATGACTTGAACCCACTGTATGGGGTCAGGGGAAGGGGGGAATAATATATGAAGACAATACTTCTGTTCATCTGCTTAGGTAAACCATGGCCAAACCAGCAGGTATTACAGACAAGCTTAAGGAAGGAGGCACAGTGCATTTCTGTGACCTGCTGAGGAATTTGGCTTTGCTAAGGTAGGCAACTGAATGGCCCTGTCATTATTGTTTCATTTATTTATCCACCCATTCATTTATTCTAACATCCAAGCATACCCTTATTCTTGGGGGGACTGAGTCATTACTGGACCTTGCTAAATGCTTTATATACAAAAAAAAAAAAAAAAGAGTAACATCCCAGGCCATGGGGAATTTGAAGTGTTGTGAAATGACAATCATGTACATGACAATATTTGAATGGTTCCAAAAGGATCAGGGATAAGGTGAACCAATTGTAGAGTGATCCAAAAGTGCTGTAGTGAGGAGTTAGCATTTGACCCAGATCACAGAAAATGATTAGATGATCTCAGAAGATGATTAGGATCACGGACAACTAGTTAGGATTGGACAAAGCCTGTGGGAACAAAGGCTGCTGAAGCCAAGGCACTCCCATTCAGAGGGGAAGCGATTAGAGGCTGAGTAGAATTATGGCTGTGAAGATGAATTTTAAAGGGGGAGATCAGTAACATTTAGTAACTGATTAGATTTGGAGGTCAAAGAAAAGGGAGCAATTGAATAAATTTATGGTGATGAGACTGGTGCATTGAGAGGATCCTAGTGAATTTAATAATAATTAGGAAATGGGGTAGGACTGACAGTGCTGCTCCCCAGTGCTCCCATCGCGGCTCTTTGCCTACCTACTAAAGAGCTCCTAGACCTCAGGAGCCATAGTGTAATTGTATCTTTCATCCGTCTCTCCTGAGTACAATTCATGGGCAAGGGGACAAGAGGAGACTGTGAAGGAGACAATGAGCTGGCCCCTACTGGCACTCTATTGATGTTTTCTTAGTTGAGTCTGGGCTCCAGAGCTGTGAGGGGCAAGGACATCATGATGATAGACAGGGAATCCTGAGAGGCTGTCCTCAGAACTGCTGAAAGCTGAGAGCAAGGACAGGATCACTAAGTTCATCCAGGACAGGGTTCCTGCTTTCCCAGTAAGTGGGAAAATTTAGGACAAGTGACTTCACCACTTTCTGGCTCCATATCCTTATTTATAAATCGGAGAATATCACATTCTTTATGGGATATTGCAAGAATTCATTGAGTTAACAAATTACTTCAATGACTTAAGTATACATTCAGAATAATTAGAACAGCATCTGGTACTCAAAAGGAATTCAAGAGTCTTATTATTGCTAACTAAGGCGTGTATCCTTAAAAGCAAGGTAGAGATAAAAAAAATGAGCGCTGAATATGAGGCATTAGATATTAGAGAAAGCCATTTTAATGAGGAGGTAAAAATGGAAGTTTAATTTCTAGAGTCACCAAAGAAGGAAACAATGACCTAAAGTGGAAGGCTTCAGGAAAACAGGTGGTTTGGAATGTTACCCTGGCACAATGTATTTAAGGGGAAAAAAAATCAAACAAACAAAGTCCTTTAAAAATAAAGTCACCAAAAGAAATACAAATGATCCTGCTGCTGCTGCTACTCCCACCACAAATAACAACCTGACTACTCCTACTGATGTTTTCAAGCAAAAACTGTAGCACAATCTGACGGTGAAGTAAATGGGAGGGAGACAGTAATCACTGAGGCTAATAAAAGGATGCCTCTTTTCAAATATCACACATGTAAATCCAAAGAAAAATATGGTACATGGTAGGAGAGCTCATCATGCTATGCTCCATTTAGATGAAAAAAAAAAAAAACAAGTATTAGAAAACTCAGTTTATGATCTATTTAAAAAATGCAAGTAAAATCAAATTTATAGAAAATTAACAATAGCTTTCACGTAAGCCATTGGTTTGCAGCACAATTCTGGAAGTGAGTATATGTTCTGCTATATCATACTCAGATAATGGGAGAAGCTACACATATGATGAACATTCATGTAGTTGAGTTCCAGTGGAGTTATAGCTAACCTAATCCTGGGTTTGTAGTCTCTTTCCAGGTACTCCAGAATGCTCTCTAATATTTTTCCCTCTTTCCTGCTGACAAAATCTAAATGATCTAAAAGCATCTCCAATGAGTACAAGAGGAAAGAACACAACTGTTAGCAAATGTGCATTTGAGCTCCACACTCCTAGGGTTTTCGAAGTAATAAAAACCAATTAGATAACACTCAGCAGCTATAGTGGGAGAGAGAGCTGTGCAATCTTACCACTACTAATAGGGTTTTTAATAATAGATGGGTTTCTCTCTGCAGAGCTGGAGTTGGAAGTAGCAGAAGTATCAATTGCACAGCATTCTGCTGACCAATACTCAATGCAAAAATGTTACATTAGTGCAGTAGGTGTGTCAGTTTAAACTGTTCAGTTAGAGTCAGGGTAGGACTTACAGGATGAGAACAGGGAACTCTTCATAGGCAAGAACAGCAAGAAAAATAAATCAAAGACTTTGTTTACATGTTTTGGGATAGGTTATATATAACCTAATTCAGAAGGAACCTAGGGAGGCAGACACGTAAAGAATTGAAAGCTACAAGTTCAGGTTTAATTCTTGGGGTCCAGGAATGCTAGAGTCTTTCATGATATGAAAATGTTAACACTGACTCAAAGCAGAATAACTTCTATCTGCAGGTGGAATACTAATATACAAATATTTCCTCTACCTGATGGTAATCAAAGATCTATAGGATTTTCTTTATTTTTTAAATCACATTTGCCGTTTAGATCAATTATTTGCCCAATGTTTCTTTGCTTAAAACACGAAGTATATGAAAAGTACTTGTCTCGTTGTCATAGAAACCATCATTAAAATAATCCATCAACTCTACTTAATTCATCATTCTCTTTTCCCTTCAAGACTTTTAAAAAGGAATCCTTTAGGAAAAGGAAAAATAGTGTTCTAGAAGAAGCAAGGAGTGTGTTTGTGTATGCGTTAGGGTGGAGCTCAGAATAGGTCCCTCTGTGAGCTTCCTACCTGTGAACTGGCAATAGTTCCACCCCCTTCCAATTCATATACTTTTCTTTTTTTTTTAATTCTACAGTATTCTTTTAAGTATAATCATTTAAGTTTATGAAAGAATTTCCTCAGGGTGCATGGTTATAGTGAAATTTTGTATGATCAGATCAAGCTTGTGAATAATACATTCATCTGTGAATAAACTCCCCAGGGCATGTCCTCCTGGCTGAGCCTCTGTAATGAAGCATTTGACTGTAATTCAGTTAAGAATGCTGGAGATGTAAATATATGTGGGTGGAGAGTGTAGAAAAGACTTCAAACCACAGTGAAATGATTTCCTCCTCAGGATTCCGTGTTGCATTCAAATGCAGTTTAGAAAAAAGCAGCTGCTGGTTGGCATGGGGTGAATCCTAATAGCTTATCAGAGCAAAAGGGGAAAAGAATTGACCCTGACCAAAAATATGGGGGGCTGCATAAGACAATCTGGAAAAGGGAAGGACTGCAGTCAAGAGAGCTTACTTCAAGTGCTGGCCCTGCCAACTTCATGAGCCAGGACGCACATTTTGTCCCTCTCACATGTGGAAAGTTAACAGCCAAGACTAGTTACCTTCAAAGATCTCTGACCATCAACATTTTTTGACTTCACATTTTTTAATATAATATATACTAAAGGCTTCTGCAACTTCTTCAGATATGTAATACTGCTCACAAGATATTCAGGGTTGTTCCAATCTTGGTCATTTATGGAGAATTCTGATCATTTCTGCATTCGAATTATGTTAAAACTGGCAGGAAAGTAAGGTGAGGTCAGAGACTTTCTAATCTGTTGCCCAAATATGCTTGATTAGAAACAGTAACAGGGTTGTTTATTAAAATATAGCTTCTTAGGACTTTCCACTGGAAAAATACGATCCATTAGGACCCAGGCTGTCCACATGTGAATAAGAACTCCAGGTGAATTTTGTGCTCAGGACAGCTTAGGAAAAAGGTGAACTTGAAGATGGAATTTTGGCTTTGACTTATCCTCAGAGAAAGTTCTGGTTATTCAAAGTGTGTTATTTTATTTAATTAAAATGGAGTAAATCTTAAAATGTAACGTAAGGCCAGAAAGAAGTTGGTAGCTATTGGCTTTTTATTTTTAGTTTTGTTGTTCTGGACCCTCCATCCTCACTGCCCTGTTCTTTGAAATGCAACACTTTTCAAGTACTTACTAATGAGTCTGGAGGGGCAGGGTGGGAGAGAGACCTAGATCTGCACTTGAAGCCAATGAACTCACTTCTTTGGAAGACCAAACAAAGCATGGGAGTCCAAGACCACAGAAGAAGCTGGGGCACCAGGAGGCAGGTAAGGTCTGAGACCCCTCTGCGGAGGAGGGTAACTGCTCTTGGGTGGGTATACTTAACAGCTTGTATCCTCTCCTCACTTGCTTTCACATCTGCATCTCTTTTTCTATTTATTAATTTTATTTCTTCCATCTCTATATCCTTCCTTTTCTTCAATAGTAAATGATACTTTATGTCTATCTTACCTGCTTAATCCATTATATTTACTTCCAATTAAGGCTAGTAAGGTCAAAGCATGACACAGAAGAAACTGTGTGCACATGCATGCACACTTGCATGTGCATATAGGAAACTTTCAAACAGTAAAGGGGCCAAAGCAATGCTGAATGTTCTGAATCATGCAAAATGGTCAGCAACATGTTCAGTATTAATTAACTAAAGCTTTAGGATTAATATTTTCCCTTATCATTTCCATGGTAACCTACAATTTTAATAATTTTCTTCCAAATAGCATCTTCATGCAGTAAATAATGCATATTTCTTCCTTTTCTTTTTTAGTACCAGAAATCGAACCCAGGGGCTCTTAATCACTGAGCCACATCCACAGATATTTTTTATATTTTATTTAGAAATAGGGTCTCATTGAGTTGTTTATGGCCTTGCTAAAGTTGCTGAGGCTGGCTTTGAACTTGTAATCCTCATGCCCCAGCCTCTCAAGCTACTGGGATTACAGGCACTACTATACCCAGTAACAATGCATATTTCTTATTGAACATAAGTTATTTATACTATGTCTAGGTAAAAATATAACACAGTGAATCCCACTGATACATTTAATGATAATGCACTAATGAAAATAACAATAACAATAGCAACAATAATAATAATAGAAGGGAGATCAGTAGAGGAGAGCAAGTAGAACATGGAGAGCATAGTACTAGGGAAGAAGCTTGAGCAAATTTTGTGCATGTATGAATATGGTACAATTAATCCCAGTATTACGTATAATTATACTGAAAAAGTAAATAAAAATAATATAAGAGGGGGAGAATAGAAATTCAATGGATTAGACAAAGAAGAATGAAGGGGAGGGAGCAGGGTTAAGAACAGGAAAGTGGAATGATTCTGACATAACTTTGCTATGTACATATATGAATAAACCCCAGTGAATCTCAACATCATGTATATCCACAAGACTGTGATCCTAATTAGAATAAGATATATTCCATCCTTGTATAAATATGTTAAAATAGATTTGACTGTCATGTATAACTAAAAAGAACAAATAAAAGTAAAAAAGATGAAAATAATATAAGATCCTTAAGGGTAAGACTCATGCATGTATTCACAATACTGGGGAAACATTTGGAAAATAATAGGTATTCTGGAAAATATTTTGGTAGTGCAATAAATGAATGTACAAATCTGGAGATAGGTAGAATGCTTAAGAGCCATTTATAGGTATCTTTATTTGAGGGGTGGGAAATGTGACTGTTCACAATGCTAATCTAGCTTACACAAAGGTGACATTGTACAGGACAGTGTCCTGGATAGCTTCCAAAAATTTTGAGGCTTAAAATTTATCCTCTTTTTTACACATAGGCTCATAAAAAGACCACTGTTTCTGGTCCCTGAACCTCTCCTCTAAGAGACTACGGCGTATTTTCTGCTCTGTGTATTTCATAGTCACAGTGGTTGAGGAAAATGTTCTCTATGTTTAATCTTGAAATTCTGCCTCTATTATATGTAGAGTCCTTTGCTGGGAAAATTGAGGAATAAAAACATGCACAAGAGATGATTCCAGCTATCATAGAGGTTGTAGTCTCTTTGAAAATGTACAACATAATGTATAGAAACCTCATAAAGTTTATCATAGGCCAGAAATATATGTTTTCAATTAATTGCATTAATAATTTATGATGAAGAAATCTGAAGTATTAATCAACTATCATGTATCTGACACTATCCATTACTTTTACCTATTACTATTTATTGGGTCTTAACCATAATTATGAATACTGTATAATATTAATTCTAACTTTCCAAAATGGCAACTAAGTCCCAGAGATGTTTTCAGCAACTTGATTGCAGGAATACTCTGAGATAGTGCTGCAACAGAAAAGTCTTCCAATCTATTGAGCTATATCAAGAATGGAAATTTATAGTTTTTTTTTTTAATGATAGAGGGCATTTAAAAGGACAGAGATAAAGAAATGGCCATCACAGACTGAGAAGGCACAGATCTAAAGGCATAAATGAAGCCCAGCACAGTCGTGCACGCCTGTAATCCCAGTGACTCGGGAGGCTGAGGCAGGAGGATAGTGAGTTCAAAGCCAGCCTCAGCAATTTAGCAAGACACTTTACAACTCAAAGAGACCCTGTCTCTAATAAAATATAAAGAAAGTTCTGGGGATATGGCTCAGTGAGTGATTAAGCACCCCTGGGTTCAATCTACAGTAACAATCAATCAATCAATCAATCAATACATAAATAGAATAATAGCACAGCTGATGCTGAGACAAAGAATTTGTGCTTTGTCCTGTATGCAGTGAATTTCCATGGTAGTTTCTCAGTAGGGTGTTATACATTGAAAGATATTTAGGATATATAATCTATCATTGCTGTGCTACATAGGGGAAGACAGTGTGAAGATAGACGGGAAAAGTTTATTTCTTAATTAGTAAGATATAAATGAAGATATAAGTGAATTACTAACTGAGAAGACATTATACCCAACCTAAATTAGAATCTGTTTCTCTAAGCCTTAGGTGCAGTGAGATATGACTGTTTTTCAGGTGAGAATGCCGTACAGGAAAATTGAAGCACCGAGATGTGGCAAGTGGGATGGAAATTGCTGAAGAAGCTGTCCACAAAATGAAGTGCAAACACGGATAGAGTCTGGATTAAAACCTGCATTACAAAATGTATGTGCTACAATCTACAGTTATAGTTGATTCTGTTTCATAATTTCTTTTGAAAACCCATGCAAAACCAAAAATAAATTCTAATAAGTTTTAAGAATTATCACAAAACAACATTTTTTCCTCAAGTGAACCAAGGTCAAAATAAGGATTATTTGTCCTTGAATTCTCAGAAATGAAGGCATGACTGTTATAAAATTTTATTTAAAAGTGTACTCTCTTAGTTTTATTGAAAATAAATTAAAAAGCTACAATGAAAGGAAGAGACACTTCAGGGGCAGGGTGAAGGAAATACTTTGGTTATATGTTACTAAGGAGAACTGAGTGTTTAAAAAATGTCTATAATGGGTCATATACTATACTAAGAATTTTTCTCTAAATAAGCCATCTAATTCTTATAATGCATGGGATAGTACTATAGTGCTACTAGTATGTGAAATCTAAGAAACAGATTAAGAAAAATACCCATGACCACATAGTAAGTAGGTGGGAGTAGAGTTCCATCTTGCCCTGATTACAGCCACCCTGGGTTGTAACCACCATGATCATCCCTGAGTAACCCTGGTCAGTTTCCCTACATGGCTACCCACCTATTATAAATAGCCATTAGATTCATATGAAGGGCTTTGCAACCTGACCTTCAGTGCCAGGAATGTGCCTAAACTCTTTTATATTAGTTTGAGGCAAACACGTCTACTCTATTTTAGATGAAGTCACTTTAGTTTTGAACATTACATATGTTCCTTCTTCTGACACAAATTGTGGGTATCCCTTGGTCTTGAGGCTGCTTGGGATCACAAAAGTCCCCAGTAAATTGTACAGTGTGCAATCTGGGATCTGCCTGCCTTTCTTCAGTCTCACAGCACCTTGGAGTGAATTATCATCCACTGGGGAAACTGTTGCTCCAGAACAGTGGCAAAGCTGGGGTAGTGGGAAATCTGCCTCAGCTATAAACATCTTCCAAAGGTCCTTGTGTTAAAGGCTTGGTCCCAGTCTATGGGGCTATTGGGAGGTGATAAAGCCTAGTGTGAGGTCTTATGCTATTAGGAATATGACCTCAAAGGGGATTGTGGGCTCCTGGCCTCTTCCTCTTTCTCTCATTGTCCAAGCCATGAAGTGAACAGTTTTCTCCACCATTTGCTCTGGCCATAATTTCCTGTCCCCCCAAAAAAGCAGGAGATCTGCAGATCATGTACTTGAACCTCCAAAACTATGAGCCCAAATAACCCTTTTCACTATATAAGTGGATTTATCTCAGGTATTTAGAAGAGTAGTGGAAAGCTGACTAACATGGCTTCCATGTCCAGGCTCCTCCTCAATTCATGCTATTACTTTGGGATCATCTTAAACACATTGATGTGTTCAGTATATCTATCAGGTTGACAATGAACCATTGGGACCTCTGGACCCAATAGTAACACAGTGAATTACCAGGTAGAAGGTTGCTGTACTGTGATTACTAGAACCATAGACAGAAAAGTCAAGTAATTTACTAGAAAATGTCTGAGTCCTGGAGTTTGATGACCTGTTCTCAAGTCTTGAATCCATTATAAGGCCTTTGTCAGACTACTACTCAGAGTATAGAGAGCTTTAATTCTTAAACTGATGTATGAGGTGGGAGAAGTGGCATATACTTATAATTCCAGTTATGTGGGAGACCAAGGCAGGAGGATCATAATTACAAAGACTACCATCATCAATATAGTGAGATCCTGTCTCTCAAAATAGAATAAAAAGTGCTGGGGGTATAACATGGTGGTAGAGTGCTTGCCTAGCATGAGCAAAGCCCTGGGTTCAATCCTGAGAACCAACCAACAAAACAAACAAGAACAAAAGAACTCCCTAATATATACATCATAAATATGCTGTGAAGATAAACAATGTGATAATAATAAATTATTATGTGATAATGATAATGAATTATGTGATATCATATAATTAATAATCTTTAAGTGACTGGGATTAACTGTAAAGTGTTACATTGATAGTTATTAAGATATTTATTTTAAATGCTCTTTTCTTACCACATCTTCCTCAAAAGCTAAAACACATCTTATTCGCCCCTTACATTTTACCCACAGCATGGTACCTGAGAACTCTCTCAAAAGTGATTGTATGAGAGTCTTGTTAAGGAAGTACGGTCCTAATCTGACATGATGAAGATTTGAGCCTATTTTTTCTTCTATTAGGCGTTGGGTCTCTGGTCTGATTCCAAGTCCTTGATGCACTTTGAGTTGAATTTTGTGCATGGTGAGAGATAGGAGTTTAGTTTCATTTTGCTGCATATGGATCTCCAGTTTTCCCAGCACCATTTGTTGAACAGGTTATCTTTTCTCTAGTGTACGTGTTTGGCTCCTTCATCCTAGTATAAGGTAATTGTATGTGAGTGGGTTCGTCTCTGTGTCTTCTATTCTATACCATTGGTCTACATGTCTATTTGGTGCCAGTACCATGCTGTTTTTGTTACTATAGCTTTGTAGTATAATTTAAGGTCTGTTATTGTGATGCCTCCTGCTTCACTCTTCTTGCTAAGGATTGCTTTGACTATTCTCGGTCTCCTATTCTTCCAAATGAATTTCATGACTGCCTTTTCTATTTCTATAAGGAATGATATTGAGATTTTAATTGGGATCACAAGAAGTAAAATCAAGAATCAACAAATGGGATGGATTCAAACTAAAACGTTTCTTCTTAGCAAAATAAATAATCAATGAAGTAAACAGAGAGCTGACATTCTGGGAACAAATCTTTGCCACACACATATCTGATAGAGCACTCATCTCCAGGATATATAAAGATTAACACCAAAAAAACTAACAACCCAATCAATAAGTGGGCCAAAGAGCTGAACACAAACTTCACAGATAAAGATATACAGTCAATCAACAGACATATGAAAAAATGTTCAACATCTCTAGCAATCAGAGAAATGCAAATCAAAACTAACCTAAGATTTCATCTCATGCCAGTCAGAATGGCAATTATCAAGAATACAAACAACAATAAGTGTTGGCAAGGTTGTGGGGAAAAAGGCACGCTCATACATTGCTGGTGGAACTGCAAATTGGTACAACCAATCTGGAAGGCAGTATGGAGATTCCTTAGAAAACTTGGAATGGCACCACCATTTGAGCCTGCTATCCCACTCCTCAGTCTATACCCAGAAGACTTAAAAACAACAAACTACAGTGCTGCAGCCACTTCAATGTTTATAGCAGCTCAATTCACAATAGCTAAACTGTGGAACCAACCTAAATGCCCTTCGATAGATGAATGAATAAAGAAACTGTGGTATATATACACAATGGAATATTACTCAGCAATAAAAGAGAATAAAATTATGGCATTTGCAGGTAAATGGATGGAGTTGGAGAATATCATGCTAAGTGAAATAAGCCAATCTCAGAAAACCAAATGCCGAATGTACTTGCTGATAAGTGGATGCTGATCCATAATGTGGGGAAGGTCATGGGAACAATGGTGGAACTCTGTTCACAGGGGTCTAAGCGGGGAGGGGGCATGGGAATAGTAAAGGTGGTGGAATATGATGGTCATCATAGCCCTAACTTTATGTATGACTGCATATGTGTTGTGATTCTATACAACTTACAACTAGAGAATTGATGTTATCCTCTATCTATGTACAATGAATCAAATTGCACTCTGTTATTATGTAAGCCTAAATAGAACAAATAAATAAATTAAATATGAAAAAAATAAACAACTGAAAGGTGGGGAAAAAAAAGAAGCATAGGAAAATATTCACCTAACTTAAGGTATTTCCTCTTAATGGGAAGAAGGAAGTCAAATTTCAAAGGCTACCATTTTAACAATGAATGCCATTTATATTTCCATTGAAAAGGAAGCCTATTTCCTTATCTAAATTATGTACAAGTCTTTTCACTTTTCTCACAATAAACTATATGTGTGAAATTCCAAAAAAAAAAAAAAAAAAGTGCTTGTATAGATCCATCTACATGGAGCAGATGTAGAGCCATTCAGTGGGTGGATGTAAAACCCACTGCGGTTGACCTCTGCACCAGGCTTCCTATGAAATTATGTATGTGCAACTGGAAAGTTTGGCACTTGTAATTTTTTTACATCAACCATTTAGAAAATTGTTAAATCAAAGCTGGTTTTACTATTATTCATTGAAGCATTCTATGTTAATGATCATTTATTTCAAGTGTCAACCTTTGGAGGAAAAAAATTAAAGAAACCTCTGTGGGTCCTGGGGCTTAAGGAATTGAAAATGTATGACTTTCTGTCCTGACCTTCAAAAGTTTTTTTTTTTTTTTATATGTTGTTTGACAAGAATATGCTCCTTGAATCTTCCCCAAGTCAATTACATTGGTAATTATATTTTGTAACTAATTTTATCATCTTTAGAGAAGGTGTCACTAGGATCAAGGTTCAATGTGTACTTTACAATTTACAAATGGCAAAAATCAACCACTGTAATTAAGTTGGTGTATGAATGAGTTAATCTAGAGGGATTGTTTTTCAGGGCAGGCTATCCCTTATACTTGTCCTGATGAATACCCCCTTCTAGTCAGAGTAAAACTGATTTACTGTCAGCTGAATTCATCTAAGCACTCTTTTGGGCCAAACCAGTATACCCATGATTCATGCATACAGGTCATTTAAATATTTTAGCCTTTATTTTATTTCTTGTTGCTCCTAATTTCTTTACTATAGGAAAATATTCTAGTTCAGAGGAAATATTGATAGGAATCCAGGTAATGGGATGGGAGATGAAGTAGACACTGACAATAATCCAAATTGTGGAGCTATGTGTAACTTAACTCACAAAACTTTTAAATGATTTCCTGAATTAAATTTATTTCTTACTGCAAATTATTCACACAGATTCCTAATTTTATAGTCCCTTCTTGGACCATAGCCACAAAGAAACTCAGTAAGTCAAATGTTTATGCCTTCATACAGGAGGACTTTGAGAAGGGAAATTACGGCTCTCATTTTTCTTTAAGAAATAAATATGGAAAGTGTGTCTACTTTGCTACACAGTCATAAGCTTCTTCAAATGAATAGCTGCCACTTTTTATATACAACTCTTTTTGAAGGTGTCTGACAAGTGAGAGTATGACGAGCTTTCCTCCCATCCTTTCCCTTCAGGATCCTGCACTTCAAAGCTGGTAAACGAAAGATAGTAAAATAAAGTTTAAAACATCCATTTGAACTTAATTTTTAATATGGTTACAGATGAGAATTTGGTAAGAAAGAACTTGAGTGTCTCTTTACATACATAGATATGTGAATAACAGTTGATAAGAGTACACATTTTCTAGAGTGCTACCTGAATATTGAGAAACTACTGGAAATAAAATCACCATCCAGATGTTTTATATTTAAATGATATAAAATGCTACCAATGGCTAAATTAAAACATCACTCTGAGGCATCTCCCAAATTATTGGTGCCTGTTGACAGCATGGGAAAGCTGCTAATGTGCACAGGTGCTCCTTTCTTGCCTCCCATGATGAGAAATTTAAATCACTGGAGTTTGAACCTTTCCTTATTTCCATGTGAAATTAAACACTTGCTTCCCACTGAGGCCTGGAAAGAATGCTGGGAGAACTGAGGCAAGTTTTCTTGTTGGTAATGTGTGTGTGTTTTGCTTTTTCACTAAATAGAAAATCATTATGTTTTTCAATTGTGGAATATGTTTGCTGGCCACATTATTTTAGAAATGGATCTATGGACCATCTTGGGATGTACTTCTTCCTAGCACTCCAGCAGCAGCACGTCAGGAGGGAGCAACAGGCTCTCTCAGGGTTGGACAAGGAGCTAGTGCATTTTACCCAGCTAGCAGGTAGGGCATTTAAAGACATTCTCTGAACATTGGTCAAGTCCTCTCTTCTTTCACTGAGCCTTTTGTGTGAGTCATATAGAGCTGGGTAGGAAATAGATTTGGGTATCAGACATATCTGATGAAAATCCTTGGCTTGCTAATTAAAAGACAGAATGAAGTAAGGCAAGTTACTTAAATTTTCTAACTCCTGATACCATGTTGTTTTAATTAAACAAAGTAATACCAGAAAAAAAAAAAAAAAAAGCCTACCCTGGGGCCTGGCATTCAGTAAGAACTAAAAACAGTAGCAGCTATTATTTTGTCTAGTTCTGTACTTCTCCCACTATTTTATTGCAATATGTATTGTTATGATGATGATTATTATCATCACTATATACAACCTTCCATTTCCTCATAATGATTTTCCTATATCATGAGTGTCTGGTTAATAGTTATAACCCAGCGACCATGTTCACACATGTGCTTACTCATAGTGTTACTAGTCTCTGAATGACTCAGCAAATGCTTAGCAATGGTGGGAGCACAATTTCTCTGTCACTCAGTACTTCTTTACCTGTTAGAATAAAAGCAGCAGTTGAAGAGCAATCTGTGCTATAATATTGTATATAGCAGATTTTTTTAAGGCATTTACCAAAAAGCTTTAGAAGTAAATTCTTTAACCTATCAAACTCCTGATCATGGAGCTGTATAAAAAGCTCAGTGTCTCTCACCTCACTGAGATTTGAGGAGAGAGGTGGCTGTCAGGGCTTGGGATGAGGCAGGACATAATGAAGCTGATACTTTAGGGTCATTCCCTTGTATCCAGCACCTCATTAAGCCTGCATCAGGGGAGAAAAGGTTCAAAGACACTTTTAGAATACTAACCTTTTTATCCTGCCTTGTGACACAATAAGCTTCATGCAGGGAAGGAAAAAAATAGTTTCAGTGATGCAAGATGAATAAGTCCCAGAGATCAACTGTGCAGCATAGTACCCCTGGTTAACACTGTGTTGTCAACTAAAAAATTGCTAAGAGGATGAACTTATGTTAAGTGTTCTGATCACCAAATCATCATCATCATCATAAATAAAGCAAGTGGGAGGACACTTTTGGAGAGGATGAATATGGCATGGATTCATGGTGTATGTTCTTCTCCATATGCATACATACAAGTTGTATACATCAAATATGTTCAGCTTTTTGTATGTCCGATACCTCAATAAAGTGGTTTAAAAAAAAGGTGAGCTTAAACTTAATCATGTGAAATCAGGCAAATTAAAAACTGCAAAATAAAAAGCTATTCAATATGTGAAATGCTCCTAACATTCCTTTTCCCCCCATCAAATTCTTATTACCACTTCCTTCTTTTTTATTCCTTCAAGAAAGAAGCAAACTATATACTATATGCTATATGTAAAAACTGCCTGGAGAGCATGTCTCCAGTTGATTTGTTAATACATTGTCCCTCTGCAGGCTGCATCCTCCATCCCCCTCTCCTGAACTCCTTACCAGGCCCCTTGCCCCTTCTTCTTTTTGGTTAGCCTCCTCTCCTTCATAGCCCACGTGAAGCCTTCTAGCAGTAGGTGTGATGCAGGAATCATTCATTTTATAAGTGCCGGTACCATAAAGCTGTTTGCAGTGCTGAGAAGAAAGGAGGGAGACGGCAAGGGAAGAGGGTACAGGGATGGAGGGAGAAGCCATTTGGGTCCTACTGAGGAACACTGGCTCTCATGGCAGGGAAGGCAGACCCTAAACATCTAGGAACAAGAAGTACGCAAAGCAAAAACTTAGCAACAAAGGACTAGTCTCTGCAAGTTCTTTGAGCACATGATGGAAAATGTTCGGGAAGACCAGAGGTGCCACGATGGGGCAATGATAAGTGTACAATTCCCATGCGGATGGTGATGGTTTCTACTTTTTAACTGCTGAAGAAGATACGCTATTTTCCCTTCTCACTAAGGGTAGATTCATTGTAGAGAAAGGTTTAGAGAGGTTTGGATAGGATGACAGCCTAATATCCTGTTTGGCCCTTTATACCTAGAGACCTTATTTACTCCCTCAAGAACTATGTCCCTACTTGAACACAGAGAGGCACGAAGGGCCTGGGTTAAGAGTAGGTACTCAAGCCAGACAGCTGAGATCAAATTCAGGTCTCATTTTGGGCAAATTACTTAATTACTGCATTCCTCAAATATCTCATTAGTACAGAATTTTAAAAAAAAACAGTATCTACTTATTTTAGCTTTGTTCTGATACTTAAGTGAGTAAATATATTAAGTTCTTTCATCAGTTCTTGAGATAGAATTAGTGCTTATATAAAATATGTATATAGTATAAGCTATTATTAGAGGAGTAAAGATTATTTGCATTTTTACAAATGGATCAAATTTTTTCCCTTCTGCTCTCTAATTGCTCATTTTCCCAGAGGAAATTTTTAAAAGTTCCTGTTTTTCTTATGCTAAGGAGTTCTTTTAAAGCATAGTGTCGGTTTCGGTATGCAAAGTATCTACCTTTCTCTGGCTTTTTAAGTAACAGAAAATCTTGTATCCACATTGAAGAATCTCTGCCAGCTCAAAAGTATCTAGAGTTACGATAGTTTATAAGAAGTATGAGGAAAACAATGGTCCATGATGGTACAAGGGCCAAGACAGGTAATCATAGAATCTAGGAGACTTCACTATGCCAGTGACCTGACAGCTCTTCAGGTGGCATCTTTCTCTCAATCAGTGTTATGTTCTCTGACATATGGCTATGAGAAAACAGAAGAGTATGCTTATAATGCATTAAATTTTAAACCTGTTGTATTTAGAAACTATTTCAACTTTCTGCATTGCTCAACTAGTTCTTTTAATACAAACAGAGATGTTAGCTTAAGATAAACTCAGAAGTAACAATATCTGTACTTGAAATACCCCTTAATGTATGTGCCTAAAATCACATATGGTAAATGTTGGTATGAAACCAGAGGTCTGTTTCATCCCAAATCCCATATATGGAGAATGGCATCTAGAACCTCATCTGTTCCCACTTTAAGTCTGATATTCTCTGTCTAAAAGATCATTTATTATCTGTCAGTTTTCCTTGCTGATAACTCAATTCATAATTTCTTCATGCATGCAACAAATTTATACTCTTTTAATTATGTTCTGTGATTGCCATAGCTTCCTGTTTCACCTTCTGAGAAAGAGACAGCCAAAATTAAATCTCTATCATTTGCAGGTAGATATATTTTGAATGCAGTATAATTTCTTTCTTCTTTTTTTTAGTCTTAAAATCATCATTAACTCAGGATATAAAAACTAAACACTGGTCTGACTTCCAAAAGATGATGGATGTCCATGGGGGAATTAAAGACATAATTTTCTATGTATCATTTTAAAGGGGATAAGGGAAAATTTTGGAAAGATAAGGCCTCAGGCTAATGGAAGATAATTGACATTTTCTTTTAGGAGTTGTTAATTAAAACAACATTAAATATCCCCCTACAATCTTTTGTCAGTCAATAGGCTAGGCCACTAGAACTGCCACTGAGGGGCCCATCAAAACCTATAACATTCTCCCAGAATAGCTAATTACAGCCATTTTAAAAGGTTTCCAATATACTCACTAGCATCTTTTTAAAGAATTCACTTCTATAAAACATTCAAATGTTAACAACCTGCCATGGAGAAGATGCCATGTCTAAGCA
Organism: Geosciurus inauris; assembly: GCA_004024805.1. Lineage (NCBI taxonomy): Eukaryota > Metazoa > Chordata > Mammalia > Rodentia > Sciuridae > Geosciurus > Geosciurus inauris. Next base: position 195,503 of record PVHX01001569.1, read on the forward strand.
TTCAATCAACATCTAGGCCATGTTCAGTCATCTTTATTTTGTATAGGGCAAATCCAGTTTTTAAAAGGCCAATAAAGAAATCCAATTATATGTAAGATCATAATATATAACAAACCAAGCATCATGAAACAATGGCTAGGGAAAATGTAATTAAATAAATGTTGCCAGGAAAACCGTTTTGCATTTTACTTGAAAAAGAAGATACCCACTTCATATCATATTCCCCAATATTTTTTAAGGTAAGGGAAAACATTTATCAGAATATGCTATGGTTACCAGATATGTAGAGGAATGGTAGAATTTCTAAAAGATATAAAGGAAGAATTTGTCTTATATTTCTTCATAAAATTAACCTTCTGATTAATAAAAATACAGGATAAAATAGAAGACAGGAAAAGGTACAAGAAATATTAAATTATTAAAGTCCATTTTATGTGAACATTTCACTCATGTAAGTAAGCAAATAAAATCAAAATACCAATAACTAAATGGACAGAGGTTAATGAGAAAAATACACACATGCAAGAAAAGTCACTGAAAATGATAAATGTTGCATCTCAAACAAAAGTCCATACTCAAGTGAGATATCAGTTTATGGTAAATAAATAATGAAGAAATAAATGATTATAATAATTAAATGAGAGGAAGGAAGTCTTAAATCTCGTACATTCATGAGTTGCTACTGATAAACTGGTACAACACTTTACAAGAAGGTTGGCTGTATAATTTGGGTGTCATAAAAACACTTCACACTGTTCAAGTAATCCTAAACCCAGAGATCCACCCCACAAGGATACTGAAATGAATACATAAAAAAATAGAAATATATTTACGAAGATTTTTGTCCTGTTATTTATTTTAACAAGAGTAACAATGTACATGTCTAGCAGAGAATTGATTTGGCACATATAATCAAGTGAAAGAATATTCATGAAGAAGAGTTTCATGGAGAAATGCTTATGATGTAATGTTAAAAATGCAAAATAATACCAAGAATTAATGAATGTATGGAATCAAATTGAAAAGCTTCTGCACAGTCAATGAAACAATTAAGACTGTGAAGAAAGCCTACAGAATAGGAGAAAATCTTTGCTAATTACTTTTCTGACTGAGAATAATATCTGGAATACATAACAAAATCAAAAAACTCACCACCAATGCCCCCTTCACCCCAAAGAACCCAATTAATAAATGGGCAAATGAACTAAACAGGCACTTCTCAAGAGAAGAAATACAAATGGCCAACAAATATGTGAAAAAATATTCCACATTAATAGAAATTAGGGAAATGCAAATCAAAACTACACTGAGATTTCATCTCATACCATTCAGAATGGCAGTCATCAAGAATACAAGTAAAAGTAAAGAAGAGGATTTGGAGAAAATAGGAACACTTTACATTATTGGTAGAACTGTAATTTAGTACAACCACTACAGAAATCAGTATGGAGATTCCTCAAAAGAGTAGAAATGGAAACACCATATGAGCCATGTATACCCCTAGAGATTCATCCTAAATAATTAAAATCAGCATACTACTACAATACATGTATACCAATGTTATAGCAGCACAATTCATAATATACCAACTATGGAATAAGCCTAGATTCGATGAATGAATGAAGAAAGAAAATGTGATATATATACACAATGAAGTTTTATTTAGCCATAAAGAAAAAGTAAAATTATGTCATTTGCAGGAAAATGGATGGAAATCTAGAACATTATATTGAGTGAAATAAGCCAAACTCAGAAAGTCAGTGGTTATATGTTTTCTCTCATATGTCAAAGCTAGACAGGAAAAAGGAAAAGAAAGTTGGGGGAATCTGGTGAAAACTGAATAGAGATCAGGAAAGGGACCAGGAGAAGGGAGAAGGGGAGGAAAATGGAAAACACTGGGGAATGACATTGGCTACAATTATATTATTATATCATGTGTACATACAAATATGTGACAATGAATCCCATCATCATGTATAATTATAATGCACTAATAGATTAGGAAAAAATAAATGCAAAGTGGAAAAATAAATATGTTCAGTGCCAAAAAAGATATAGAAAACAGATTTTATTTTCTTATAATGGTAGGATTCTGATTTTCCCCAGTTTTAACTTTATGCTGCTGTGACACTCGTATGAATGAAATAAAGCTTACAAATACCTTACCAAATTGTTCTTATCGATACATATGAAGTTTTTACTGGAGATTCTGCTGTGATTAAAATCTTGCTGAGTGCATTGTCTGCAGTGTGTTGGTGTGGGGGAACAGACTGAATCCTAGGCTTTTACAACCCAAACAGGTGGTACCGTGGTTGAAGTATTTGACATGAGGTATTGTTTATTAAACAATACATCATTCTTTGCCAGATCAATCATCAACACTATACTTTTTGGCTACTTTTTACTTTATTGTGAATGGAATATATAAGAAATTCTCTGCAGAAAGAAAATGATCCAGTACTTTCAATCTTGGAAAGGCAAGGCAAGTGTGTTGGTCCAACAAAATTCATTATCCAAATTTGTTATAACTCTAGGTTTTTCCATAGCCATGGACAGAAACACAAAGATGGACACATTATCTTTAAACAGAAACCATGGCATTTATTTCTTGAGCTGGATTTTTTTATTCATGAAACTTGAGGGACTTTGTCCTGTATTCTTATTGCTCAAATAGAATGAATGAGTGATTATAATAAACAACACTGAGTGCACAGCAGCCACTGTGATAAATACATCATATTTACTACATTATTTATAAATTGCATTGTTTCCATCATACAGATAAGTAAATTGAGGCATAAAAACTAAGTTAACTTAGAGAAACTAAGTATAACTTATCAGCTACATTGCTTATAAGAAATAGACCTAGGAATCCATTTAACTTTGTATCTTACAGTTAATACTCTGTGAAGTACCCTGCTGTTCTTCTTCTCCAATAGTGTTCTATTTGAAATTGTATATTGGGGCTTATCAGTAACGTGTCAATTCTGTGATTTTACTGATATTTATAAAATGGTTGATACTTCTTTTATGGACATTTCTGTGGCACATTAGGGAAAGTATCATCCCTCTCTCACTTATAGATTATCAACACATTGAGACTATTTAGCCCAGCTTCATCACACATGAATCATGACCGAATTAGCACTTAAGAGCCTCTTGATCTAATGGTAGGAATACTATGGTGGAATGTGCATCAGCTTTGGAGTCATAGAACCTGAGGCTTAGTACTCTCTCCATCATTGTATATGCGGCGATGGGCCAGATAACCTAAAATTTGGTTTCCTTACTTCCAAGAAAAATAACATTATAGAATTGTAAACCTGTAGTTAAAATTAAGTAAGATAATACAAGCAATGTGCCTAGCCTTGTATCTCATATCTAGTAGGAAATAAATAATAAACTAAAAAAATTTGAACTTACGCACTTGTTCATTAGATATGTATTGAGTACTTAAATTGTTCTGAATATAGTTCTAAGAGAAGGAAACATGGCTGTGGACATGGAACAAATCCCTTCTTTGATATTTTAAGATGGTAAAAATTAAAAACAATTATCCTTGGGAACAAATCAGTAAGCATATTCTCAATTCACACCTTTATTTGCTTCAATAAATAATTGTCCAATGCATGGGGTAACACTAATAGCTCAATAATCGCCATTGGAGAATGAGACAGGTCATTTAGAGAGACCAGAAGAACCAACACAGGCATCAACTACTACTAAGTTAATTGCTCATATACACGTGCTAGTTCATGAAATTTGTCCTGTCATCCATTCAGATGTTATTTGTTAGAGCTTACAAATTTCCATTTAGGCAGGGATTACTTCTAAACCACACTGTACAACTCCTTGTAGAATAATTAATAAATATTCATGATTTTCATATTGCTGTCAATGATGACAGATCTTGTACATTAGAAAGGGTAGTCTAAAGATAAATAAGTTAAAAGACAAAGGCATTCTAATATCGTCTAATGTCGGTTCTGATATCCCAGAGGCATTTCAATTATATACCTTTTTTTTGTTTAACCTTTGGGAAATATGGAGTCATGCCTCTGAAAATATCTACATCAGTTTAAAATATTTATTTACAGACCATATATAATTTCAATACATAACATAGTGTCTATGTAAGCACTTGGAATTGCTGTTCTTTAGGACATGAAAAGATTCCATCTAACTTCAATTTTCATTCAGATTCTGCAAAAACATTTTTGGGGGGTTCAAATCTCTCTATAGCTACTCAGATCCTCCCTCTTTCTCTCTTTCCTTCTCTCTCTCTCTCTCTCTCTCTCTCTCTCTCTCTCACACACACACACACACACACACACACACACACTAATATTGATTGAGTACCTAGACTACTATGTGTCAGGCACCATCCTGTGCCATTGGCACACAGTAGTGAGGAGAACAGCTATTCCAGCTTTCATAAATTTCCAATCTCCTGGAAAAGACAGAGAACAAATTGGTTTACAAAGGCATAAATAACTGTGAGATTCTATGAGAAACAATCAGAATGAGGTGACCAAATTTGGTCAGGCAAAGCCATTTTGACAAATTAAAACAATCAAGACTTCAGAAAGGACAATGGACTCATCATCTGAAAAAAATATGGGAAAACATTTAGGCAGAAAAAAGCATGTGCAAAGGTTGTTGCAGAAATATTGAGGTGCCATACATTGCTGGTAGGACTGCAAATTTGTACAACCAATCTGGAAAGCAGTATGGAGCTTCTGTAGAAAACTTGGAATGAAACCACCATTTGACCCAGATATCCCACTCCTTGGTCTATACCCAGAAGACTTAAAAACAGCATACTACAGTGACTCAGCTACTTCAATGTTTATAGTAGCTCAATTCACAATAGCTGAAATGTGGAATCAACCTAGATGCCCTTCAATAGATGAATGGATAAAGAAACTGTGATATATGTATACAATGGAATATTACTCAGAAATAAAAGAAAATAAAAATATAGCATTTGCAGGTAAATGGATGGAGCTGGAGAATATCATGCTAAGTGAAGTAAGCCAATCTCCAAAAACCAAATGCTGAATGTTCTCTCTGGTAAGTGGATGCTGATACATAATGTGAGGGAGGACACGGGAGGAATGGAGGAACTTTGGTCACAGGGGTGAGAGGGGGAGAGATGAGGGGGACAGCAAAGATGGTGGAATATGATGGACATCATAGCCCTAGCTTTATGTATGACAGCATGTGTGCTGTGATTCTACATCACGTACAACCAGAGAAATGAAAAGTTGTGCTCCACCTGTGTACAATGAATCAAAATGCATGCTGCTATCATGTATACCTAAGTAGAATAAATAAATAAATAAATTTTTTAAAAAAGAAATATTGAGAAATATTAAAAAATATTAAAAAATTTTAAAAAAGAAATATTGAGGTGTCATATGCCTAAAAGTTTAGTGAGCTGAGAGAGAGACTGAGCCATTGAATAAGGGTGTAGATAAACTTCACATTGCCTTTTCAGTTAGTGCTCCCTTAGTCATTCATTCTTCACAGGAGAGGAAGACACTTCTATTATGATCCTGTATCCTTTTAGGGACAAAAATATTCTAGGAGACTCCAGCTAAGGAACCCCTCAGGTTCCTTGGCCTTGCTTCCACACCCTCTGCAGCCCTGTTGCTTCCATTTTCTTTCTGCACATGGATGTTGTCCCGTGACAACCTGTGATTAACCTCTTCCTTCATATTGGGTTCTTTCAATGGGACGTGCTCCATTAAGAATCTCACTTCAGCACTCTGGTGCTGCAATTTCATTCTCTTCAGAACATCTACACGTTACAGTGTCTGAATTTAGCTGCATGTCACTTTGTCAATGTTCATGTGGTTTTCTTGTTTTTAGGCTTATAAACTTTGATAAATTATAAAGTTTTAAAGGAAAGACTTTTACCTTCCTTGTTCATTCAATGGTTTGCATCAAGGGAAAAGCTGGCTGCCAGTATAAGAGTAAACTCACAATATCTCTAGGTTTTAGATGTATAGATGGAAAAATTAATAAAAATTATAAAATATATATGTATATTTTTCTCTTACACACA